>PVJH01000111.1:0-480010 GCA_004026705.1 Nesogale talazaci | reverse complement strand
CAACAGTTAGACTAAACTTGAGAGCCAAGATAGCACTTTATTCTGTGACATTTTCTGGACCTTGATTAGTAAAGTCTTTCCTTCTGCTGTGTCCTAGGTGGTTTCTAGCCTATTCCATGTACACCTTAAAATATCAAATTCTGTATTGATCGAGAAAAGAGTCATTCCTGTAGCAACATACACCACCTGACAAAAGATTCTTTTTCCAGTTTTCCTACAAGGGCATAGGCTATAAGTGATCCTAGATTTCCTCACCATCTAGTCTTTCTCTTTGCTCTTGCTTGTCAATTGAGGCTGATGGAGCCAAGACTTGTCCAATCCTATTTCCAGGAGTTCATGCAATAAACATGCCATGCATCCAGTCCATTACAAGGGCTTTTGCCAAACGGCGATCAGTACCACTGTCATCAGTCAGGCCCTGCTGTTCACCTTATGGGCTGCGTGTTTATTGTCAGTCCCTGCAGCAGCTTATGCTTTGTTTAGAGTGGTAATCAACTCTCACATCATAAATGTGACCCAGGTCTACAGGAAGGCAAATGTGGATGTGGATGTGTTGTGATTTCAACAGAGAGTAGGAACTGAAAGATAAGTTATTTCACATACAATATCAAGTATTATCTACAAGTAGATCAAATCACAAGATAATCTTTATACAAGTCAAAACTTCCAAAAGTTAGTATATGTTAATTTTATTCACCAAAATAAAACCTGAGGTCAAAGTGCTTAACTGCTCACCAAAATTTCAAAAGTTCAAATCTATGAGCTTTTTCATGTCTGTAGGATGCCGTAATTTATTTGCATAAAGATTTTCCAGCCTTGGAAGTAACACTTTATCAATGCCCTGAGGGGCAGTTATAATCCGATAAAATCTGAGAAGTTGCTATGGACCAGAACTTATTTAACAGTAATGAGTTTTTTTTGTGGGGGTGGGGTGCATCACTGCCCTTTGGCGGTTGTGGGAGCTACCCAGTCTTGCTCCTGGAGAGCTGCTGCTGGACTAGAACCACCAAACCCATGGGCCGCAGTCCCGCACTCAACCACTATGCCACCGGGGCTCAGCCCAGTAATGTGGTTTTTTTTTTAATTAATCAATTTATTTTTTATTAAAAATCATTTTATTGAGGGATCGTACATCATTTTTCACAATACATAAACATACTGTGCCAAGCACCTTCAGATGTCTGCTGTTGTCATCATTCTGCAATCATCCGCCTTTTCCCTTGAGGCCTTGGTATCAGCTTTTCCATCCTTTCCCTTCTTTCCCTGCTCTCCCTTCCCCATCAACCCTCAATACTTTATAAATTATTACTGTTCTGTCATATCTTATACTGCCCGACCTCTCCCCCAACGCACTCCTTTGATGCCTGTCCTTCTAATAGGAGCCCGTGTGTATATTCTTCCAGTTGGTTCCGTCTCTCTACCCACCTCTCTCCACCCTTCCAACAGCTCCAACCTAACCACTGGCCTGAAAGGGCTCACCCATCTTGGTTTTCCCATATCTCCACCTCCCCTCTCCACCAGTGTACCTTCTCCAGTCCATCTGGATTTGTAAGGTAGAGTTGGGACCATGATGGTTGGGGGGAGGAAGGCTTCAGGAACTGGACGGAACTTGTGTGCATCATCACTGCTCGGCTGCACCCTGACTGGTCTGTCTCCTCCCCGTGACTCCTTGTAAATGGGTGACCAATTACCTACCAGTGGGCCTTAGGTCCCCACCCCGCTTCCCACTCATTCGTAATTTTATAAGCAATAACGTCATCAATGTTGTTGCTAGGTGTCCTCAAGTTAATTATGACTCATCTATCCATATGTACAACAGAACCAAACACTGCCTAGTCCTGTGCCATGCTCACAATCATTGCGGTATTTGAGCCTATTGCAGTCCCTGTGTCAAACTGTCATGCTGCAGGGATAATTGCTTCTCATGAATTCTCAACTTTACCAAGCATTATATTTTTCTCCAAGAATGAATCCAAAAGTAAAAAGATAAAGTCTCTCTAGCTTAGTTTCTAGGGGACATTCCGGCTGTACTTCTTCCAAAACATGTTTAATAATTTTCCAGGCAATTTCTGGTACTTTCTAGATTATTTTCCAGATCCCATAATTTAATTGTATCAATTCTTTTTGCAGTTTTTACATCGATAGAAAGCAATTGAAAATGCCATTGTGTACGTCAGGCATGTCTTTGTTCAAACATGATATCTTTGTTTTTGAGCACTTTAAAAGAGATATTTTGCAGTAGATTTTCCAATGCAGAACTCATTTTATTTTATTTTTCCGTATCATTTTAGTAGGTGCTAATGCAAACATTATACTATACCATAGTACAATCATACCAAGCAGTGCTGTATAACTGATACCAAAATCAAGTTCAAATTATTTTCTTCCTTCCTGAGCTCCTGGATATTAGCTCTTCCAAACCCACCATCTCCCCTGCCATACTCCCACAATACCTTCTTCTAGCCATTGTCTTACTAGATTCTTTGATCATATACTGAAAAATATAGAAACACACATGAAATCCAGAAGGCTACCAACACTTACAAAAAACAACTAAGATAAACCCCACATTAAAAACCACATCAAAATATTACAAACCAAATCAAGTCCAGAGTGTATCAGAAAGGGGATCACGTGACAAGGTGTTGACTGTTTTAGGCCCGATGTTTCTTTTCATTGATGATTGTCATCTCCATGGGCCTTGACTGTGGTTTCAAAATACATGACAATGACAATCTTTTTCTTCTTTTATTATAATATTGTTTATTGGTTCAGTCATGAGGAACTTTGTCTTTTTATGTTAATGTATAATTCATAATGAAATCTGTAGGCTTTGTTTTCATTAGTCAGTGCTTAAATTCTTGAATAGCAAGTGGGATATGTCAGCCACATAGCAGGTTGTCTTTCGGTCTTCCTCCAATCTCTTCTTCACATTGTCCAGTGTCGCTGATGATGTGCTTAACAAACAGATGGGTGAAATTGTGTGTGCTGTCCCCTGGTTCTGGTAAAAGCACCCTTTGTCTCTTTGTCTGTGCACAGCTTCCCCATGAGCACATTAAGTATTCTGCTATTCCTTTTCCCAGTCTCCCATAAAGGGTTAGAATTGTGAAGGGCTACAATGCAGGTGCACGCCCCTGGGTGCACACACACACAACACACACAGCCATGTAGATATATATCAACAGAGACGTGCACAGACATGCATAAAGTAAAATTAGACATATTTTATGTCTTTTAAAATATTACTTTTCTAGACAAGGAAATAATAGGCTTATAGGAAAAAAATGATCAGAAGGTACACAGCCCCTATATGTGTCTTTGACCATAGCATAGCTTCCTCATTATTAAGAGTTTGCATTAGTGTGGCTCATTTGTTAGAACTGAAGTGCCGGTATTGAAACTTCACTGTTATTAAAAGCATTAGGGATTGTGCTATGTGCTGTATAGCTCTAGTCAAAAATGAAAAGCAAACCCAAAGGAAAACAAAACCAACCAGCTGCCCCTGAATCCTTTCCTCTTATGTGGGTCACATGGGTTTTACCTCATGAACATAAGCAAATGAAACCCATTTTGCCAAACAGACACACATTTACAAGTGCAGAGATTCAGACAACCATCTTTATCACTGGGGAGCACAATTTAATGTATAACAACATTCTGTAAATATGTTTTTTAATGTTTTGATAATTTTGCTTTGATTAATATCATTACCATGATCCTGATTTAATTATATTGGGTAGTGTTCTAAATCACTTCCTGTCAGAATTTTCCTAATTATATTTTTAAAAGATTAGTTCATTCTTTTGCTATCATTCATGGATCTGGAAAAATGAATCTGCATTAAGATACTGATTTTCATGCAAAAATATAAACTAGAGAGACCATATATTTTAATTAAAGAGTTCAAGATAAAATTCAATATTTTGCTCAAAGTCTCTTTCAAGATGGCAACTCAGTGCTTGAAATTTTTCTTAAACTTTTTAAGAGATGCTAAAAATGTTCTTCCTTTTTGGTTTCCTGATTCTGTTTCTATGCACAATTCATTATAATATTTTACTCTGTCTTCTCACAATTGTGAAAGGGACTATGGGCGAAATATTGAATGATATAGGAAGCATCAAAAGAAAATGGCAGGAATACAGAATCATCATCACCACACACACACACTCACACACACAATCTAGTCAACTTCTGATCATTTCAACAGGCAAGTTATGAATAAAAATGGATGAAACTGAGGGAAAAATCCAAACTCTACTGCAAGCATTAGTTAAAAATAAGGCACTAGGAATTTGTGGAGACTAATGGAAATATTTCAACACTGAAGGACCGAATGCACTCAGTGGTCTATACCAAGAAATTTGGTATAGAAATTTGGCCAACTGGCTGAAAGAGCTCCATATCCATCATTCCTAAGAAAAGTGATCCAACAGAATGTTCAAACTGTAGATGATATCATTGATATCACACATAAGTAAAATTCTGCATATGATCATCCAACAATGGTTGCCACAGTACACTGACAGGGAACTGCCGGAAGCTCAGGTCAGGTCAAGAGAAGGTGTGAAACAAGGGGCATCATTACTGATGTCAAAAGGATCTTGGCTAAAAGTTGAGAAAGTCCGAAATGCACTCACTGGTCTATACCAAGAAATTTCCTGTGTTTTATTGACTATGCAAAGGCACTCCACTGTGTAAATCACAACAAACTATGGTTAGATTTGGGAAGAACAGGAATCTCAGAAGACTAGATTATGCTCACACAGAACTTGTACATGGATCTAGAGGCAGCTGTGTGGATAGAACAAGGGAATACAGCAATAATTTTTTTAAAAGGAAAGCTGTATGTTATGGTTATATTCTCTCAATCTGTACACTGAGCAAATAATCAAAGAATTTGGATTAAATAGAGAAGAGTGTGGCATCACAATTGAAAATATGCAAATGTCACAACTCTACTTGCTGAAACTGAAGAGGATTTGAAACACTTGTTGATGAAGGTCCAGAATTTCAGTCTTCTGAAATTTAGAACTAAATATAAAAAAATAAAAACCCCCAGTCCTCTATCAATAGGTAAAATCATGATAAACAAAGACAGGATTGAATTTATCTAAGATTTTATGTTGTTTGAATCCACAGTGGTCTTAGAAGTAGCTCTCAAGGGATCAAAAAGTCAAATTGTATTTGTTATATCTGCTACACAAGACCTCTTTGAAACACTGGAATGTAAGGATGTTACTTTGAAGACTAAGAGATTTTTATTAGGGGACTTTCAAAGACTTCATATGCTTCTTTTTTGGGGGGGAGAGGGCATCACTGCCTCTGGTGAGTGCTGCTCCTGAGAGCCGCTGCTGGATTTGAAATGCCAAGCCCTTGGGCCGCAGTCCGGCTCTCAACCACTTACGCCATGGGGGCTCAGGCCCCATATGCTTCTGAATGTTGGATATTGAATAAGGAAGACCATGATTTATGGTGCTGGTAAAGACTATTGAAAGTATTGCATACTGTCAAAAGGGGAAAAATAAAAATCTGTCTTGGAAGAGGTACAGTCAGAATGCTCCTTAGAGGCAAGGATGGGGCGAGACTTAGTCTCATGAAATTTGAACATGTTATCAGGAGAATCCAGTCCCTGGAGAAGGGAATCAGACTTAGTAAAGTAATGGGTAAATGACAAAGAAGAAGACATGAGGAAATGGTTTGATACAGTAGCTGCACAAAGGGGCTGAAAAAAGAACAATTATGAGTACTGTTCAGGACAATTAGGTATTTTGTTTTGTTTTAAGTAGGGCTAGTATGAGTTTGGAATTGACTCATTGGCACTTAACAACATGTACGCTAAAAGAAACAAAATGGATAATGTTTATAATCAGAGAGGAAAACCAGTTGATAAAAATCTCAGAAGTCATAAAAAGGTACATTTGATCACATAAATATTTTAATATTTTGTCAGGATGAAAAGAAACATCATAAGTCATATAAAAAGAAAATATAAGCCTTATTGTTGTGATAAAAGATTTTTTAGATGGAGGGAAAAAAGGACAGAATTTCTAATTCTCAATGGAATCGCTGAAGTCATTGAGGATGAATGCTCCTCGAGGACTACTGCCTTGTGAGATTGAAATTAAAATATTCTAAATTATCTTTCAACTTTAATCCAAAATTATCCCCCCAAATACAGTTTATCTACTTTAAGGAATGCACTCCTTTAAAGAATTGTCTATGTGAGATAAAACGGACAACAGTGATTTATAAGTTTGGATAAGAAATGTAGAGGTGGGGAGTTTAAGATAGTGGTGTGAAGTAATTTGAAACCCAATAGGGAGGAAGAAAACACAATTTGAAAAATAGAATCAGTGCCACTAAATTGCTTGTGTGGACATTGCCGAAACTTGTGCATCTTTGGCTAAGTACGCCTCACTGCCATCAGTGGCTGCTGACTGATGGCGGCCCTGTAGAACAGGGCAGCACTGCCCTGGCGAGTTATTGAGATCGTGTCTGTTTGCTGGAGTATGAAACTCGTCTTTCTTCCATGAAGCAGCTGGTGGTTTTTCAACAATGAACCTTGAGGATCAAAGCCAGATGTGTAACCACTATATACGGCTACATATATATTAATCAAAATAACAAAAAAATTAAAAATAAGTTCTAGAAGCTTATAAAAATATGTAAGGAAAGCAAATGAGATGATCCCCCAAATTAAAACTCTCTCAAACTCCTGTTGCTGATTGATGTATTTCATGGAATAGAATCTAATCCTTCTGTTTGGTGCCTCAGATCAGGGAGCCGTGACCTCACCAGCTTCTCATATGACTCCTCCCACCACTCTCCCCTCTCCTGCAAAGCACACCTGAAATACAGCATCTGCTTGATGTCACCTGAAGCCTTTGCTACATGGTTTGTGGTTCTCATACGTTTTAGGTTGGAGGATCTGGAATGACTGAGGAACTTCAGGAATTTTTTCTTTAGGAATGTCAAACCTCTCATTATTTTGCTATATTAAAAATTACAACTGAAAAATGAAAATCAACTCATTTATCCATTCAAAATAACAATAAATCCATTCTATGTTAACATCACTAAGTAATATTTTTATAAACAAGCTATTTCTGAAAATAAAACAAAAGAAAGAAGTGACGGCATTGCCGACAGCTTTGTCTCAGTTATATCTGACGTCACAGAAGATTAATGGATTCTCATGTCTGCATCCGCATTATATTGTCATAAGCTGCTGAGGTGGGAACATTCGAGCATAAGTCATAGGCATTGCTGAAAAACCATGAGAACCTCTATTAAGCAAAAGTCATCAAAATGTGAATCTGCTGTTTGTCAAACAGTCTGCTGTTTGACTGCAACATGGCATGTCTCCCTAACCTTTCCTCAAAGGATTCCGGGCTCTGATGGTCATCTGTTCAAGATGGCATCTTCTGCAGCCGGGGCACTCACATCTGATTCCTCTGAAATGTTCTCTGAGCTTGGGGAATAAAATTTAGTCTAAAGTGGCAAGAGGAAGACTGAATGGTGTAAAGTTTCCTAAAGAAAATTTTGCAGGACAGCTCTTGCTATTTTTAGAAAATGAGATGTTGCATGGTTGAGGTGGGCGAAGAAACAGAAAATTCCTTGATACAATGTTTTTCAGACCTTTATTGTCCAGCTCATTTTTCAATTTTATTAACCTTTTTATAATAATATACTGTAAGTGATTTAATTCATTTGAGGGAATCTATGTGGCTGGCCCCTATGGTAGGCCAAAGAAAAGTCCCTTGCTTTGATCTCCTTGCTTTGAATTTAATGGAGCTACAGATCCCCTCAGCAGTCACTGTTTGGTTTGGATTTTTTCTGAAGTCATCATAAAAAAAAAAAGTTTGTCTGCAGCCACCCACAGATCCTAGAGATATGTTTAGATATGTTTTATTTGGAATAAACCCATAGTGTGGACTCCTAGTAGCACTATTTTTGAACTTACTGTACTCTCAACAAAAGCGAAAAAAAAGTGTAGGTATTTTCATAGATGTTTAAGGGTGATTGTCAATAGAATTCTCCTATTTTAGAGCAACTTTGACTAACGATAATTTCTATTTTTAAAAAATCATTTTATTGGGGGCTCTTACAACTCGTCACAATCCACACATTCATCCATGGTGTGAAGCACATTTGTACATTTGTTGCTATCATTATTTAAAAAACATTTTCTTTCTACATAAGCCCTTGGTATTAGCTCCTCATTTTCCTCATTCCCTCCCACACATTCTGTCCCTCATGCACCCAGGAAAATTTATAAATTATTATTATTTTTTGTGCCTTGCACTGGATGATGTCTCCCTTCACTCACTCGTCTGTTGTCCATCCCCCAGGGAGGGGGTTATATGTAGATCTTTGTAACTAGTACCTTCTCCCCACCTCCCACCTTACCCTTACCCTCTTTTCTTTTTGAATCATTTTATTGGGGGCTCATACAACTACCATCACAATCCAAAACATATCCATTATGTCAAGCACATTTGCACATTTGCTGCCATCCACATTCTCAAAGCATTGCTTTAATAAACCCAGGGACAAAGGAACGACAAGTGATCCACAATCTGTGGCAAGGAGAGTGTAAGATGCCTGGTAGGACTTGATCAAGGGCAATGTAACCAAGAGGTATTACTGAAACCTAAATGAAGGCTGTATATGATAGTGGGACAAGAGGAAAGTAGATAGAAAAATGAGGGAAGAAGTAGGAGGCAAAGGACTTTTATAGAGGTTTTCATACAGGCATGTACATATGTAAATATATTTATATATGTTGACGGGGAAATAGTTCTATGAGCTTATATCTATAGTTTTAGTATTAAGGTAGAAGATGGATATTGGACCTCTACTCAAGTACTCCCTCAATGCAAAAACACATTGTTTTATTAAACTGGCATTCCATGATGCTCACCTTCCCAACACAATCACTGAAGACAAAGCAGGTGGATAAGCAAATGTGGTGAATAAAGCTGATGGTGCCCGGCAATCAAAAGATGCAGCATCTGGGGTCATAAAGACTTGAAGATAAACAAGCAGTCATCTAGCTCAGAAGCAAAAAAGTCTATATGAAAGAAGCACACCAGCTTGTGTGATCACGAGATGTTGATGGGATTAGGTATTAGGCATCAAAGAACAAAAAATCATATGTTAACGAGGGGGAGTTCAGGACATCCCCTTACAGAACAGTTGTGGGGAGGAAATGAGCTAGTCAGGGTGCAGTGTAGCAATGATGAAATATACAACTTTCCTCTAGTTCTTAAGTGCTTCCTATCCCCAACTATCATAATCCTAATTCTACCTTACAAATCCAGCTAGACCAGAAGAGGTATACCGGTACAGATAGGAATTGGAAATACAGGGAATTCAGGATAGATGAAACCCTCAGGACCAGTAGTGAGAGTGGTGACATTGAAAGATAGAGGGAAGGTAGGGTAGAAATGAGGAATCAATGACAAGGGTCTACTTATCACCCACCTTCCTGGGGAGTGGCCAATAGAAAAGTGAGTGAAGAGAGAGTTCAGATAGTGTAAGACATGACAAAATAATAATCATTTATACATTATCAAGGGTTCATGAGGAAGGGGGAGCAGAGAGGGAGGGGAAAATGAGGAGCTGATACTAAGGACTCAAGTAGAAAGCAAATGTTTTGAGAATGATGATGGCAATAAGTAATCATTTCTTAAAGGTCACTTGCAACGCAGGTTCTGAAACCATATTAATGAACCTTTAGTGCATTAAAATTCACCATACTGTTTCTTGAATTGAATTGATCTTTTATTCATTCATGATTTTGTAACATCTTGCATTGGTCATTTAGAAAATATTGATTCACTGAGTTGTGCAGATCTTCTAACTATAAGTATAAACCCCAAACTCATGCCACGGAGTCAATGCTAACTCTCACTGACACTATAGAACAGGGCAGAAATGTCTCTGTGAATTTCCAAGACTGTAACTGCTAAGGAGAGTAGAAACCCCCATTTTCCCCTGTGGAGTGGTTGGTGGTGTCAATCTGCTGACATTGCAGATAGAAGCCCACTATGTAACCAACCACTAGGCCACCAGAGCTCCTATAAATATTAGTATAGTTCTTTATAAACAAATTATATTTATTAATATCACCTTCATTTTCACTAGGAATTTTTAATTTATCAGAAGTTCTTGTGCTGCCATTGGCAGGCACAAAGGAAGTCCATGCAAAACCCAGGAGATTTAAGGGCAGTGAAACCACTCGTCTGAAGCTATGCTGCTGGACCAGTGCTTTGGTGCACTTGTCAACACTCACAGTGTATTCAATTGGATGCTAATCAAAAGACTGGCTATTTGAGCATATTCTGATGTGCCTCCAAAGAAAATCCCGGTGATACAATCCTGAAAAAATCGCACGGGGAAAACCCTGTGGAATATCATTCCTGTCATGGGATAGGAGATCCCATAAGGTTGAATCAACTCAACTCCCACTTGGGGTGATGGTGGTGGTGGTGGTGGTGGCGGCAGCATACCTAATTAAAAATACCAGTTTTAATGCTCTCTTTTGCCTGGTTTCTCACTTTCTGTGAAGGCCAGTAAGCAAAGATCTCCTTGGACCATGCTGTCCACATTGGACTCACTAATGGGGCCTTTGGCTCAGGCAGCTCTTCTGGCCCTGCTGAGCAGAAGAAGACAATATCAGCAGCTGCAAACCGTCACACAACATCTCACTTAAAATGTCATGTGTGCTACTTGGTTTAAATTGTCACCCCTCCAGCAACCACAAACAATGCAGACACAGCAGATGTGTTTTCTATTTAGAATTAAACAGTTTATCTCAACCACTGTCATTGTTATAGGGAAAAAATAAATAAATATCCATCTTAATGTAAACTTCAAAAGGTACTTTTTGGCAACACGAGATATTTTCAAATCCAAGGTCCTCTGAGAAAACTCGGATTAGAACCATGCTCCCCCTGCCCCCCAAATTAGGGTGCTGGCAGCTCCCAAAGTAGTAAAAAGTAGCCTGTCAAAAGATTTTTGGTCAGATATTGCATACAATAACTCATGTCATTGATGCTTAATGGTCCAGAAACATTAAGTAAACATCATAAATGTCTTTTGTTATTAAGTGTCCCATTCAAACATTTTGTTTAACTCTTGTGCAATGAAAAGCAGGAGAGTTGTGCTAGAGATTGGCCTTCAAGAAAAGCTCTGAATCCTAATTTCAGAGCAGACGAATCTGAAAGACATTTTCATAAAAATGCAACCCAACCGCAAAGTCAATAGCAAAGCAAGCAGCATTTCTATTGTCTGGTGTGTGCACTCTGATTCTCAAAGTTAAGCTTCTTAGAAGTCTTCAGTTGGTAGGTCAAGTTCAAATGACCACCCATGCATTGGGAAAAGTTTAACTTTGTTCTCTCTAAAATTGGGAGTCAGCCTTCTTCTGCGATAACTAAAGGAGAAAATATGGATGTTTTCTTAATGTGAGGTTACAAAGCCAGGGAAAATGCACTTTTCAAAGACCATCTTACAACAATAACAGTTGCTGTAGTAAAAGGAAAACCAAACGTAGTTTGTGAAAAAAAAAAAAGGCGTATCAAGACAGTGATCATTCAGTATAGTCTATCCCAGTCCATCCCAGTCCACGTATCTTGACATTAATGCACTTGTCTTTCCATAATCTGAAGGTTCTGTTTAGTTATTAAAACATGTCTCATTTTATCCTGGATCTGCTCTTGGCCTTTCTCTTACAGTGTTTAATCTGTAACTAAAATGATTGTCATATATTCCTGTGGAGTTTGCATTCTTCCAACTCATGTATATAATATTATTCATCAATGCTACTTGGGTTAGGTATTCTCATAAACCCATGCACGTAAAAGAATTATCAGAATGCCTTTTGGTTCTCCTAGGGCTGATAACATCCAAACAATGCACATCAGGTCGTCCTCCATCTATGTTTCCATTCTTTTTAAATAAAGAAAATGGGCAGTCAGCTCTGGCACGCTGCCTCTTGTCTCAGTTAACCCTAACAGTGAGCTCGTAACACATGTAAGCCTTATGTCTATGATTTGTTGACTCCTTCACCCTGCTGCTGCATTTTTCACCTGACAATTTTTTACCAAGCATTGCCTTTCCTACCACACTGGAGTCCCTGTGTGGTATAGATGGCTATGCTACTGGCTCTGAAAGGACACTGGCTGTTCAAGTTCACCTAGAGAAATCCGTCAAGGAAACCCCTGTAAAGCACAGTTCTACTATGATCTTCATGAATACCAAGAGTCACCAGTAAGCAGAACTGAGTCATTGTCCTTGCTTCAACAGAATTGCTAGTTAGGCCCACTTTTTCTTCCATACTCCTATACCTGACAGAGCACTAGCTTTCAATATAAGGTCCACAAAGAAAACTATTTGAAATCTTTCAACTATTAATTAAAGAGCACAAAGTGACTTACACTATTTGGCCGACTCAAGGACAATAGGTTGCTTGGACATCATAGGCTTTCTTGAGATATATGTGGAACTCAATAAGTGAAACTTGGGGCTCAAATGTAAGAATCATTGTGAGGATGGTGTAGTATGGGGCAGTGTTTCTTTATGTTGTACCTGTTGAACATCAAGTCTCTGTGGATCAGGACCAACTCAGTAGCATCTAACAGCAACATATATGGAACTCATTCAGATGCTTGAGGTCAATCCACTTCCTGTATCTATTATGTCATGACCAAGTCGTTGTATTATACTTTTTCTATAATGGGCCTTTAGCATCTAGTTGTACAAATGCACAATCTTGAAAGTACCGGAACTACAAAAATATTATTATTAGACCAGAGACATGAAAGTTTAACTTTATTTTCTCTCATAATAGAAACAAAATGTGGACATTATTTCTCTTTATGAGCTTGGTGATGACAAGCAGCTAAAGCATTTGTATTTCTTTGGCTCCTATGTTCTCCAATACCTGGGTAGGTGATAATAGAGGCATATTTGAAAAAGTGTTCAGTAAGGAAATAAACAAAAAATGGAAATCTGTTTTCTTCTTTACTGAAAAACCTTAGAATATCCTTTTATCAAGCATTAAGAGATGTGGTGTTTCATGACTCAGCTATGTATCTCTTGATAATTCCATTGTAATATAAAAGTATGACTGGGATGTCATATGAAAACAAAAGATTGGAAGTGTTTTCAGACACCACTCATCATAAGGTTGAGGCTGTTCTCTATAGGAATAAAAGAGAATTGTTATGATATATAAATAATGGGAATAGGCTTCTTATTTCTTTTTCTCTACTTCTTTCATAACAAAGTTTATTGGAGTTTTAGAGGTGGACATGGTTTTAATAATTAATCCAAAAAAAACCATCAATATTAAAGTCATAATATTAAAATCTTACAGATCATGTGTATAGTCTTCCCTTTTGTGACTGGATGACATCACAGATTGAGAGAAAGTAATAATTTGCTTAATTAAAACACCAAAGAATATCTCTATCTTTTTCTTTGGTTGCAAAAAAAATTCAAAGTTTTCTTAGCCTAAAAGTCTATTCCCACTCTAATTGCTAAAGGGTCACTAAGGCATAAGGGATTTTCCTAAAGTTTCAGAGTATAAACATTAGAGATCATCCAATCTATTCTTATTAAAAAGGCCAAAGCTTTGGTTTGCTATTGACAATCAGTTTTTTCATTTGCTTTCCCAAGGATATATGATTTGAAATAAACTTGTGCAATTTTGTATATTTATATAGAAGTTGAGTTTCTGGGTTTGTTTTAGTGCTGAAAACAAACTCAGATAGGCTTAGTAATCCAAGCTGAGGTCAACATTGAATTGGAATAAAGTGGTTACAAAACTATTGCATAATGCAGACAAAAAAGTATGCAGTTGCGGTAATGCATGTCTGGTAAAACATGTCTTTGATAGCCTACACAACAAACAAATTTCCATCCAAATATGCTCTGTTTTTGACAACTATGTAGACACTGTTGATGAGTGGGAACCAGAGGCTTTCAGGCTCTGACACTGCAGGCAAGAGGTTCTAGTTTGTTGTTCAGTGGTCTCTTCATCATCATGTGAAAATGTGAAAGAAAAGTGGATACCTGAGATAACGTATCTCTCTTGCCAAACTCCTTTCTTGCTTGTTGTAACTCAGATTGATCTCAGAGATGACCTCTCTCCTACTGAGAAACTTGCCAAGGACAAATAGAGCTATATCACTCCCGAGACTGCTGAAAAGCTGGCCTGTGACCTGAAAGCTGACAAATATGTGGAGAGTTCTGCCCTCATACAGAAGGCCTCAAGTATGTGTTTGATGAAGTGATATTGGCTACCTGGAACCTCGAGAACCCAAAGAGTCCCAGGTGTGCTACTATGAGCTTCTCTGCAGAGCCTTTCTGTGAGGCTGATGTGGGTAGCATACAAAAAATAATACTTAGATTAGACTGAAGGTTAGAAATTAATTTATTTGCAATAATAAAAAATGTCTTATACCTACTAATAAGCATTTGAGTAAGACAAGACTTAAAGTTATGGCACTCAGTCTCTTCCAAGTACTTATTAATTTTGAGTGATGGCATATTATCAGAAAAGTCATAAGTTCTAGTTTTGGTTTGGTAGTTTCAAGGAGAAGAAATAATTTGTTTAATTTTTATAGTAAGACATGTTTGCTGATGACTCTGTAGCTGACTAATTTGAATTGTTTGGAAAATAATGAGTATTTTGGAACATATTAGTGTTTTGTTTTGGATTTTTTCTTTTTGTGGGGGAAGTTCACTTTACTTAGTCTTTATTTCTATTTTTGAATTTATTAACTAGTGAATAGCCCTTCAGGGGAGGAGGACAGGAGTAATGTCCCATTCTACTTCTTGATTGAGTTTAGAAAAAGTGTTCTCTCCTGGTGTTCTTGGGAAGGAACATAGTAAATGTCTTATTCAATAATATATTCCTTTGTGAAAATTGCCTTACCTCCATCCTAAAGAAAGTCCAGTTTTTGAGGAAATGCATTAAAATGGATGGAGCTTGTCTCATCACTCCTTGTTTTTTGGTTCATTATATATGTGTGACTGTGATTTTCAAGGAAATTTATTTGTTATTCGCCATTTCTTTCTTCTTTTTTTGAATTTAGTTTCTAACTTCTTATGCTGATAAATGAAGAAAATTATTGCACCTTCTGAAATACAGTAAATGAATTGATCTCATAATTAAAATTTCCCCGTCAGCCATTGTCTAATATGCTTAGCTGAGATGTGCAACTTAGGAGCATAGGCTTTGGTGTTCTTAAGGCACAGCTAAAGACCAGGTGTGAGGAGTAGTGCTTGCAGTCAGATATCTGCAGAATGGTTCATATTCTCTTTCATGTGATGGGGATGGAGGATGACATCATTAAGAAGCTAGTGATGACTGGGAAGAACATTTAACAGCACAAGTACTAGTAAGGACATCTCTTTATTTCTGCCTTACCTGTGACGAATATTAGAGCAGCTAGTTGAAGCTCTCTAGTTTAATAAATATTACGGACACAGTCTTATGACGACTCTCAAGTGTTCATAGGGATTTTTTTCAGCTTATTTCAGTGCAGTTTCTAATTTCTTAAAAGGGTTAACTTCTCTTTCCACCTTCTTCATATCCTGATTCTTGTATAATCATTAGTGTGCAACCAATGTTTTGTCATGTGTCAATTTTTTTTCATATACTTTCTTTTCAGTTGTATTCAGCAACAACAAAAGCCATTTAAAAAAGAGAAATAGGTCGGCCTAAAGGCTACTTTTTGAAAGAGTTGTATATGTAAAGTCAGTGACATTAGTTACGTTTGTCAAGTGGTCTTGCCATAAACTCACTGTCCCCCAAACTCCCCACCCACACTTTGGATTTGCAAGTCTCCATTTGTTCTCACACAGATCATTCTTTAAAAGAGGGCCATGTGCAAAACAGGCATGTGGAATTATTTTAATAAAAGTTGACATCATTGAGAGTCATGAGCATGTAGCCAGTAGACCTGGGTTCTGGCCCTCAGTGTGAGCCATGACACCTATCACATTATGACTGCTCTCTGTCTTTCTCTGTCTTTCTCTCTCTCTCTCTCTGTCTCTCTCTCTCTCTCTCTCTCTCTCTCTCTCTATTTGTCTCTTTGAAGATTGAGTTTTCCAGAACTTAATAGGGGTATCTGGCATTTAGAGTAAGTAGAATATATGAACATTCTTTCACTACCCTTTAAAAATTGGGAGGTGGGGTGGGGAGAAGCATAAGTCTGAAGTAATCACATGAATTATTAGTTCTTATTAATAATACAGTGAAATAAATATAAAAATAAAAGAATAAAAATCAATAAAAGTAATAAAACAGGTCGAAAATAATGATAACTGTGCAACATCATTTTTGGCACAATAGATCATAATTCATGACAGTGCCTTCATTTCTGATGGAAGAGTAGCCCACTGTCTTAGATGAGTAGTCAGTTCATAAATTGAATAGTAACAATTCTTTAATTAAAAATATCTTCAAATTAGATCACTTCCATGTTTTAAATGGTTCTGCAGTTTATTGTAGGTTGTGTTTGCCCACCAAGATGGGAAGAGTCTGAGGCATTGGAAAAGATTGGACCTTCAACTTTAGAAGTATTTTACTGTTGCTGTTTTTTTACAGCAAGTTGTTTTCAATATATTTATTGACTAAAACTGCAAGGATAGTTGATTGGTCAAAGCAACTTCATGTGACCCATGTAATTACACTGTGATGTATAAGGATGGAGTTAAACCTTCCTCACCACTTGTGACATACTGGTAACATTGAACTGTGATCCTCAAGGTTAGCAGTTCAAAACCACCAGCCACTGCTCAGGAGAAAGACGAGGTTCACACCTCCCATGAAGAGTTGCAGTCTTAGACATTTACATGGGCAGTTGTACCCTGTTCTATAGAGTGTCTGTGGATCAGCATCAACTTGATGGCAATAGGGAGGGGGCAGGAGGAAGAGTACAACTTGACCTAGATCCTGAAGTTCTGAGTGCTGGCAGCTCATTGACTTTCATTCTCTTTCTTTCTCTCTTCATGTATTCTGCAGTCATTCTCATTACCTCTGATTTTTCAGGAGTGCTTGCTTCATTTTCTTAGGCTACTGTAATCAAGATCCCATTCCAGGACTGTATCGTTGCAGTTGGGACAAAATCATTGCAATATGCTGATAGATCAAAAATATTGCTATAAAATCCCAGGAATATTTATTAAACATAATTATCAAAATGGGAAGCTATTGGTTCCTGATAA
Organism: Nesogale talazaci; assembly: GCA_004026705.1. Taxonomy (NCBI): domain Eukaryota; kingdom Metazoa; phylum Chordata; class Mammalia; order Afrosoricida; family Tenrecidae; genus Nesogale; species Nesogale talazaci. The sequence continues at coordinate 462,769 of PVJH01000111.1, read as the reverse complement.
ATTTCCCATCAATTCTACATACTTTTGAAGTCAGGGTCCCCACTCTCTAGCTCTTCCCCAAAGAATTCTGCACTTTTCCATTGACATCATGACAAAATGGCAGCTCAGGCATCTTCAAGGAATGTAAATATTCTTTGGGAATATTTAGGGAACAAACAGAAATTTGAAAGGACAATATTGGGCTGTCGGGAACCTAGTTAAAGTTTCACACACAAGTCTCATAAGACGTCTTTTGCTGCCTTCAAAGGATGAGCACGTAGATTGGATAATGGAAAAAAAATCCTGTCACAAAGTTCCTAACCTTTCCCTCAGCAATGCAGTTTTCCCTTTCCTTAAAACCTCTTAACAATAAGCCCTCACAATTATTCTACATCCTCTAAGAAAATTTGTGAAGTGAAACCCTAGCTACAAACTTTTCCCCCTTACCATCCTATATCTATCTGTGGACAACCAAGTGAAAATAAATAAAATTATATTAAAGATGAAAATTGAGAACTAACAGGAGTGGTATTAAATTAGATATAATAGCAAATGTTAATATAAATCCTTGATTAAGAAAGTTAATTGTCATGATGGTTAACATTGATGGTGTTAATATGCTTTCATACAGTGTCAAGTTTTATTTCACTTCTAATTTCAAGTAAAGGATAGCCCACATTATGCTGAAGTTATGTTTTAGACATTTTTCTAGAACGCCCTACATATACAATAATAACAGCAACATGATGTGACATCTACCACAATCATTCATTATTGCCTAGGCGTTAAGGAGCAAATTTCTTCAGTTTTGTTTAATGTCAAGCTCAGTGCATGTCCTAGTTTTAAAAATAAGACAGTTATGCAGATGGAGAAAACAGATGGGTTGTATCGGTAAGTGTTTATCATTTTTTAATATTTTGAAACCAGATGTGCTATATACACATTGCTGGTTGCCTTCTAAAGAAGCTTCATTGGTGGGTAACTAATCTGTAATAAGGAATTACAATGTTTTTGTCCAGCTTAGATCAACTATTTTTAATATACAATTGGACAGCCACTGCTGCAAGCCTTTAGAAAATAAGAAACAGATGCTTAATAGAAGGAATACTATCAGCCAAGGAATTTCTGATGATCTTTTTATAAAATGTAAACTTACATATTTTATGGGTCCTTTAATGAACTGCTATAGAACAACTTCAGCAGTCAAAACATTTCATGAAAATAGATATGAACAATTTGTCACTTGTTACCATGTTCATGGAAAATCTTTCAATTGCCATCCTGGGAAAATGGGTATAATAGTGACTCTTACTGCATTATTAACAACATCTGTTATTTGCCATAGTCTTGATTGGATATTTTGGAGAAAGGAGGAGTTAGGATAAACAAACCAAGATGCTTCTATTTCTCTAGGTGTTTCTGCTAGACCTGGCAAAGATCCCTTGCTAGGTAAGAATATTTCTGAGCTAGTTGCGCTCACAGGAAAAAGACACAGTCAAGTTCAGAGCAAGGCCAGAGGGATTGTGTTCTCTTTCAGGATGATTTTAGTAGAAGATAGCTCAATAACGATTTGGACCTTGTGAGCAGGATTGTAAGTTACAAGTCTAAAGCAAGTTCGATTTTGTGCCTATTGGGACAATATTTTAACGTTCTGCTGACTTAGTCGATATGTGAAATGAAATGAAAGGGAGAAACAAACAATAATCACTTGTTCTGTTTCTGAACTTTACCTCTTCTGGATGCAGATGTACATATCGTGCACCTTGACAGGCTGGGGCATAAAACTCAGGGTTGGCATTATGGAGATTGCGTTCCCTCATCCGTCAGCTCCATCACCAATGCTCCATATGTCTTTGACTGTATTTGGTAATATATAATGCTGGTTGAGGGAATGGGTAAGCAGTGTCACAAAAATCATATTCACTGACACTGAATCAATTGTGACTCACAGGAATTCCAGGGTGGATAACACACTAGTCACTAACTCCAAGAGTAGCAGTTTGAACCCGTCGTGACGCTGCTGGAGAAAAAGAGGCTGCTACTCCTTTTGAGATCTAGTTTCCAAAATGGAAAGGGGCAGTCCTGCTTTTTCCTACAGGGGCTTTAGAAATAAGTAGGCTAAGGGATAGAGAAAAGCAACAGAGGAGATGACAGAGAGGCTTCACAGAACAGTGCAAACACCCTTCACTCAGGATCATATCAAAACATGAGTAGATTTTATACAACCGCATAAATAAAATAGCTTCTTATCCACTCCACTGTTCCTGGAAGAAGATAACAGCTCGATCGTTCAATCATGCTAAAAACACCAAATGCTGACTAGAAAAGCAGAAAGAACACAATTTCTTCTCTTAGAAGAACAGAAATTTTTTTTCTCAAGTTATTTCCTTCGTTTCTTTCTTTCTATCTTAATGTTCTGCTCTTGCGATCTTTAAGGAAATTTTTAAAAGAAGAAATGGAGATCCTCATCACACTAAAAATTTGATACCACCCCCCCAAAAAAAATGTAGCATAAGATTCAACGGTTAACCTGCCCAACTTCTTGCTGTTAGCTGAATAAAGTTGACTCAGACTCATAGCATCCCTATGGGTGCCTGGTCCTGCACAGCCCTCAATGTTGCTATGCTGTGTTCAGCCCATTCCTGCAGCGGTAGGGCCAATTATCTTGTCAAGGACCTTCCTTTTCTTCGGTAACTCTCACATGATATCCTCCAGGCCCTACTACTTTTTATCATATGTCCAAAGTACATTAGGCAAAGTCTCACCATTTTACTTCTAAGAAATTTCCCACCTCTAGCTCCTCCAGGACAGAACTATTTGTTCTTCTGGTAGCCCATGGAACTTCCAATATTCTTTTTTGCCAAAATAATAATTCAAATGGATCGATCTTTCTCCCATCTCTAATTCTAACTGCCATATACGTATGGGAGATCATTAAGTGTACCATGGATTGGGTCAGATGTACCTTGGCCCTTACAGTGACATTTTTGACCTTCAGCACTTTAAAGAGGTTTTGTGCAGCATATCTTTCCAGTGCCATATGTTGATTGATTCCTTGACTGCTGCTTCCATGAGCATTCATTGTGGACATATCTAAAATTAAATTCTTGAAATAGCAATGTCTTCTTCATTTATCATGATATTGTGTATTGGTCAAACTGTGAGATTTTTGGTTTTGTTTACATTGAGGTGTAACTCTCATTGAAGGCTGTAGTTTTTGACGTTTATCAGTAAATTTTTAACTCTTTTTAACTATCAGCAAGGAAGGTGGTGTCATCTCTGTCCCAAAGGTTTTTAATGAGCCTTCCTCTAACCCTGATACTGCATTTTTACTCATACAGTCCAGTTTCTCAGGTTATTGTCTCCACCTACAGATTGAATAAGTATGGTAAATGGATAAAACCCAGACACATGCCTCTCCTGAGCAAATGACTATCCCTTGTTCTGTGTACAGGTTTTTTAAATAACTAGCTTGCTTATTTTTAACAATTTCACCAACTTCCAATGCACATAGCTTGCATTTCAATAGTTCAATGACCTTCATGAGAGTTGGATAATCACTACCACAATCAATTGTGCGGCATTTCTTCTTCCGCTATTTATGGTTGTTCCTTCCCGTTTACTGCTGGTCTACCTTTGAATTTATTAATCCAGTTTTTTCTTTTGAGGTTTACCTACTTTGGATTTCATATACAGAAAATCATACAAAATTAAGACAGACTATAAAGAAATGGGCAAACAACAGTGAAACAAAGGAAAACCTCAGCCTAAAATAGAGCAGAGAATATTGAATACCTGAACGTGTGTACAATGGTCAAGAGGGTGATCAATGGCAACGTGTCAGTTCAGTTTTGACTTCTTTCTTCAATAGCTATGGCTCTTAATTATAAGCTACCTCTTAGAATGGTTACATGCTTATGAATTATTTTTGTGTAGCGTCTCTGCATACCCCTTTCTTCTTTGGATGTGTCTTGCATTATTCAATAATTTTCCCTGAAAGTCTTCCAAATTTCAGCTGGAGGTTAAAATTTTTTTTCAGCTCTTTCCATTTAAAAGGATGTCTTCTTACTTGACTTTCAAATTCCAGATTTTTGTAGATTTCACTCTCATGCTGTACTTTGTCTTCTCAAGCTGTCATCTAGCCTGTAAGAAGTCAAACAATGGGAGGCAGAGTGGGAAAACTCGTTTGGGAATTGAATGCGAGGCTTACATTTGGATCACATTTTTCAGAGAATAAGGAGTCACAGGAGGTTTATGAGCTGAAGAATGACATGATCATAGCTGAGCCCCACCGAGATAATCTGCAGTCAGAGTGCATATGAGATTGAAAGAGTGGGAACTGGAAGCAGAGAGATTAAAAAGACTATTGACTTAGTTCAGGAAAAGGTGACTTGATGGTTATACCCAATTAAATGAAATCTTTACTTTGATTGCAAAGTGGACTACGAAAATCATTCCTTTATTTCTATTTTCCTATTTGATTTTTGTAATTTATATCCTGAAGTTTTGTGTTCTGATGACTTAATTTCTATTAAAAAGGCCTTTCCTGCAATTATGTGGAACTCAACCCCCCCCCCCATGATTAAGACATATCTGGAACGTTGAAAGGCAAATAATCACCTGTTGTTGTTGCTGCTGTTGTTGGTGCCATGGAGTTGGTTCCAATGCATAGAGACCTTCTACATGACAGGACAAAACACCATCTGGTCCTGTGCCATCCTGATACTGTTTCTTATGTTGGGGTCGATGAGTGCAGCTACCAGGTCAACACAACTTATTGAGACTTTTCCTCTCTTTTGCTTCCTCTCCACTTTACCAAACATAATGTCCCTTTCTAGGGACTGGTCTCTCTGGACAGCATGTGGAAGTATGTGAGGTGAAATCACACCATATTCATCTCTAAGGATCATCATTGCTTTATTTCTTCCAAGACAGACATGATTTTCTTCTGATAGTTTTTGGTACTTTCCATATTCCTCACCACCACAGTTCGAATGCATCGATTCTTAGTTTGTATTTCTTACTCATTGCGCAACTGGCACATGCATATGATGCAACTGAAAACACCATGATTGGGGTCAGGTGCACCTTAATCCTCAAATTAGCAACCTTAGCTTTCAATAGTTCAAACAGGTCTCGCGCAGTTGATTTACCCAGTGCTATGCATCATTTGATCTTTTTTACTGCTGCTTCCATTAGCATTGGCTGTGGATCCAAATAAGACAAAATCCTTGGCCATTTCGAGCTTTTCTTCATTTCTCTTGATGTTACCTATTGGTCATTCTGTAAAGAATTTGGTTTTATTTTCTTGAGTTGTAATCCATACTGAAGGCTGTAGTACTTGATTTCCTCAGCTAATGTTTCAAATCCTCCTCACAGCACTCACAGTTTGTGCATATAACAGGTTGTTGGTAAGTTTTTCACCAATCCTGATACTGTATTCTTCTTCATATAATCCAGCTTCTCTGATTATTTGTTCAGCATACAGATTGATCAAGTATGATGAGAGGATACAAGCCTATAGCACACCTGTCTCAATTTTAACCCAACCAGTATTTACAGTATTTCTATTTGCACTGCTGCCACAGGATCAATCATACTTACCATGCATAAGGTTTGCTTAGCCACAGAAAACTTTATAGCCTTGCCTTTCATAGTACAAATCTTTCACAACTGAAATTGTCTCTGAGAAATATTAATTTCTAAAAAATCATGATCAGATTTTAATTTATACTCAATAGCCCTTATAGATTACCAAATGAATACTCACTGTACTATCTCAAAATAAATATCATATGTATTATATGAATAAGAATTGCAAAAAAATCCCCCAAACATAAGCAGTTACTCAGCAAAAGCTCTTGTGTTTTAACATTCCAGCACAATCAGTATTAATTCTATCCACCAAGTTGTTTAGTTTTTTGTGTTTATTTCAAAATAACCTCATTTTTTCTTAAGCAGGATTTCGGCCCACATTTCACTCAGGACAAGAACTCTAGTTCATTTGGCCTTGACCCAGTTGATCCTCAGCTGAAATAATTTAAATAATGTGGTTTCCAAATAGCTTCTCTAGTTTAGTTGTTATTATCTGCCCCAGTCTATGTCTTTGTGGTTTGTAACACATCCTTCTGGTTTCTTCACAATGCCAGAATCATAATCCTTTCCTCTCGTTTGCAGAACAAGAAATATACCATGAGTCAACAAGAAGCTTCTGACTTCCCATCAAAAGCAAGACAGTGGGCTAGGCACTACCAGGAATACGAATATAGCCTTTATGCTCTGGCTTATGAATATTAGTTGCAGGGGGGGTAGTTTTTCCCTACAGTCTCACCAGTGAAAGCACCACAGGAACTCTAGTCGACTTGAAACACTTGTGAGTTTGCTTAGCAGGAGTCTTCTGCATCTCTTGTAATGATTCCTCTCTGTTACCATATTCTGATTCCTATTGTAAAGTTATTTTCATGTTCCTACTCAACAGCCCCAATAACCACACAACATCTGTCCCACAAATAGAGCACCTGATACAGTGTCTTCCTTTGCTTCTCAGTGTTGCACTAGATCCATTCTCAGAACATTGCATCCAACCATGCTTCTCCACACTCCAACAAGCACTGTTCAGCAGCCGTACATTACACCGTCTATAAAGCAATGTTATGTAAGGATGTCTTGGTCTTACAGATGTTTCAATGAAATAAAAGGAAAAGTAAGTTTCTTCTAAGTTTTCTTATTCTGATACTGGACAATACTCAGTTGAAAGATCACCCATCTTAGCTGCAAGGGATGGTTTAACAGTCACAAGTGTGAGTCTTTAGCAAACCAAAAAAGTTTTATCATAGTTTAGGAGATTTGAAATCTAATTTCAGGGTATCTGCTCTAGAAAAAGCTTTCTTCTGTGCATGGGTAACACCCTTTTTTCTTTTCAGTTTTTGTTTTGGGTCCCTGTAATATTTTATCTGGCCTGCTGCCTATCATCATTCATCTGTGCTGGCTTGCTCAATCTGTTCTTTTATAACTCAAGAGATATAGACTTAAGACACCTAACCACAGGGTTAGACTGAGAATGTCCTATTCCATTGTGGGAGCTGAGTCATGGAATAAAATGAAAATGAACTATTGAATGGGAGTCCGACATGCTCTGTAAACTTGCGCTCAAATAATAATACATTTTAAGTTTTTTAAAAGTAAATAGGTGACCGTTAAAATTTAAAATAGAATCAATATAAGCACTTGACTCTATTCTTAACCACTGAAGGATGTTGATCTCAAGATACATATCATTTATGAGATAAAAAGACTGATCCTATAGTATTATGCCTCATTAACATAATAACAAAAACCTCTCTCTCCAGGTGCACACACTACCCTTGGGTGTATTTTAACCAATAGCAAGTCTCTAGGACAGAGTAGAACTACTCCATAGAGTTTCTTAGGCTACAATCTTTATGGAAGCACACTATCACATCTTTCTCCTGCAGAATGATTGGTGAGTGCAAATGCTGAACTTTCAGCTCTCATCCATCCCTGTAGTCAGTGCAACACCAGGGATCCTAATGACAAGTATGGGCATAAGAATCGACAACACATTGTTTTTGGTGAGGGCACAGTTAAGTCCACAACAGCACCTTAATTTTATTTTTTTTAAATCATTTTAGGGGGGAGTGTCATACAGCTCTTATCACAATCCATACATCGATGGAATAAAGCACATTTGTACATATGTTTCCACCACTGCTTTCAAAACATTTTCTTTCTACTTAAGCCCTTGTTATCAGCTTCCATTATTTACTTTCCTTCCTTACCCTCCCTCCCTCACAAACCCTTAATAATTTATGAATTGTTAATATTTTTTTATGTCTTACACTGACTGATGTCTCCCTTCACCCACTTTTCTGTTGTCTGTTCCACAGGGAGGGAGTGATGTGTAGATCACTGTGATTGGTTCCCTTTTTCTACCCCCACATTCCCCTTCCCTTCCTGGTATCTCTCATTATTGGCCCTGAGGAATTTATCTCTCCTGGATTTCCTGTATTTTCAGCTCTTATCTGTATAAGTGTACATGCGCTGGTCTAGCCAGATTTATAAGGTAGAATTGGGATCATGATGGTGGGTAAGAAGAAGCATTAAAGAACTAGAGGAAGTTGATCCCTAGTGGTGCAGTAGTTGTGTGTGGGGCTGCGGCCCACAGAGTTGACAGTTCAAATCTAGCAGCAGCTCTCCAGGAGCAAGGCTGGGCTTCCTACTCCAACCAGGGACAAGTTGTGGGGGAAAAAAAAGAACTAGAGGAAAGTTTGTGTTTCATCAGTGCTATACTACACCCTGACTGGTTCATTGCTTCCTTGTGACCCTTTTGTAAGGGGATTTTCAATTGTCTATAGATGGGCTTTGGGTCTCCTCACTGCACTCCGCATCTTAATTTTAACATGAGAAAATCCATCCCATGACTGTTCAGTTTGTAATGTCCATGGACTAGAATTGAAATAGCACTATGCAACGTTTTCTTCTTTTCTCAGAATGAGTTGTTTCCCACACAATTTCTTTGTTCCTCTGACATCCAATTACCCAGATACATTTGAATCCTAAGATGAGCATGTTTTTTAATGTGTCTTCTCCAGTACTATATTTTGATTCCTATTCTGAAAGGTAATTCCTTTAGGAACTGAAATTGTGACAAAGAAAAAGTAGAATTTTTTTTAAAAGGCTCCACTTGCTTATTGTGTGAAAAATTGAATAGGCCTTTTCAGTGTGTCCGTGAAATTTCTCTTCTAGGTTTATTTCAATGAAAATAGCTCTATCTTTCCAAAGAATGACTAGCTTTGCAGTCTACGAAATCATGAAGCACAGGCCAAGGTAATGGGAGAAATCCCCACTAGAAGGGTCAAGAAGAAGGTGACACATTTATCTAAGTAATGATCTAAAACTAGAAAGAAAATAAAGTAACTTTCTTGCTATAGATTTGATTTCAGCTCACTTGTTTTAGAGTTCTAAGAGACTTATTTCATGGAACTACAACCCCAAACTTTCTTTTGTGAATGGATTCAGTGTCAATATCCTGTTTGGCAGTTGATTGCAAATGGTTTAACTCACACAGGTACCTTATTAGTACCTGCAAACAACCCATATTTTCCAAGTGTCTTGGCATTAGAAAGTCAGAAAAAAAAACCAAATAGTGTTTCATCAGCTTCTTGAAACATTTCAATTGATGTTCCATCAATTTATGGATAGATGTTCTCAGTGCAGTTTGGACTTCTCTCTTCAGTACCATTGATTCTTGCTCATATGCTTCTTCTTGAAATGGTTAAATGTCAATGAGTTCTGCTTGAAATAGTGAATGTATATTCTGTTTTCTTTGGATTCTTCCTGCATCATTTCAACTTTGTGCTCACAGAGACTTTCAATGTTGACATGCAAGCCCTGTGCTATTTATTTATTGATTCTTTCCATTTAAGATATGCTAAATGTGATGATCTCACATTCTTCAAGCATGTGATTAGGAGAAACCAGTTCCTGGAGGAGGACATCATGCTGGTAAAAGTGGAGGAGTGGTGAAAAAGAGGAAGGTTTCCAATGAATTGCATCCTGACATTAACTGCAACCACGGGCTCAAACATGAGAACACTTGTGAGGATGGTGCAGGACTGGGAGAAGCTTCCTTCTGTTGTCTCCAGGGCTGCTGTCAGTTGAAACTGGCTTGGTGACACTTACCAGCAACAGCCTGTATCTAGGGAGAGCAGAAACTAATACTATTGAAAAGATTATATATTTGAAATAGTTAGCTTAAGAGCCCTGGGTGAGTCATGTGTAGGACGTTGGACAGCTAATCATAAGGAGGATGATTCACACCAGGCAGTCCCTGGGTAGAAAGATGAAGCTGTTTGCTCCTTTTATGACACCCTACAGAAAAAGAATCTAGAAAGAAAGGAAGCTTACAGTATTATAACAGTTGCCCATGAGAAACATTTGTCTTACCATTCTCAGAATCAAGGTAAGACCAAAGATCAGAGATTGAGGGAAGATGGCAGCTCACACTCAGCGCTTTGTGGAGATTGGTCAGTTGGGGAGATTTGGGGCTGAGTAGGGGTATGCAACCCAGCTGTCAATTCACAAGAAAATTCGGAGCACAGCTCTGAATCAGAAGCTGATTGCTACCCTATCACCAGCACTCCCTGCAGACATGATTTCTTTGCAGCGTTCTGAATGCCCTCTCTGTGACCCATGCCACAGGGAATCCAGGTATAAGATGGAGGGGTCTGCATTGCAACAGGGCCCTATGCAAATCGCCAGTCACCTCAGGTTGCTTCAGGTCCCATGGGAACACTCCACACAGATCTGCACTCCCCACTGCCCACCTCCAGAGAGCCTTGCTCCATCCTGGAGCCCTCTTGGACCAGCTGGACAACCCCTCCCCCAGCCAGGAGGCCTGCACCCAGGTGTCCTAAGGCAGAAGAGGCTTTTTGCCCTGCCTGCCTTTGAGCTCATCCTGCCCATGTTCCCTCCCTGCTGTGCCCCTGCTACCCCAACACCACACACATGCAGAGGGTCCTATACTGCCAGTATGCTAGGGCCTGCTAGACAGAGGTCACAACTGTGGCAGAACCTGCTGCAGCTGTGGCTTAGGGACTCAAATATTTGGAGGTAGCCTAAGGCATACTCCCATCTCCCTGCTCAACCATGGCCTCCCCTCTGTGCTTTGGATGAGTGGTTGATCTGTAGGCCAGTGCTAGGTCTCCCCTCCCACCCACCTACCTATAGGAAGTGCCCCTAGCAGGAACCGATCAAGCAATCCCAACCCATCCCCTAAATACACTCCCTTGCACTTGGTCAACACTTTCCATCAGACGACAATGTGTACAGCTGCAAACAGTCCCTCAGGAGAAATGGCAACTAGTTCCAATAAATTGAACAAAAACCAGCACCTACTTCTGCAGCATCAACAAGAAAAGAGAAATAAAATACAGTGCAAGAGGATTAGCTGGATGTAATGGCAGTCATAGAAAATGTGGATGTTGATCAACCACAGAAGGATATCTTCAGAATGCTGCTTAGACTCATACAGAATATGAGGGAAGCGTTACAGAAAAAGGAGAAATCAATAAAGGAGATAAAGGCCATGCACCAAAGGGAAATATAAGGCCTAAGGGGCAAGCTAACAAAACCTAATAATAAACTTATAGACTTTGCCCAGAGAATGGAGAAGGTGGCGAACCGCTCCAGTGACCTAGAGGACTCACTACTAGAAATTAATAACTGAGAAAAAGTCTAACAAGTCTGTCAGAGAACTGGAAGAAAACCTCAGTGGTATGTCTCATGCTATAAGAAAGAATATTAGAATAATCAGTCTTCCAGAGGAAGGTGCATCAAGGCAACCAACATCCAAAATAGTGATGGAAGGCTTGGAAGAAAGCTTTCCTAGCTTAATGAATAAAAATCAGACAACCACGCAGTAAGCTGAAAAAGCACCAACTAGTCTGAATCCCAAGAAGAAATCACCAAGACATACAGTTGCTAAACTATCCAATTACAAGGAAAAAGAGACAATTATGAGAGGAACTAAAGAAAAGCTGGCAATCACATTTAAAGGCAAACAGATAAGAATATGCTCAGACATATCAATGGAAACCACAAAGAAGAGGAATGGAGCAGCATATTCCAAAAATTGCAGGAAAAAAAATGTAAACCCAAGAAAACTCTGTCCAGTCAAATTATCTATTAAAATTGATGGAGAAGTGAAAGTCTTCCCAAACAAGGAAGGCTCAAAGAATGTGCTAAAAGGAACCCAGCCCTTCAAAAGATCCTCACTGATCCAGTAGGCACCAAAGAACCACAATCACTAAGCACAAAGAAGAGACCACCACACAGAACCACCCCACCCAGAGATCATCAAAGGGAAAACAACCTCCAAGATAACTCTGGCTCATTGATGGAAAGAAGACAAAAATGAACCACAAACACACATGGACACAACCCACAGAAAAGAAATGGAGTTAGGAAAACATCCAACACAAAAGTAATAAAATGATGTCACAGGGTGCACAGATAGATGTAATAACCCTATATATCAATGGGATTAGGCCAGGCTTTAAGAGACAGAGATAAACAGACTGGCTGTTAATACAACACTTTGATATGCTGCCTGCAGGAAACACACTTCAAAATTAGTCAAAAGTAGGCCGAGAATCAAAGGCTGGAGAAGGACATACCAAGCAAACAATTAAAAAAAACACACACACCAGGTGTAGCAATCCTAATCTCAGATAAAATTGACCTCAAAGTGCAAACGATATAAAGAGATAAGGAGGGACACTATGTAATGCTCAAAGGAATGATAAAAAAGAACCACTAAGAATTCTAAATATTTACACTTCTAATAAGCATCCAGTGGCTAATGTCAATCAAATGCTCCCAAAGATGAAAAACGAAATCACAGCCTCAACAAATATAGAAGGTGACTTCAATACACCACTCGCTGTGAAAGATAGATCACTGGGAATGAAACTCAACAAGGAAGCTAAATATCTATACACTACACTTAGACAATTTGACTTGATATCTATAGAGCTCTCCACACAGATATAAAAAAATTCACATTCCTTTCAAGCCCCCATGGCATATACTCAAAGATAGACCACATTTTAGGGCATAAGTTGAATCTGCATAAGCTCATTGTTATCATACAGACCTCTCTCTCTTACCACTGTGCCATAAGATTGGAAATCAACAAAAGGAAGGTGAAGAGAACTAGAGAAAACAATTGGAGGATGAATAACTCCCTATTGCAAAAGTAGTGTGTACTGGCCCAGATCAGAGATGAAATTAGAAAATTTTTAGAAACCAATGAGAATGAGAACACAACATCCCACAACTTATGGGACAGCAAAGGCAGTCATAAGAGGAAGTTTCATAGGATAATATGCACACATAAAAAAGGAGGAGAGACTTTTGACTGTTGCACTAGAACAAAATTTATAGCAAGTATAGAAGAGTCAATAAGACAATCCAATGAATAGCAAAAGAAAAGAAATAATAAAAATTCGGTCTGAGATTCAGGAGAAGGGAAATAAGAAAATGATGAAAACATTAATGCATCTAAAATTTGGTTCTTCGAAAGGATAAATTGACAAACCTCTTGCGAGGTTTAACCAAAGAAAGGAAGGAACACATTTCAATAGCAAGGATGAGGGATGAAAGAGGGGGCATTACAACAGAATCTAGTGAAATCAAAAGGATAATTACATAGTATTATTAAAGTCTGTACTCCAATGAATTCAATAACTTGGAAGACATGAAAAAATTCTTGGAAAAATATTCCCTCCCTACACTATCCCCGATGGCCATCAAGAACCTCAACAATCCCATATCAATAGAAGAAATAGACAATGTTATAAAGTGATTACCGAGAACAACAAAAAGCCCCTGGACCAGATGGGTTCACTGGAGAATTCTATCAAGCATTTAGGGAAAATCTGACACCAATCCTACCCAAACTCTTTCAGAACATAGGACATGCTGGAAAACTCCCCAATTCCTTCTACAAAACTAGAGTAACTCTGATACCTAAACCAGGTAAGAATCAAGAACTACAAATCAATTTCCCTAATAAATATTGAGCAAAAATCCGTAACAAAATACCGGCCAACACAATACAAAAGTAAATAAAACAAATAATTCACTATGATAAAATAGGATTCAAAACAAGGATGCAGGGAAGGTTCAAAATTCAAAAGACCATTATTATCATTTGCTACGTTGACATGAAAAGCTATAAGAACCATATGATAATATTGACAGATGCAGAACAAACATTCAACAACATTCAACACCAATTCCTGCTTAAGACACTCAAGAAAATAGGAATGGAAGGAAAATTTCTCAAGACAATAAAGCTATATATGAAAAACCAACAGCTAATGTGGTAGTCAATGGAGAAGAGACTAATACAATCCCACTGAAAAAGGGGACCAGACAAGGATGACCCCTGTCCCCACTATTGTTTAATATTGTACTGGAGGTTTTAGCTAACAACATAAGGCAAAGAAAAGACATTAAATGTATTTCCCCAGGGAAGGAAAAAGTGAAACTATCACTATTTGCAGATGATATGATTTTATATATGGAAAATCCCAAGCAACAGAGGAGTATGACAGAGTGGCAGGATATAAGATCAACAAACAGAAGTCTATTGGACTGCTATACACATCAGATAAGACCACAGATGAGGAGGTTAGAAAGGTGGTACCCTTCTCAAAAGCCAAGCACAAATTGAAATATCCAGGGATATACCTGACTAAAAGAACAAAAGATCTATATGAGGAGAACTGCAGAACACTATTGTGAAAAACCAAGAATGACCTCTACTAATGGAAAAATATCCCATGCTCATGGATCGGAAGACTCACTATAGTAAAGATGTCAGTTCTACCCAAGGCACTATATAAGTTTAATGCAATTCTGATAAAACTACCCTCATCTTATCTCAAAGAAATGGAAGAAATGATTACCAACTTCATATGGAGAGGGAAGAAGCCCAGAATTAGCAGAAAACTCCTCAAGAAGAAAACACAGTAGTAGGGCTTGCTTTGCCTGACTTTAACACATATTATATAGCCACAATGGTCAAAACTGCATGGTATTGGTATAAAGATATATACTCAGACAAGTGGAAAATAACTGAAAGTCCAGAAGTAAAATCATCAGCACACAAACAATGGCTCTTTGATAAGGGCACCAAAAATATCAACTGGGAAGCAGATACTCACTTCAACAAATGTTACTGGAAAAAAAAATGGATACCTACCTGCAGACAAATGAAACAAGACCCTTATCTCACTCCTTGTACAAGAATAAACTCAAGGTGGATCACAGATCTTGAGACAAAACACCAAACTATTAGGCCCAACATTAGGAATTGGGACCAACATGAGAATTTTGGCACAGGGAATACATACACTATCAGAAATAGGGAAGGACACAAACACAGAGGCTGTCCAAATTGACAGGTGGGATATACTGAAGATAAAACACCTGTGCATCTCAAAAGAATTCACCAAGAGAGTAATACGAGAGCAGAAAGACTGGGAAAGCATCTTTAGCAGTGACAAATCAGATAAAGGTCTTGTTACTAAAATCTACAATACTATGATAACTTCGAAAAAGAGCAAAACTAACTGCCCACTGAGGAGGTCGGCAAAGGACCTGAACAGAAGTTTCACAAGGATAGAAATCTGAATGGCCAATAATCATATAAGAAAATGTTCACGAGCATTAGCCATAAGAGAAATACAAATTAAAATAATAATGAGATACCATCTAACACGCTCAAAGATAGCCCAATTCAAAATATCAGAAAGCAACAAGTGGGGAGACATGAACTCTCATCCACTGCAGGTGGACCTGTAGGTATGTAGAGCCCCTATGAAAATCGATTTGACGATATCTCCTTTTGCTACCATATGATGACACAGCAGTCCCCTTATTGGGCATATACCCACAAGAGGCAAGAGACAAAACATGGCCAGACATCTGTGCTCCAATGTTCATTGCAGCACAGTTCACAATTGCAAGCAATTGGAAACAACCCAAATTCCCATCAACTGACCAATGGATTAAAAAGCTCTGGTACATACATACAATGAAGTACTACACATTGCTGAAAAGCAGTGATGGGTGCATGAAGCATATTGCTGCATGGGAAGAACTATAGGAACTCATGCTAAGTGAAGCAAGCCAAATGCAAAAGGACAAGTACAATATGAGTCTGCTGAGGTAAGCTTAAAAAATTGCAAAAGGAGCATAGGGAAAAAGCTACTGCATGCAGAAATTCCTGGGATGAGGCCCAGGTAAAATGGCAGGGATCAGATCAAATCCAGGAATACATACGTTATCCAACTGAAGAATGGTGGGGTGGGGGGAATTGGCAATGGGTAGTGGGGTAATGGGGCACTAACCCACCAAAGGGGAGCATTTTGTTTGTGTCTCCACAAGGAAAGAAGAACCAAACTTCAACCCAGTGTTCCTGGATGTGAATACAATATGACAGCATGGAGCAGGGAGCCAGTGGAGGGGCCTGAGGGCCCAATCTCAACCCCAACTAAGTGGACAGCTGCCCTTCCCCCAAGGGGAGTTTGCTTTGGAGGTCAGGATAGAGGCTGCAGCTCCAGGAGTGGGACACATCTAAGCAAAGCACAAGAGAGCAAATAAATGAGGGGGAGGAAAGAGAGTGGAGTGCATTCTGTCCCACCAAGCCAGGATGATAGCCCTACTTGACACAGCCATTGCACAGACAGGACATATGACCAGCCCCACTATGAAACATGATGTCTCTCGTTGATCCAAGGCCCTCCAGGGAAAACAGTGGAGAAGCAGGGTCGGGCGTGTACCTGGTCTGACCCCACCACACCTAGCTAAGGGCATATAGCAGAGCATGGAGTATCCAAAGGAGTGCCAAGGATATACTTTGGGGCCAGGATGTGACACCCCTTGGACTCAACCAGGGGACACTTCTGGAGGCCAAAAATCAGACTTTGAACTATTTACAGGTTTTTCTTTTGTTGTTATTATTATTATTGTTTTACTTATTCATTTATTTTTTTCTGGACTTTTTTTGTTGCTATCATTTTGTTTTCTTTTGTTGCTTTGTCTTGCAATGTCTTGGTTTTTTTTTTTTGTACGTATTACTATCTCTGTAAGTCTAGATAGACTGAATGAACAATCTGAAGGAGAAAACCACAGGACTGATGTTTCCAGGGGGACATGGGTGATGGGGATGTGGGGGAAAGGAGGTCGTATTTACCATCCCAGGGACAAAGGAACAACAAGTGATCCAAAATCAGTATCAAGGTCAGTATAAGAGGTCTGATAGAGATTGATGAAGAGTAATGTAACAGAGATAAATAACTAATATGAAGGATTAGCATGATAATGGGAAAAGAGAAAAGTAAAATGAAGAAAGAACTGGGAGGCAAAGGGCATTTATAGAGGTCTAAACACAGGCATGAACATTGGTAAATATGTTTAAAATGATGATGATGAGGAACTAGATCTATATGCATATACTTATAAGGTTATTATTAAGGTAGCAGATGGACATTGGACCTCAGACTTTGAACTATTTACAGGTTTTTCTTACATTTCACCAATGTAAGAACACTTTTAAAAAAAACACACACTTTTTTCTATTAAATTAGCATTCCATGATGCTCACCTCCCCAATACAATCATTAAAGACAAATGTGTGCATAAACGAAAGTGGTGAAAAAAGCTGATGGTGTCTGGCTATCAAAGATATAGCATCTGGGGTCTTAAAAGACCAAGTGGCCATCTAGCTGAGAAGCAACAAAGCCCATATGGGAGAAGCAGACTAATCTGTGTGACCACGAAGTGTCAATGGAATCAGTTAGCAGGCATCAAAGAACAAAAGTCATATCATTACATGCCCACCTTCCTGATGTGATCACTGAAGACAAAGGTGTACATAAGCAAATGGTGAAGAAAGCTGATGGTGCCCAGTTATCAAAAGATATAGCATCTGGGGTCTTAAAGACTTGAAGGAAAACAAGCTGCTATCAAGCTCAGAAGAAACAAAGCCCTCATGGAAGAAACACACCAGCCTGTGTGACCACGAGGGGTCTATGGGATCAGGTATTATCAGAGGAAGACCAGCCCCCGATATATACATCATGGGTCCAGTAGGCACAGTTGTACAGTGATAATTATTAATTATTATAATAATTATATACAGAGCATGAGAGAGAGAGAAATAATAAGAGTCAGACACATTTCACAGTAGCATGCTCACCTCCGCCACATGGAGAGAGAGAGGGAACTTTATTTTTCCCCATTTAAATAACCTCATGGGTGACACATGAACCCTGCTGTCACTGGTCAGGACATGGCACAAGAGGAGGCTGCCTTAATGGTTCTATGGTAACAAGGGAAGTGGTCTTAGAGATGCCTAAGTGACCAAGGGGAAAAAAGATGTGATAAGAGAAGGCCTCAGATTCCTGGAGATGGATAAACAAGTTTGTCTGGCTAGGAGCCATTGACAGTAGCTCTTGAATCCCACCCAAAGGATTCAAGGGAAGGGAACCATCATCCTAACAGTAGGGGAGTCAGCTCTATTGTGAGACACACAAATGTCCCAGATAACTAGGAGCTTCGGGAAGAATGGCTAACTTCCACATCAAATGATGGCCAATAGTTTGCTTAATATTTTGGAGTATAAAATTGTGGAAAAATCCTGTCTCATCCCGCAAGGTATCAGGAATCAAAGAATTAAAAATTACATCATTATAAATGAGAGGGAGTACAGATTGGGGACGCAAGGTCCATCTACAGGGGAAGTGGCATCCCCTTAAACAAGGGATTTGGGGAGGATACGAACCAGTCAAGTGTAGCAATAATGAAATATGTAACTTTCCTGTAGTTCTTAAATGCTTCCTCACTCCCACTATCAGGATATGAATTCTATATTATAAATCCAGTTAGACCAGAGGATGTACACTGGTACAGATAGGAACCAGAAACACGGGAAATCCAGGACAGATGATCCCTTTAGAACCAATGGTGAGAGTGGTGATACCGGAAGTGTAGAAGGAAGATCGAGTAGAAAGGGGGAACCAATTATAAGGATCTATATATAACTTCTTCCCTAGGGTATGGACAACAGGGAAGTGGGCAAAGGGAGATATCGGACAGTGAAACATATGACAAATAATAATTTATAGATTATCAAGGGTTCATGAGGGAGGTGGGAGCAGGGAGGGAGTGGAAAAAGGAGAAGCTAATACCAAGGACTTAAGAGAAAGAAAATGTTTTGAGAATGATGACGGGAACAAATGTACAAATGTGCTTTGCATACAATGGTTGTATGTATGGATTGTGATGAGTCGTATGAGTTTCCAATGACATGATTTAAAAAAAAAAAAAAAGACCAAAGCGCAAAAGGCACTGTCATGAAGTTAATTTAGATTCAATTGGAGATTGTAGGAAGAGCAGGGATGACAATTAGCAGTCTGAAGCTCAACCCAGCACTCCTTTCAAATTCAGCATGAATGATTCTGAAAATAAATCCCATTTCAGTTTCCTCTAGGCGTAGCTGGCTTCAGTAGCAGACTCTAGTCCTTTCCTTTTGTTTGTTCTATCAAAGATTGCTAGATGAAGTTCCTGACCCAGTTATTTTATTTTTTATTAACAAATCATTTTATTGAGGTTCTTACAGCTCTTGAAACAATCCACACATCAATTGTATCAAACACATTTGTATATATGTTTCCATCATCATTTCCAAAACATTTTCTTCCTAATTGACCCCATGGTATCAGCTCCTCTTTTTCCCACTGTCCCAGTCTCATGGACCGCTGATAAATTATTATTAGAATATCTATTGTACATTGTCTTCTGTCTCCCTTCACTCGTTTTTCTGTTATTCATCCCCCAGGAGTGGGAATCATATGTCTATCATTATAGTTGGTTCCCTGTATCTTCTCTTTATCCCCCTACCCTTCCTCTAAACTCATGGTACTGCTACTCCCATTATTGTTCTTGAGGGGTTTATCTGTTCTGGATTGTGAGTATTGAGAGCTCTTATCTGTAACAGTGTGCATGCTTCAATCTAGCCCAATTTGTAAGGTAGAACTGGGGCCATGATAGTGAGAGGAAAGGAAGCTTGTGAGAATGAGAGGAATGTTGTGAGTTCCATTGGTGCTATGCTATACACTGGGCTTACTCATTCCTTTCTTGTGACCCTTCTGTAAGGGTGTGTCCAATTGTCTACAGATGGGCTTTGAGTCTCCACTCTGATGCCCATTATTTGCATTAGTGTATTTGTTTGTTTGGGATCTTCTGATGTCTGATATCTGATCCTGTTGATACCTCATGACTTCATGATCACACAGCTGGTGTGCTTCCTCCATGTGGACTTTGTTGCTTCCCTGTTAGATGGCTGCTTGTTTAACTTCAAGCCTTTTAAGACCTTAGGCACTATATATTTTAATAGTTTTCTTTACTACATTTGTTTATACACGCATTTTGATGTCAGCAATCCTGTCCCAACCCAATTATTAGGAAGAGCTCTCCCATGGGAACTCCATCATCCCTCTACACATTCCTAGAGTCAAGATACAATGATTTATGTTTTTTAAATATTTGGAGTAACAGTTGAACAACCATGCATCCATGATACAAAATCCATGTGATGATTATATATTATGTACTGATCTTTGAAGTAGTCAACATCTAATATCTTATTTCTTATAATGTTCCTAATGGATTTTCTTTTTCAGAGTCATGTTAGTTTTGTAAATTGAATCAGGAAGGCTTTCTTCCTACTCTGTTCTCTGAAATAACTTTTGGTAACAAGTGTGTCATATTTTCTTCATAAGCTTCATAATCCATCGCCATGGATTTCCCTCTGAATCATAATGAACTTTAGGACAGAATGGAATTACCAGAAGGGTTTCTGAGGGTACAGCTCTTTGGAAATAGGTTGCTATATCTTTTTTCCATAGAGCACTTGGTGGGTCTGAACCACTGACTTGTGGCTAGCAGCTATGGCTTAGCTACGACATCACCAGGGCTCCTTTAAATGTTTCATAAAATTAACCAGGGAATCCACCCGACGGTAGTTATTTTTCTGGAAAAATTTTTGTGTGTGTGTGTTTAATTTTTTCAATAGTGACAGCACTATTTCCATGGTCTATATTTGCGTATATTTTGTACCAGGTACCTAACAATGTTGCTTTTCATAGAATTTGTCCATCATGTCTATTGTATTAGGTGCTATTGAGTCAGTCCAACTCATAGGGACCCCCCGAAGGACAGAATGAAGTACTGGCCAAGCATGTGTGTTGCTCTAATAATCGTTGCTAGATTTGAGGTCTTTGTTGCAGCCACGTGTCAATCTCTCTCAAGGATGGTCTTCTTTTTCACTGACCCTGGACTTTTCTAAGCATGATAATCTCTCTCAAGGATGGTCTTCTTTTTCACTGACCCTGGACTTTTCTTTGGTTCCATAGCTGTTAGCCACAAGTCAGTGGTTCGGACCGACCAATTCCTCTATGGGAAAAAGATATAGCAACCTATTTCCAAAGAGCTGTACCTTCAGAAACCCTACTGGTAATTCCATTCTGTCCTAAAGTTCATTATGATTCAGAGGGGAATCCATGGCGATGGATTATGAAGCTTATGAAGAAAATATGACACACTTGTTACCAAAAGTTATTTCAGAGAACAGAGTAGGAAGAAAGCCTTCCTAATTCAATTTATGAAACTAACATGACTCTCAATGTTAGAATGTTAGAATGTCTCTCTTCTAATAACATGTCAAAAGTATGTTAATTTTTCATCATCCCTTATTCTTTCTAATTTTTTCATGCTTGCTTTCTAGTTTGGTGTCTTGTTTATTTTTTTGATCATTTTATGGGGGGCCTATACAACTCATCACCCATTCATTGTGTCAAGCACATTTTTACATTTGTTGCCATCCTCATTCTCAAAACATTTTCCTTCTACATTAACCCTTGGCATCAGTTCCTCTTGTTTCCCCCCCTCCCCCCCTCTCCCTCCCTCCCAAACCCTTGATAATTTGTAAATTATTATTTTTTCATTTCCTATACTAACAGATGTCTCCCTTTACCCACTTTTTTGTTGCCTGCCCCTCAGGCGGAGGTTATATGTAGATTATTATGATAGGTTCCCCCTTCTTCTCCCACCACCCTCTTCCCCTCCTGGCATTCTACTCTCACTACTTGTCATGAGGGGTTCATCTGTCCTGGATTCCCCATGTTTCCAGTTCTTATCTGTACCAGTGTACATCCTTTGGTCTAACCATGTTTGTAAGGTAGAATTGGGATCGTGGTAGTGGGAGGTTTGGGGGATGGTGGGAGGAAATATTAAAGAACTAGAGGAAAGTTGTATGTTTCACAGGCGCTGTACTGCACTCTGACTGGCTTTTCTCCTCCCCGTGACCTTTCTATAAAGATGTCCAGTTGCCTACAGTTGGGCTTTGGGTTTCCACTCTGCTCTCCTCCTCATTCACAATGTTTTGATTCCCCATCCCCCCTTTGGCCATTATCCCTTCTAAGGGACATTCTGAATGCACTTCTTTCAACAAAGATTTTTTTTCCCTGATGGTCTGTATTCTTCACCAATACCATAATTCAAATACATCAATTTTTATTGGTCTTCCTTATTCATTATCCAATTTCTGCATTTTTATGAGGTGACTGGAATTACTATAGTTAAGTAAGTTGCATCTTAATTCCCCAAAATGAAATATATGCTCTCTAACACTTTAGAGAAATATTTTTCTCTTTTGCAGCAAACTTGCCAAATACAAAATGCCATTAGATTAAATGGCATGCCATTACAATTTTATTGGCAGCTGTTTCTATGGGCATTGACTATGGATACAATAAGATGAAATCCTTGACAACTCCTGTCTCTCAGTGTTTATTATGATGCTGTGTATTGCTCCAGTTGTTGAATTCTGGCTTTCTTTATCAACATTAAATGCAATCCATGAAGAAGTTTACAGTTTTATCTTCATCAGTAAGTGGTGATCAAATTTATCAGCATGAAATTGCTTATTATTCTTATTTTCCCTTTTTACTTTATTTTTTGGCAATTTCCTCAAGTTTTTCATTCTTTTTCCGCCCCCCGCATCACTGCCCTGGTGGCAGTAGGAAGCCTAGCCTTACTCCTGGAGAACGGCTGCTGAATTTGAACCATCAATCCTGTGGGCCACGGTCCCGCCCACAACCACTGCGCCACCAGGACTCAGCTTCTTATTTTCCTTTTAAAAATGTTTTCAAACACATTAGTGCTTGCTTCCAATTAAGTGTTCTTATTGTATACTTATACAAATTAAAAACAAAGAACCCAGATATATTTTTATCCAGTTTCCTCTAGTGGTAACATCTGGAGAAACTATGTGCAAACAGGGTGTTGAAATTGATACAATATAGGGAACATTTTATTCATCAAAAGGATCCCTTAAATGGTTATTTTGTAACTATGGTCACTTTCCGTCCTACCCACTATTTCTGAAACCTTGGCAAGTATTGATTTTCTTTTTCTTTTTTTTTAGGCACCACTGCTCTCTGTTGGTCATGGGAGCTATTCAGTGCTGCTCCTGAGAACTGCTGCTGGATTTTAACCACCAAGCCTGTGGACCGCAGTCCCACACTCAACCACTTACGCCACCGGGGCTCTGCCCTGATTTTCTTTTTCATCTTAGCCTGAGATCTTTCTAGTTTTTGGTTGATAAGTAATTTCTATTGTAGCTTGCACATTTTTGGCTATGAGACTCTAAACCTTAAATACGTTACATTAGCCAACTTAATATGGCATTCATGCAACAGGGCACAGCAAGGGCACTGCATTATCACTGATTTGTTGCTGCTCACTACAAGTCTTCCAGTGTCCTGAAAGAGTTGAATGTGTGTGGCTTCTTTGGTGAAAACCTAGACTCCACTAAAACCCAAATTTACCCTTTTAAGTCAATTTTGACTCATAAGGACACTATGAAACATAACTGGCCCATAAGATTTTCAATAGTTATAGAAACAGATTATCATGTGCTTCCTAATGAGTCCAAATATTCAAACTTTTGGTTAGTTATTGAGTGCTTTAACTACTGAGTTAGTCTGGCCTGACCAGAGAAACAAATTTATAGACACTCATAAGAAAGCGCTGTATACATAAGAGCAATTGAATATTGAAAAAATATCCCAGCCCATCCCAGATCAAATCCATAAATCCTATATTAGGCATATGTACAACACCAATCTATGAATTCCTCTTGAGACTGATGAAAAACATTCAATGACTTTTAATGTAGTAAGATCAAATGCCAGTGGGCAGAAAGTCTTGTGAATCCAGTGGCAATGTAAACATCTCAGCTCTGGCATGGGTTTTCATACGGCTGCTCTAGCTCCAGGGCTCTGACTAGATCAGTGTGTAGCTAAATATGGCCTATCAACAGCACTGTCTCACAAGTGGTGAGTGTGTTTTCCACCTCCAGCAAGTTATTTATCTCTTTAGGCCCTCCAAATGAGGTCATCAAGCTACAACCAGATTGACAGGCTAAAATCTACCCCTTCACTCTTAAATTCCAAACTGACAATAGATTAAACATCAACCATAACTAACTGGCCTCCTTTTTTCACCATTCCACTTATAAGAGGGAAGGGCACTTCATAATTGACTTTGGAAATATAAGTCTCTACTCCAATGGCCCCTGTAGTTAAAGGCAGTTTAGTTACCATCCAGTGAAGATGAAAGTCCCAGCTGTCTACTTGGTATCCAATGCCACCTAGTAAGATGGTTAGGACCACTTGTCTGGAAAGGGTGAAAGGATAGGTTCATTACTTGCTAGCTGCCATAGCTAGTTATTGTGTTAGCATGGGTTCTTTGGAGAAACACAATCAGTGACACTTATATATAGAAAGAGATTTGTATCAAGAAATGGCTCACACAATTGTAGAAACAGGCAAATCAGTGTAGTTCAAATCATGTTTTTTTGTGACTTGTGGAAGTTGATGAATAGGAAACAGAATAATGAAGTGAGGCTAGGGCAGTTGTGTGTGTGTATATGTGTGTGTGTGTGTGTGTCTGCACGCATGTGCACATAAGGTGGTAGAATTGGAAGTTAGCCAAATAAATCCATTTCAGCAGTCTACTGACAGCTCCTGGGATGGGCAGTTGAAGCAATAGGAAATTTTTGGAACCAGATTCAAGATTTAGCTCCAGCAGAAGATGAAGGATCAAAGAGGATTCAACTCTGTCCAGTTCCTGCCTGACCCCCCCCCCTCAAAAGGCCACATCTTTCAAAAGGTGTCACCAGGTGTCACAACCTGATGGATAGATTGGGCTTAGTCCCTACCCTCACCCAGGAGTGCCTAGTTGACATAATCCCTAATCATCATACTAGTAGAATCAGATTTTTTTTTCTTTTTTTGCCCTGTGTATTTCGGCACAGTAGATGAGTCAATTTCTGAGCTAGGTACTTTATCTGAATGGACTTCAACATATTCATTGTAAAAATGGAATTAGAAGATAATGGATTTTTTTCACCATTTTTTTTCCGGCCCCTCTTATGCATATATTCTTACTATGTTTCAAGTACAAGCAGTGAGGACCTGTGGCATTCTCATCTCATGCTGCTTTATCATCACGGTCAGCTCATTCTGCAGGGAGATCCTCTCAGGAAAGAGAAAACAGTACAGACTAGGAATTATCGGTTGTTGCCAAAGCTAGCTCTCTAGACTTAGGAAGGTGATTGATGTTCATGGGCCAGTAGCTTTTCGGGGGTAGTAATGATGATGTAAGAGGCAAATGAACAGAAGACTAGTAGCTTCTGACCATGCGGTCTTGGAAATGAGAAAGAATATCCCGGCTGAGACTGCATCCATGGACAATAAAGGGCACATATGATAGAGGAGATGCAAGAGATGCTACTGGAAAGTAAAAGATAGAGGAAAACAACGTGAAACAGCTAAGATGAAGTCAATCAATGTGGCTCTTCAAGCCAGACTTCCTTAGGTGAGGTGTTGTAATTCTGGATTTTATTCCCTTCTGGATGCAGTTTTCCATCACAAAGGGCATGGCTGGGACAGGGGTTAGGCTTTGGGCTGCTAACCACAGGGTCAGCAATTTGAAAGCATCAGCTTATCCTAAGCAGAAAGAAAAGGTTTCCTACTCCAGCAAAGAGTTGCAGAGGTGGAACCCACAGGGCCAGAACTATCTTGTTTTTCAGAGTCGCTGTGCAATGAAATAAATTCGATGACAGTGAGTTTATTTTTGGTTTGGTTGGTTTGGTTTCCCTGTTAAAAGAATAACTTGACTTAAATCTTTATCTTAGTAAAGGTGAACCAAGTCTCACCTTTTGCTCCTTGGAGTCATTTTCAGACTACCATAGTAGAAGGGAGGAGCACTGTTAGTAAAGTGGTGAAGTGTTGGACTGCAGTCTGAAAGGTCAGCAGCTTGAAACCACCAGATGCTTCACAGGAGTAAGATGGTGTTCTCTTGAGAAACCAGAGGTATATTGCATGCTCTTCTGCACCCTGATTGACTCATCCCTTCCCTGAGACCCATCTGTGTGGGGATGTTCCATTGTCTACACCCCCCCTATCATGACCCAAGTTCTGTTTTCCACTCTGGACTGCACAGAGCATGTACATAGGTACCCACAACACATGGAAGCCTGGAACAGGAATGGGAATAGCGATACAAAAGGGATAGAGGGAAGAAGGGGAGAGGTATAGAGGAAGGGGGTACCAATCACAATGAATGGCACAAAGCCACACATTCCCTCCAAGGGGAAGAACAACAGAAGACAGGGAGACAGCAGTTGGTGCAAGATATGAAAATAATAGCAATCTATAATCTCTGAAGGGTCCATGAGGTTGGGGGAGGAAGAAAGGGGGGGGGGGGAAGAGGAGCTGATTCCAAGGGCTCAACAGAAAATAAATATCTAGAAAAAAACAATGGCAATATTTGTACAGATATGTCTGATACAATTGATGTTTGGGTTGTAATGAGATGCAAGAGCCCCCAATAAAATTATTTTATAAAAGAAGGTATTCCCTATTCTCATAAGCAGTTATAATTCAAACTCCGGGAGCAGTTCCATTGGATCCTATAAGGTTGCTATGAATCAGAATCGATTCTTGGGCCACGAGTTTGGTTAGTAGAGGGTGAGACTCCAAGATAGCATCCTTCAATTCCCTTGGGGGTATGATGTGCTGAAAGCCAAACCAAGCCTTTATAAAAGTCATTCTTCAGTCTCTGGGACAGAGAAAATAACTGGAGCATCACTTGGAAGAACTCTTCCACAGTAACTATTTGAAGTGTCAGAGGCTGAGGAGATTCAGTGCACCAGAACCTTTGGCACAGAGACTCAGAGGAGCAGCACAGAGAGTTTGGGGCACCTTTTCTTCTTCTGGCACAGGACTATGGAACTGTAAGGCAGTTGGGTAAGTGTGGAACCATGGGGCTGAGACTAAGGATTGGAGAGAAACATGCTTTAAGGAGAAATGTTGCAATGGACCGAAAACTGTAGCCTGTAGTTTGCTTATTCTTACTTGTGGTAACATGCTTAGTTTCTTAAGAATCTTTCATTGGGTCTATTATACATGATTTCTGTGTGGCTGTTGCAATGAGTTTCCAAGGCCAGTATAGGAATGAGTGGCATCAGAAAGCACATTTGATCCCTGCCTTGTGGCAATAAGGAAGTCAGAGGAAGTCATAAAAATCCCCTTGCAGCATACTCAACAGCTGCAGCTTTGAATACATACAAATTTATCAACAGACAACCTTGGCTTTTGGTGTTTGAACATAACCAGCTATGTGATGATCAAACACAGACATGGTTTCATTCTAGAAAGCCAGATTACAAAAAGAAATGAAGATGATTATTACATATGATTTGAAAACTGTCTTAATTTTAACCCGGGACAAAGGAACCACAAGTGATCTAAAATATATGATAAGGAGGGTGCAGAATATACCTGGTAGGGCTTGATTAAGGGCAATATAACCAAGAAGGATCACTGAAACCTGAATGAAGGCTGAACATGCTATGGGACAATAGGAAAGTAAAAGGAAATAGAGGAAAGAGCTAGGAGGCAAAGGACATTTATAAAGATCTAAACACAGGCATGTATATATGTAAATATATTTATATATTATGATAGGGAAATAGACTTTTCTCTGTATATATATGTGTGTGTGTATATAAATAATATGTTTAGTATTAAGATAACAGATGGTCATTGGGCCGCTACTCAATCACACTCTCAACACAAGAATACTTTGTTCAGTTAACCTGCATTCCATGATGTTCACCTTCTCAACACTATTGCTGAAGACAAAGTGGGTGTATAAGCAAATGTGGTGAAGAAAGCTGGTGGTTCTGGGCTATCAAAAGATATAGCATCTGAGGACTTAAAGGCTTGAAGATAAGCAAGCAGCCATCTAGCTGAGAACCATCAAAGCCCACAAGCCTGTGTGATCATGCGGTCGATAGGACCAGGTATCAGACATCAACGACTCAGAACAGAAAATCATATCATTGTGAAAGGAGGGGTGCTGTGGTGTAGAGTGGAGACCCAAAGCCTATCTGTAGGCAATTGGACATCCCCTAACAGAAGGGTCATGGGGAGGAGATGAGCCAATCATGGAGTAGTATAATACCAATGAAGCAAAACTTTCCTCTTGTTCTTTAATGCTTCATCCCCACCCCCCACTAACCTGACCCCAATTGTACCTTACAAATCTGACTAGACCAGAGCATGTACAAAGCTACAGATAAGAGCTGAAAACACAGTAAATCCAGGACAGATAAACCCTTCAGGATCAATATTGAGAGGACCCATACCAGGAGGGGAGAAAATGGGAGCAAATCACAGTGATCTTACATGTAACCACCTCCCTGGGGGATGGACAATAAGAAAGTGGGTGAAGGGAGACATCTGTCAGAGTAATAAATGAAAAATAATAATTTATAAATTATCAAGGGTTCATGAGGGAGGGAGGATGAAAAGGGGAAACATGAAAAGCTGATACCAAGGGCTCAAATAGAAAGAAATATTTTGAAAATGATGACGGCAACAAATATACAAGTGTGCTTGGCACAATGGATGTATGCATGGATTATGATGAATTGTATGAGTTCCTGATGATTTTTTGTGTTCATATGATCTTATTATAGAGAAAATTATATTTTCATTTAATGATTAATACATTTCTCCCATGACATTGCAATCCCCACAATACACCAACCCTCTTCCCACTTTCTCTTGGTTTCCCCCAATGTATTCATCCTTTTTACTCTGGCTGTATCATCTGAGTTTTATCTCTGGGCAACCACCCTTTGATCTATAGTTGAGTGCTATAAGGACTGTGTGTGTCCCTGATATTATGGTCCACTTGATGGAGTCAGACTATTATTTGACTAAAAGTTGAGCAGCAAGAGTTCAGCTTGAGACTTGAAGGATGACTCAGGGTCTTTGTCTCATTGGCCCACCAGTATCCATCCAACCAATAACCAGGCCGTTTTTATGATTCTGAAATTTGCTCCATGTTTCTCTCTCACTCAATTCAGGATCTTCAATTTGGGTTGAAGGGGTTGGCAGTAGTACTTCTAATTCAGAGACATGGAGGTGTGGGTTGATGTGGTCAATGTTTGTGTGCCTTGTACTTATCATTTCCATGTGCTTTTGGGTCTCTTCAGCCTTTTTGGCTCTGGAAAGACCAAGATCAGTAGTTACATTTTAGATACAAAGATACAGCCACTAACAAGATTTTAAGTCCCAAATTGCTACTCACTAAACTCAGACATAGAACGTTATCTTAGCAGCCCATGTGGCACCAATTGGCATGGATGTCCCCCGGGTTAAGTTACTCATGTGGACTGGTTCTGAGTTGATAAACTGGAGAAATTTTTGTTGTGTATATTGTTTCCATAATTAGAAAAAAATAATTACATGAATAATACTGAATACAATGAAGAATTGTATTGAATCTATAATTGAGTGTGGTAATAATTGCACAAATAATCTTGATATGATTGAATTATTGAGGTGTATGACATGTTGATAAACTAATGCTAAAAAAAACTATTAGCCAATTGTCACAGTTCATACATAAAAATCTCTCTTTCTCTCTCTCCCTCTACCCCTCCCCCTCTGCTTTCATTCTCCTATTGACAAGACATGCAACAGAGATCTGTGGACAAAGCCCTGCACTGCTTCCACTGCCATTGGATGCACAAGACTTTTCACCTACCTGCGATCTTCCTCTATTTGACATCATTGTGCATGGCAAGGTGAGTCTAAGGAGGAATTTATAGACTAATATCAGAAATATGGGCTAATACCAGATTTATGGATTTGATCTGAACTGGGATGGGATATTTTCTCAAAATAAAATTACTCTTTGATATAAAGTGCTCACTTACATATGTAGGAATTTTTCTGGATTTGTTACTCTAGTCAACCCAGGTATTTTGGGAGTGGGGTACTAGAGAAATAAATCATGAAGATGGAGAGTGGATGCTTGTTTGACTTCTGCCTTATGGCAGTTTTTCTTTGACTAGCCAGAGGTCAGATAAGGCCCCACTGTTTACTCAAGGTTTTCTGAAAAAGACAGGGGACATGAAAGTTGTCTTTGGTTAATCCTGTCTGAAATGTCAATAATGAATGTGATAAATGTATATTTTGAGCTAAGGGTCTGAAAACTGAACTTCTCCTGAGACCATGTGGCTTTGTCAAAATGACTGGCATAAGGTCCCCCTCTAGCTTGATCTAGTCAGAGGCTTAAGGCCATGTTTTATATAAATGGAATAGTTTAGATAAGGACTGAGATAAGTTTAAATAAATATATAATTAGACTGTTTTAAGAATTGAGATTAAGATCTGTCTGTACTAGATTTATACTGTGTTATTTTGTCTTTTATATTTATATAATTTTGTAAAATAATTATTGGGAAGCAAAAATAAAGAGTTTGTTAGGCTATTTGCCTTTAGACATTAAACTGGATCTTTAAATGCGTGTAGAACATGTCTGCAAATAAGGTCCTGAAAATGTAAGCCCTACTTAGTGGTTAGGACATTTGTCACTAACACCCACTGACCTGGTTGACAGAGACTAGAAGAGAACAGGAGAGCAGATTGGCTGGTCTGAACTTCATTACTTACCTCAGGGGACTAGGGTTGTTGAGAAGTTGTGATGGGGTCCATGGTGGGCATGTTGGAGAGGCTAAGTGAAGTGACCCACACTGAGTTGACCAGAACCCAAGCAGATGAAGAGAAGATGTTTTTACCCTGTGAATTGGTGCATGTTGCGGCTGACTTTTTGGATGGCCATTCCTAGTTTACTTATGGGTGCAGACTCACAAGGTTCCAACTGGGAGAGAATTCTTTACATTCAAGAACATTCTTGTCTTTTCAGAGCACTGGGCTGATATATGTAGGCAGTATAGAGATTTTTACCAAAGTTTGGGAGGTGGGGGTAAAAGTATGAGTAGCTGGCTTGCAAACTTTCATAGGTGGGGAACATAGTCATAGGATTATAGGATTATGGCGTAAGCACCCATAGCTAAAATTTTTAACATAGAATTTTCTGTTTTGCTCACCTATAGAGGTGGTAACAAAGCAAAGGAACGGGACAGGAAAATATGACCTTTGTGAAGGAAACAAAGATGAAGATTTCATGATAAAATTTTGCAAGACCTATTTTTTTGGGGGGGGGCATCACTGCCTCTGGTGGTCGTGGGCGCTACCCAGTGCTGCCCCTGAGAGCTGCTGCTGGATTTGAACCACCACGCCCATGGGCTGCAGTCCCGCACTCAACCACTTATGCTACCAGGGCTCAGCCCTTAGCAATGGTTTCCTCATTACAAATTACCATTTTTTTCAATAACACCAGCAGTGGCCATACATATGCACCTCCCCAGATGGGATACACAAGAATAAAATTGATTACATCTGTGGGAAGAACAATGAAGAAGTTCAATATCAACAGCCCAAACAAGAGGGAGGCAGAATGTGGGACAAACTAGCAATTGTTCACAGGTATGTTCAGATTGAAGTTGGAAAAAATTAAGACAAATCCATAAGGTCCAAAATATGTCCTTCGGTATATCCCACCTGAATTCCAAGATAACTCAAAAACTAATTTGACACACTGAACACCAACCACAAAAGACTTGAAAAAATGAGGAATGACATGAAGGACATTAGACCTAGAGAAAGCAAAGGTTCATTTAAAATGAGAGAGAGAGAGAGAGAGAGAGAGAGAGAGAGAGAGAGAGAAACAGAAACTTAAGTAGATATCTAAATAAAGGACTCTGAAACTTGCTTTGGAATATAGTGTAACTAAAGCAAATGGAAATAATTATGATATAAAAGAACTCAACAGAAAAGTTCAAAGAACAGCTTGGGAATATAGGAAAAAGTTTTATGATGAAATGTGGACAAATTTGGAGTTAGAAAATCCAAAAGAAAGAATATATTTAACATATCTCAAGCTGAAAGAAATAAAACATTTAAGCCTTATGTTGCAATATTGATAATGTTCTATGCACAGCTATTCTGCTGGAAATATCGCACATGTAAACTCACAGTAACAAAAAGCCCCTGGATGCAATTCAAACATTGCAAGATGTAGCATATGATCAAAGATCAAAGGTGTAGAATGTAGCAGTGCAAGCTGCACTGAAAGCAGCCAATACACGGCTCCAGGACTTGAGGGAATAACAAATGAAATCTTTCAACAAGCTGACAAAGTGCTAGAAGTACGTGCCTTTTCTATGCCAAGAAATTTGCAAGACAGCTACCTGCCAAATAATGGGAAGAGATCCATACTTGCATTCATTCCAAAAAAAGGTGGCACAACAGAAAGTGGAAATTATCAAATATTATCATCCACTTCATATGCATGTAAAACTTTGTAGAAGATAATTCAGAGCATTTGCAGGAGTACATTAGAAGGGAGCTGTCAAAAATTCAAGCCAGATTCAGAAGAGGATGTAACAAGAGTGATACTGTTGCTGATGTTCGAAGGATTTTGGCAGACAACAGAAATATATTGCCTCATGTTTAATTGACTATGCAAAACCAGTATCTGTGTGGATTATAATAAACCATAAGTAGCAATAGAATGAGGATTCTAGAATATTCATTGTGCTCATTGGTGCCTGTACATGGACCAAGAGGCGGTCAAACAGAAA
Source organism: Nesogale talazaci (assembly GCA_004026705.1). NCBI lineage: Eukaryota > Metazoa > Chordata > Mammalia > Afrosoricida > Tenrecidae > Nesogale > Nesogale talazaci. The sequence continues at coordinate 430,065 of PVJH01000111.1, read as the reverse complement.
AAGGGGATTCTGTGTGGTTTAAAATCAGGAATTGTGTGTTATGATTGTACTATATCATAATAATTCAATTTTTAGTTCATAAAATAATACAGTAATCTGAGAAAATTGCCCATGGACCTGCATCAGGATTGGAGGAAGACTTGTTTAAAACCTGTATTAAACTGATAAACACAACCTTGTTTGCTGAAAGTGAGGAGGACTTGAAATGCTTGCTAAAAAAGATCAAATACTTCAACCTTCAAGATTAAAATTAGGGTAAAGAAAACTAAAATCCTTATACCTGGCCCACTCTACAAAAACATAATACCAGATAAAAGATTGATATGATCAAGGGCTTAGTTTTACTTGGACCCAAAATCAATGCTTATAGAATTAGCAGTCAAGAAATCAAATGACTTCTTTCATAGGACAAATCTGCTGTACTAAACCTCTTTAACATATTGCTGACTGGTCATGATTGTACTCATGTTTTCATGACAGAAAGGTAACTGACGCATCATGAGTTAACTTGTGCTTGAATTTACATGAGTTTATGCAATCCTGAAATCAATAGATTTATAGGAGCCCACTGAAAAATGTAGTTCAGATTTGAAAGTGCTAGTAAGCAAAATTAAAATGGTGAAGAGCAAGGATGCCACTTCAGGGTCTAAGGAACACCTGCCCCAAGTCAGCTTGCAGGACTTTGAACATTCTGCATGAACACCATAACTGAAATGCATCAATTCTTCACCAGTCTTCCAGTTTTCACATGAATATGAGACAAAAGAAAATACTATAGCTGGGATCAGATGCTCTTCAGTCCTTAAGTGACTTTTTTTGGGTGCTTTTAACACTATAAAAAGTTTCTCGTGGTTCTTTTGGTATCATATATGTCTAGTACAATAGATCATTTGAGTTTTTGACCACTGCTTTCTTCTATTTAAAAAAAAAAATTACAGGGGAGAGCGCGAATGCAGTCCCTCACTACCACAAATTATGCAGTTGAGTTTCCCACATTTGGGGAAATCGCAGGGATCAGCACACCTGGAGTGCAGTGGATAGGTCTCGCCCTGGGAGGACCACCTTCGTGATCATGGTATCTTCCCTGCCAGGTAAGTATTGACCACTGTTTTCATGACGGTTATTTTTGGAAAATTAACATCACTCACCAGAGAACACTGATGCACTGAAAGAGGGCCATGTTTGGTGAAGCATAGGCACAATCAAGAATGAAGGTGACCATTGGTGATGTGGATTTGCACAAAAGCCACAGGTCATACTCAAATACCCTGACAGTCATAAGGATAATACAAGACCAGACAGCAGTTCATAAGTTGTATGTGAGTCACCATGAATCAGTCAGCCCCAAAGCAGTTCTCTCTCTCTCTCTCTCTCTCTCTCTCTCTCTCTCTCTCTCTCTCTCTCTCTCTCCCCATCTCTCTCTCTTGAAATTACTTTGGATATTAAGTTCTGGATTCACTTAAAATGGAGTATGTATCTCATCCTTTCCCATGTACTGTTTACAGATGTACAATCTAGAGGGACTGCCTGGAACAACTCTATTAAGTCTCTGAAAATAATAGCAGACAAATCAGCTTCTAGATTTCCCAGGATCACACAATCAATATTGTATGATGAGTATATTATTTTCCCCTTTCAGTTTCAATTTGGAAGGGTATATAGGCGAGCAGATACAGGGAACTCTGTTTAACATTGTTATAGTGACCCAAGCTAACCCAATCAGACAAGGTCAAGCCAGAAATGCTCACTTGAAAATGGGAAGCCAACTTCCTCTTGGCGCTGGTTCTCCTTTCCCATTCTCCAGTCTACCTACCAATCCCTGCATTGCCCCAGGGGTTCCTGTCCTGGTACTGTTGCTGCAAAATGAGACCAAGCTTCCTTATTAACTTGCAGGCTGAACGTTTTATTACTGTTGTTTTAGAAGAAGTGAAGCAGAAAAGCAAACAATACATAGGAAACAAGACTATCATGTCTGAAACTGAATTTCCTGATTTTCTTTCTCCAATGAGGAAGACAAGGATTGCCAGGACCAATGAGTCCTTGGATGTCTCTCCTTTCTAATCTCAGTTCTTGAAAATTGCATCACCCCAGTTTTTCCTGTGTGTCTTGGTCCAGGCAACATAGCTCCGTGGATGAACGTTCCTGTGGCATGATTCCCCAGTGCGAACATTTCTCATGATGTAAGGAGTTGTTTTATCAGTTATTCCCTAAATCTGTTTGAAACACAATAAACCAACTGTGTCTTCACATTCTTTTGGGGAAGGCAATCTTTCTAACTCATAAAAGAAGAGAGCAAGCAATGACTTCTCCAAGTTAAAATATTGTTGGAGCCATTCTCTTAGTGTAAACATGGGGGGGAGGGGGGAGGGAGAGAAAGACGATTCAAGAAACTATGTGTTACAATAAAGCATTTTTAACATTTACAAATCCTGTATTGGTATCAAAGAATTTTTATATCTAATAGTGTGGTATTTCTAAATTATATGTTTCATCAATTTAAAAATGCTTGATGATTTTTTTTTCAACTTTTAAAATGTTATACTTGAATTTCTTTGGTAATAATTAAACTTCATGCTTGTTTTTCTAACTATTGGTTCAGATGAGGAAAATGAGATTCAGCTAAGTGACTAATAATCAAGAAAACTACACCCTAGGAGGAAAAAGGCAAATATCAGGCTTCTAATCAGTAATATAGAAAAATATGTACCATAATGATCCAAATTTAAGGTCTTTTTTCTTTTCTTTTTCTAAACACTAGTTTTTAACCAATTTACACCAATTAGGTACTATATACACATATATATTCATGTGAAACATTGCAGGTATAATATTTGTGGCTTAACATGTGTAGTTTATGAATACATCCCAGTGCTTTTTCTGTAGTGTCTTTAGCAATAACTACTATAACCATTATTTCTTTGAGTTCAATAAGCTATTTTCTTAATTTTTAAAATATTATTGAGTTAAGATATTTGGAGGGTTGAAAAGACTTGATTTACTATTGAAATGCTTTCAACTACTTGTGTATTTCAAAGTCAAATGTGTTTTGTTTGTACTGTGGATATGAAAACTCACAGAATAATTTCTGGTTATTAAATGTAGATTCATAGAAAGTAAAACATTGTGGTCAAGAAAAAGGAAAATTAGTTTATCTTATCTTTAACTTTCAGAGATGTGGGTGTGTTCCTGGCAGGACCTGTGGATCTGGGAAAAAGTCTTAGAAAGTGCAGGGTGCTGCTGCATCTCCGAGAGTGGTCTGGAAGCTGCTGGGTATCTGTGCCCTTAGGTAGCAGGAACCTGTGCTCCCAATAAGACCTCAGGCCAGTTAGTTCACCTGCTATCCTCACCTTAAACCTCTGAGACACAGTCTATCAGAATACCTCCAGCTTCCTCATAGTAACAGCTAAGCTCCTGTAATGCTATTGGACGATAGTGTCCTACAAAGATTGGATGGTTGTCCTGTGATGTGGTTGGACAAAATAATTTGTAAGACAATTGGATGGGGGACTTTGCCAGCTACACCTCATTTACATAGTCTACAGTGTGAGCCAATCATTTCCATGCTGCAAACCCATGACCATATAAAGACAGATTTGGGAACCAGGAAGTATGATCTGATTGGTCAATGAAACATATCTGCCTTGTGAAAGTTGTATTAAAGTGAAATCTGCTCCTGGAGCCTGGTCTCTGGAAACTGTGTTGGTGGCTCTGTCTCCTTCACTTCCCTGCATGCCAGACTTGTTCCCACACACAGACATTTCAAGGATACTAGGATAAGATTCTTTATTTCAAGACATAATTTTACATCAAGAAAGCAGCCAGGCACAGTTCGGGTCAGAGTCATGGGTCAGATGAGAGATCTGAGTCTTTAGAGGCATGTCACTGACGGTGGGTAGAGCAGCGGACCCAAGGTCTGCAAGGATGTCGTAGGGTGTCAACAGCTCTGAGGGTGAGCAGAGCCAAATGCAGAATCCAGGTAAGCAGAGTAGGAAAGTGAAGGGGCTAGTAGGACTCAGCAAGCCCCAGTGTCTCATCTCGCTTATGAATAGATCACTCCCCAAGGAAACAAGGCTTTACCTTCATTGGTAGGTTGGACTTCATGATATTTTCTTTTTTTCTAGGATATTTTCTTATAAGTGTTACATTGGCACAAAGAAACTAACCATCACAAAAGCCTCCAGGGGTCCTCAACCTAGGACACGCAGGCCACATGTGGAACGCAGAGAAAATTTATCCAGCCGGCCAAGTATTTTTGCTGCACTGCTGTCCTGCTTAGCAGCCTATACTTCCTGGGCCCACAGTGAATTTGTTTATAGTTTTTTTTAAAAAACAGGACAGTGAATTGTCCCCCTGTTTAAAAAATTTGAAGACCCTTGGCCTATAAGCTGCAATGAGAAGATTCCTCCTTCCCCTCCAAAAAAGTAACATACTTCACTTGTTATCACAAAGTTAGTTTTCTTTATCACTGCTACGATATCATTGGACATTTTAACATCGTTTACTGATTGGCTTTAAGTGTCTAGTTTGCTTTAAACTAAACAAAGTTACATGTATCAAGCATGTATTGTTAAGGCAATGTGGTGAGGTATGACCACAGAGCATAAGATGATCAAGTCAAGAGAAACTGATTTGGAAACACTTGCTTCAGAATGGGAAGTTCTCCAGAGCCATGTGTCTTACAAAGGGCAGCTATGGTGCTCAGATTATAGGCACTAAACTTTTCAGTTACCTTGTAAATCAATAAGAGAATGTAGAAATATCTGTCATGTAGCAATGTTACTCTTTGAATGGTAGATCGTAGGTTTTAAAGGGTCTCATATCTACAAGTATATATTTCAGAAAGAATACCTGTGTAGTGTAAATAGTTTATGTTGTCTGCTACTCACCAGGAGTTGGGATTGTCAAGTCCACAAAGAAATATGACCTTAGACCTCTGACTACATCAAGCTTGGGTCTGGTCTTCTGTCAGTCATTTTGACTAAGCAGCATGCCCCCTTAGGTCAAAATTTACATTTATCACATTCATTTTTGACATTTCAGACAGGAATTATACAAAGACAACTTCTATGCATCAAAACTTTCACTTCCCATGTCCTTTCCAGAAAACAATCAAGTAAACAGTGTGGTCTTATCTGACTTCTGGCTAGCCAAAGAAAAACTGCCATAAGGCAGAGGTCAAACAAGCATCCATTCTCCATCTTCATGATTTATTTTTCTAGTTCCCCAATCCCAAGGTACCATAACGTGTTGGTCTTGGTTGACTAGAAAAAAATTCCAAGATAAACCTATATGTGTAAATGATAGCTTTATATTAAAAAAACAAGTATATATTGAGAGATATCATATCCAAGTCCAGATCAAGTTTATAAGTCTGGTATTAGCCTATATGCCTGATACTAGTGCATAATTTTCTCCTCAGACTCACATTGCAACTCACCTTAATGCCAAATGCAGGAGGATTAGTAGGGTCAGTATACTGTAGTGTCATAATACTAGTATTCACTAGGGTCAGTATACAGAAAGTGAGATTGGAAGTTAGGTGTGGCAGTCATGTTCTTATGTTAATTTCATGATTGAGATGTAGGGGGTGGAGTCCAGCCTGTTAAGCTATAGATAGATATTGAATAGCCCATGAGACCTCTGTGTTGGCATGGCTTTCTCCTGAGACTTCTGGGAAATCTCACGATATTTCCCTGATGGCGATGAGAAGCTATCTCCCCAGTTGTTGGGAGTTAGTCTCAGAGACAATGATCTATGGACAAGACAAGATGGCAGCATCTGAGGAACTGGTGGACCCAGAGGAGAAGCCACATGGCCTTGTCCTGATGGAACCAGACCTCTGAAGCTGGTGAAACCTCGTAGAGATCCCTGCCAGTGCTGAGTTGCCTCTACCAACACTGGATGCTGTTTTTGGACTCTGAGCCCTGGAAGCGAGGAGCCATGGGGAGACCCCTGCCGACGCCAAGATTTGGCACCTACTGGCCTGTGACTTCGTGAGTCGGAAGGAGACGTTATAGGCTGTTATTGGGCATAGGGGCTAATATCGAACTTATGACTTTGTACTGGACTAGATTGGGATGCTTTCTTAATGTTCTATTCCTTATATATATACCATACACTTATATTCATATGCATGTCTATGAATTGTTTCTCTAGTTTACCCAGACTAACACAGTAGGGATAATGGAAAAACCATACAGATCATGGAATGCTAGCTTGCAAACAGATTCTTGTAACTGCCGTCAATAAGGCTTAAGCCAGTAAATAACTGTGCAGGCAAAAAGTTGTGTGATAGATATACAAGGGGGCTTCAAAAATTTTGTGGGAAACTTCCATGATATTCAAATTTATTTGCCATCATCCCTGGGGCTATTTCTTGCTGCTCATTTCTTTGCTGGCCTGTTCTTCTCTCTGCATGACCAGATCCAGGGTCTTCCTGAAATCTTGAAGTACTGAGGGGTCATTGGGATGCATAGCTATGGTGGGTTTTAATTTGTTCTCAATTTTCTCCAGGTTGTAGTCTGACTGCTTGGTCATCTCAGGAAAACTTAAATCAGGTTGGGCCTTGCTTTCAGCTAAAGAGGTGCAAGGAGTCTCCGAGAGAAGGCACGTCTGGGTGTGGACTACTCAGTGCTCAGGCTGCTGGTGCTTCTCTGGCATCATGCTCCTGCACAGTAAGTAGGAATTGTGCTATGACCCTCACTTCTGGCTAGGACTCTGCCACTTCTGCCTCCCATCTCAGTGTGATCTTCTCTTTCTCCAGGCAGCCCAGGGAGAAGCAGTCTCTCTCGGAGGTTTGCCTACATGTGTGTCCTTGATGGAGGTCACCAAACTGGAGACAGTATAGATACAGGGGCTTTCAAGTGACCAGATTTTAAGGAGGACACCATTGATGGTGGGGAGGGGGGAGAGGGGGTTCTTGATTAAAAATTTGGTCTATATGGAGCAACAAAAATTTTCATAGAATGGAAAATAGTATTTTAATATATTTAATTTTTAAATGCCAAAGGATGATGCTGTTAAATTGTAAAAAGTGGGACATCTGGTCACTTTTAGGTGACCAGATTTTAATATTGGTAAAGCGGGACACCATTGACCGGGGAGGGTGGGGTGGATAGAGGGAGTATATTCCCTTCCCGTTCTCCCACCATGCTGTGGGATGCAGGGAAATTGTTTAAAATTGGTACTGTCCCACCAAAAGCGGGCGTCTGGTCACTCATGTGTTATCAGCATTGCCCTGACTACCCCATTATATTCTCTTTCTTTCTTTCTTTTGAGTCAGGTGTAGAAAATTGCTACCCAGGTCCAAAATCTTTCCATTAATTTGCAACAAACTTTCTGAAGCACATGTGTATACATGTAGACACACATACATAAGAACACATACTTATTTTTATACATATCATATAACAGGTAACATTATATGATTCTTGTAATTTTTTTTCTGAGAACTATTGTTTCTCCTAGACCTTTGTACTAACATCGTACTCATCAAATCAGTAGTTTCAAATAAGAAATTCTACTAAAGCTGTCATACAACAAAGAAAATTGAACTCCTTGTCAAGTTCTTATAATTTGTATTTGTCCCTTGTTTAAATGTGAAATAAACAGTGTGAGGTTTTCAAAAATCACATGTAAAATATTCATACTGAAGCATATTAAGATCTATCCAAAATTCTTAATTTCTATCTTGTTTCATGGACTAATTGTTAGAGAATTTGGTCAACTGAGATTTGGTACTCTGAAAACAAAGTGGTTGCATTTTAGAGGGACTCTGAACCGTTAAAATGGAACGCCCTCTGGTGTTCCTCTAAAGTACTGCCAAGGGGTAGACAAAAACCAAAACAAAATGCAGAGCATTAAAGGATTGGATAGTTAAGGATTGTGTGTTTTCCTAAAGTATCGTGGAGGTATTTTTGTGGACTTTTCTAAGGAAATTCCCGATTCTTATGTCACCCCTTATATTTCTGGAGCTTGTGTTACTGTAACTATCTTTCCTTAACCTTGAGGTAGTTCTTTTGCCCCTCAAAATTTCTACCCTATGATTTGGAGCAGGCATCCTCAAACTACAGCCCGTGAGCCACATGTGGCCCACCGAGGACATTTATCTGACCTGCCGGGTGTTTTTGCCACTGTCCTGCTTAGCGATCGACTCATCCCGAACCCACAGTGAATTTGTTCATAGTTTTTTGTTGTTGTTTAACTATAGTTGGGCCCTCCAACGGTCTGAGGGACAGTGAACTGGCCCCCTGTTTAAAAAGTTTGAGGACCTCTGGTTTGGAGGAACCGTGCGTTACTCACTAAGCTTCTAAGTTTCAACTCTAAGTTGAAACCACCAGCTGCACCTCAAGAGAAAGATGAAGCTATCTCTGTTTAAAAAAAAAAATACAGCCTTGGAAACTCACAGAGGTGATTCCACTCTGTCCCTTTGAGCCATATTGTCTCTTTGAGCCCAAATCCCCTTGGTAGTGATTTTCAAGAGAACATTTGGCCTCCAGAAACAGTAGCACTGACTAGCTAGTAAGTGAACAAATGTTTAGTGAGCCCCTGCTGAATGTCCAGGCGCTCTGGTGCCACAGTGGCTAAGAACTAGACTGTCAACTGAAAGGTCAGCGGTTCGATCCCACCAGTTCCTTTGCAGTTTCCCTTTGTGGAGTTTTACAACCTTGGAAACCCTTTGGGGCAGTTCTGCTTCATCCTGGGGAGGCCTTGGGTTTGGGGATTGGATGCAAAATGCTAAGAGAAAGATGGAGAGGAGAGTTGAACATCTTCCCATTTCCATATGAATATTCCTCAAGTCTGATTTTCAGGAGAACGGTAAGACTTTCTCTTTCCCTCAAGATTTACAGTCCCATAAACCCATGGGTTGGTCTGCTTTGTCCATAGGGTCTTCATGAGTCAGAGCTGACTCAGTGGCAATGCGTTTGGGATCCTGGATTGGGGGATGATTTAGTGAAACCTGGTTTCATAAACAACACCTGTCTAAGGGGCAATGACAGATTATTTCCGTCTGTGTTTAAGGGACTCCATTCACCTTCAATATTTCCCTCCAAATTTCTGGGAGTTCCAAAGACTCTATCAAATGTACTTGTAAACTAAACTTTCTCTTTGTGATTTCTCTACAGCATCATCCCCAGAAACCTCTGAAACATCCATTTCAGAAGTCACTTCAAGGAGAGACTATTCCCTTTGATCTTGTGTGCAGTCCCCGACCCCTCCCCCCCTGCAACATATTGAGGCTGCCTTGAACTCCTACGGGAGGGGTCCTCAATCTACAGCCCGTGAGCCACATGGGACCTGCCAAGGACATTTATCTGACCTGCTGAGTGTTTTTGCGGCCACCGCTGTCCTGCTTAGCAGCTGACCCATCCTGGGCCTGCAGTGATTTTGCTCATAGTTTTTTTTTTTTTTTTAATTTTAACTATAGTCCAGCCCTCCAACTGTCCAAGGGACAGAAAACTGGCCCCATGTTTACAAAGTTTGAAGACCCCTGATTTAGGGCATAGATTTAAATCTATTGATTTCCACTTTCATTTTCTCATATCAAGATTGAATCACTTCCATTTGTATGGGCCTGGTCCATTTAGTCCATTGGTACTATCCTCAGTGCCAAGTGTAGCACACAGGCCTAGGGGATGTGTGCAATCCTAAGAGGTGGTGTGCCATCCCCAGGTTTTTAGCTGGAAAGTGTAGTGTCTGAGACTGGATTGTAAGATTCGAGTAGAGAAAACAAAAGGGGGTAGAGATTTGAAGCGAAGCAGCCCAGGGTCTGAAGAGAGCAGTTGCCTGAAGAAATGCCCCGTATAGGAAAACATCACGGAGCTGTTCTTTCAACGATCTTGACATGCAGTGGGACTTTCACACGTTTCACGTGAGTCTGTGTCTTCGTTTCTCTTCATAACGCCGCCAGAGCTCTTTGTGAGCATTCTTCCTGTGTACCCTCCCCCCGGATGTTAGGGCACTTAGCCTAGGGCTTGGCTCTGAACCATCAATGACTGATACATCTTTCCAGGAATTCATCATGAATGTATGGATAGAAGTACATTCTTCTAAATAGATGGTGGTCAATTGAACCAGGGGAACACACCTGTACTAGGGTAGCCAAGGTTCACGTCAGGAAGAACCTTTTGATAATGGGCAGTCAGTCCGGAGCTTGAACAAATGAAAAATAGGGACCAAAAGCCAAATAAGCATATGAGTATGTAAAACGGGATTCAAATAACCCCTCTAAAATCATATAAAGCCTATACTGGACTGTAAGCCTCTATTCTCTGAAAACCTCAAATATGATACAGTTGTGGAGAGGGGCGGGGTCTAGGTTTGGGCATTCACACTGGACTCTTTTTTAATCTTGCATTTCTGGTGGATTTTCTTCCACGAGAATGGATGAGGTGAGTAGAATTGAAAATAATAGGTCCCACTTGATATGCTTTAGGGGAGATTGCTTTTTCTAATTTTATTAAAATTTTAAAAATTATCTGATATTTCCCTCAGAAAATCTTACTGATTGGGGCAAAGTAACCATTACAGTCTAATGAAGCACATTAAATAATATGCCATTTGTTTCTGTAGTTTTTATATCCCTAAACCTTGACAGAATTGTTTCAGTAATTCTAATTGTTACATGATGGTATCTGATTTTGGTAAATATGCTGGACCTATCGATTTTATAGATGTGATTATTTGGAAATAAAATATTTCTTTGAGTAATTAGTGTTATTTATTTTAAAGTAATAAACTGCTTATTAGTAATAAACTGCTGATTTTCTATAGTTCTAAGCTGACTTTCTTCTTGAGAAAAATCATAACCCTACATTTCTGGGACTAAATTTTGCATAAGGGACAAAATAGACTTACTTTCAATTTCCCCCCAGGAAGTCTTTCTCATCCATAATCTTCTTTGGGGAATATGAGAGGACCCACACAGGCTGCTCTTTTTATTGTTATTTCAATATTCTGACTTTGTGGGTAGACTCTGACTATGCTGCTGCTGTTATTATTGCCCTCTGATTTGTTTTATCAACGAGGAAAGGAAGCCTTCTCTGATGCTGCTCTGTCTGCCTGCACAGCGGCAGCCACTGTGCCCATGTCGATGCGTGAGGGGCTTCCTCTTTTCCCCTGGCCCTTGGCTGATCCAAGTAGAACTCCCTTCTCGAGGATTGCTCCCTACTGAAGACATGTCCGAGATCGATGGGATGAAGTTTTTCCCACACCGGCCACCCAGGAACATCCCGACTGTACTGATTGTTTTTCCCTTGTGGGAACTTACTCTTCACCCTCATTAGAACTCAAAGACACGCACTCTGTTTTCCTCACTGATGTCTCAGCTTCACCGTTCGTGTGAAGTCATTGAAAATACCATTGCTTGCATCAGGCTTACTTTAGCCCTCATAGTAATCACTTTGCTTTTAAACACGTAAAAGAGGTTTTTTGTTTTATCGTTTTTTGTAGATTTTCTCAATACACGGTTGCTTGCTTCTTTGTTGACTGCTTTGACAAGTTCAATCCGCCCCCACCCCCCAAACTTATGTTGCTTAATGATCAAATTGTGAGGATATTTGCTGACCTCATGCTAAGGTATTGCATATACTGCATACTGAAGTCTGGTCCTCAACAGTGAGTACTTCAAGTTTGTTTTACTGCCAGCAAGCAGGTTTAGCTCATCTGCTGTTACTGCTTTTTTCCTCCAATACTGCCATCACCTGCTTTCTCACGTAGTTAGTAATCTTGGGTTAGCTGTTCATCCTACAGACTGAATGTTGTAGTTATTAGGTGTCATTGAGTTAGTTCCATCCCATAATGACCCTAAGTACAAGAGAACATATCACTGCCTGACCTACCCATCCTCAACAAAAAGTGCCATTATTACACATGTCATTATGACACCTAATAAAGTTAATAAATGGTTTCATCATTATTTTTAATTTTTTTAACAATGTATGGTATTCCATTGTGTGTAAGCACCAGTTTCTTTACATCACCAAAGAGCTCATGACATGGATAGATTTAGAGAACATTATTATGACAAGTGATACTCAATCATAAAAGGACCAATACTGTATGCCCACACTACTCTAAGGATAAAAACCTAAGGATAGATCTATGTACATATATTTATATATTAAGTATTAACATAGCAGATGTACATTGGGCTTCTACTCAAGTACTCCCTTAATGCAAGAACTTTTAGTTCTAATAACCTGGCATTCTGTGATGCTCACTTTCTTGACAGGATCACTGAAGGCAAAATGGGTACTGAAACAAATGAGTTGAAGAAAGCTGTTAGTGCCTGGATATTAAAATATATTGGTGCCCAGCTATTAAAATATATTACGCCTGGGGTCTTAAAGGCTTGGGGTTAAACAAGCAGCCATCTAGCTGAGAAGCAACAAAGTCCACATGGAAGAAGCACACCAGCCTGTGTGAACATGAGGTGTCAATGGGATCAGGTATCAGGCATCAGAAGACCCCAGACAATCAATCATATTGATACAAAGGAGGGGAGACAAAGTGGATGCACAATACCCACCTATAGACAACGGGACATCCCCTCACAGAAGGATCACAAGGAAGGGATGAACAAACCAGGGTGCAGTATAGCACCAATGAAATATATAACTTTCCTCTAGTACTTTAATGCTTCCTCCTACCAACTATCATGACCCAATTCTACCTTACATATCAGGATAGACAACAACATGTATACCAGTACAGATAAGAGCTCTTGACACACAGAATCCAAGACAGATAACCCCCTCAGGAATAATAATGGGATTAGTAAAACCATAAGAGTAGGGTAAAGGAGGGGGGATAAAGAGGAAACTTATTGTAATGACTGACATATAACCTCCTCCCCCCCTGGGGTGGTAAACAGAACATGGGTGAATGGAGACAGCAGATGACATGAGATGAAAATAATAAAAATAATTTATAATGTACCAAGGGCTTATGAGGGTGGGAAAGTGGAGGAAGGAGGGGAAAAATGAGGAGCTGAGACCAAGAGCTCAAGTAGAAAGAAACTGTTGGAAAGTATGGTATGTACAGATGAAACATATGTACAATTGTGGTGGACACAATGGATGTATGGCTTGTTTTCCGAGCTGTAAGAGCCCCCAATAAAATGATTTAAAAAGAAGAAGAGAATTAAAACCAAAACAAAAACTTACATACCAAAAAGAATAGGCTTTGGATCTTTCTAGGAGAACCAGAGAGGGTAGGAAGATGAAGTATATCGCCAGAAGTTTGATAGATATTCAATGACTGACATATAATACCTATCTCCTTACTTGGGGAAAGGGAGGATGGAGGTTCATAAGAGGGAGAAAAGAAACACTGGGAATCCAGGACAGATAAATCCCTCAGGACCAATAATGAAAGTGGTAATACAAGGAGGGTAAGGGTAAGATGGAGTGGGGGAGGGGAGCCTACTATAATGATCTACATATAACTTCCTCTCTGGAGCATAGACAACAGAAAAATGGTGAAGGAAGATATTGATCAGTGTAAAACATGAAAAATAATAATTTATAACTTATAAGGTGTTGTGACGGAGGGGGGAAATGAGGAGCTGATACCAAGGGCACAAGTAAAAAGAAAATGCTTTGTAAATGATGGCAACAAATATATAAATGTGCTTGATACAATGAATGTATGTGTACATTCTGATTAGAGCTGTATGCGCCCCCAATGATTTTTTTTAAAAAAAGAATAAACAAATTAACCTAAAAAATGAGGAAGAATAGACACCATGGGATGGGTCACTGTCCTAGAACATAGGTGGGGGTATTGATGAATGGTTGGAACTGTTGAAGGCACAGTTGATGGTCTGAAATGTTAAACTTTGATGGTCTGAAATGTTAAACTCTTCCCTCACTTAATTCATGATAAAACTTTTTTAAAAAATCATTCTTGATAGCATGATATTCAAATGATATCTACTTTTCCAGATCATCCCAGAATATGAGTGTGTTGTTGGTTTGTTTATAATAAAGGCATCCTATGTCCCAAAGATATCTGAGCTCCCCTATGGTATCTGGCACCATCTCCATGGCAATGAGTTGTTTGTTCTTAAGTCCATCAATTTGGAACACAGATATTGAAAAAACAAAGGTCATGAATTTTTTGAGACTTTAAAATGGAGCTGCATGTTATTATGTTGGGACCTCTGATGGCATCCTTTCTGGTGGTATAGTGGTAACAAGTTAGGCTGTGATCTGCAAGACCAGCAATTTGAAGCCAACAGCTTCTCTGAGAGAGAAAGACTAGGTGTTGTATTTTGCAAACAGAAGTAGAGTCATATACTCAAAGAGGGAATTCTCCTCTGTACTCTCCTGTTGCTATGAGTCACCAGAGACTTGAATACAGTGCGATTTTGGCTTAAAGCTATAGTGGAATGTTCTTTGGGCTGCTAGCTGCAAGATCAGCTGTTTGAACCAAACTCTATGGGAGAAAGCTGAAGTATTCTGGCCCAGTAAGACTTTATAGGCTCAGAAAGACAAAGGAGTAGGTCCACTCTGCATTATAGGATAGCTATGAGTCAGAATGGACTTCACAGCAGTAAGGTGTTATTTTTCATAGCATCTACATACATTTGAAAAGTGAGACGCAACAGTGATTATGCTGCAGACAGGCTTGATGAGCATAGGCAGGTGTAGTGATTTGTAATTATTCACAATCCCTTCACATGCTGTGAGTTTGAGAGTCTTTGAACTACATTTGTTACATAGCTAGAAACACTTCTAGATTAGACAAAATATTTTTTTTATCTTTGTGTTGATTATGTTTTATCTTTATTTTATTGTTCTTCTTATAAGAGCATTGTAAGCTGCCCTCTGTTAGAATTTTAATTAAAATTAAAATTGGTGGGGAGGGAAGGGAAAACATGAGGAGCTGATACCAAAGACTCAAGTAGAAAGCGAATGTTTTGAGAATGTTAATGGCAACCAATGTACAAATGTGCTTGACAAAAGGGATGTATGGATGGATTGTGATGAGTTGTATGACCCCCCCAATAAAATGATTAAAAAAAAAAGACACATAGCACTATACTAGGTCCCTGTTGCTGAAGGAACCGCATGGAGACCCCTGCCAATACTAAGATTCTACTGCCACTGGATCCACAAGACTTTCCATGCACTGACTGTGATCTTGCATTCAGCATCATTGCATGTATTGCATGAGTCTGAAGAGGAATTTATAACTTGGTATTGGACATATGGGCTACTATCAGATTTATGGACTTGATCTGGAAAACACCATGGGATGTTTTCTCAGTATTTAATTGCACTTATATGTAAAGATCTTTCTCTTTTTTATTTATTTTTTTATTTGGGCATCACTGACCTCTGGTGTTCGTGGGAGCTACCCAGCGCTGCTTCTGAGAGCCACTGCTGGATTTGAACCGCCAAACCCGCAGGCCACAGTCCCACACTCAACCACTTACGCCATCAGGGCTCAGCCCAAAGATCTTTCTTGTACACACAAACACACACACAAACACTCCAGACTATTCTTTTAGAGGTTTTATACCATTGTATGCCATAAAATACCTAGTGTATGAGAGCATTTTAGAGTTTTTTTGTCATCATAGGAGCCTTGGTGGCTTAGTGGGTTTCATGTTGGGTAGCTAACTGTGAGGTTGGTAGTTCTAAACCATTATGAGATGTTCCATGGGAGAAAGAAGAGGCTTTCTGTTCCTGTAAAGATTTACACAGTCTTAGAAAGCTACAGAAGTTCTACTGTGTCCTATACAGTCACTATAGCTAGCATGAACTGGACGTCGGTTTTTTGTTGGGAGTTTTTTATTGCTGTTGTTATGTAGCAGTTACATAATCTGGTGTCAATCTGAGGTTTAAGATTGTAGGGTAGAGTCTAGCCTGTCAGTCAGGATATAGCCAAGGAGGCCTCTGTATGGGAATAGGGTTCTCCTGAGGCTCCTGGGAATTCCTGTATTTCCTCCATGAATTCTGGAGACACACTCTCTCTGTTCACTCGCTGGGAGACATTGCACCTGACAAGACACATGGAATTATGCTAATGCCTTGAGCTGGAGAAGCCACGTGGAGACCCCTGCCTGCACTGAGATGTTTACAACTCTACTGGCTGCACAAGACTTCCCACCCACTGGCCTATGATCCTGAATTCAACATCAATACATATGTTTTGTGAGACTGAAGAAGACTTTACAGATTGATTTTGAACATATGGACTAATATTGGACCTATGGACTTGATCTGGACTAGGCTGTTTTCTCAATATTCAAATGCACTTGCATATAAAGTTCTTTCTTGTACATATATGAGTGTCTGTGAATTTATTTTTCTAATCAACCCAGACTATCACATGTTATAATATCTGATCCCTTTTATATTAGATTATTCTTGAAGGCATTTTTCCAATGGAAAAGAACAATCACTGAGGGACAAATATTGTGTTATCCTATTTATTTAAATTTTTATACCTGAATTAAGTGAAAGGTCATTAGAAATAAAGGAAAGAAAGAAAAGGTCAAAGGGGATGTAAAAAGAGACTCTGAAACTTGCTTTTAATCACAGAGACGCTAAGGCAAATAGAAGGATTGATGAGGTCAAAGTGTTGAACAGGAAACTTCAAAAGGTAAAGAGAGAGACACTCAAGTCAGTTATTATAATGAAATGTGTAAAGACCTAGAGTGAAAAACTAAAAAGGAAGAACACAGTTGGCATATCATAGATTGTACGAAGTTGAATTGACAAAAATTCCATGAAATGTATATTTATAACACCAACAGATAAAAGGGGATTTGAGAAATATCTCCTACCCATTAAGAATAATTTCAATAAAACATACATATATTTTGTTATTCTTAACCACAGTCAAATCTGAAGACATAAATCAATGGATTTATTTTTTTAAAAAATGGAATTGTTTGAGGGGTGTGCCTTTGTATTCAGCGTCTGTGTAAAATCAGCATTAAAAAACCCACATCACCAGTCATTCAGGTCTTTGGGCGGCCTTCCTGAACACTTCCTAGCAAGTAGATATAATGACTGTAGTATGGAACACTTCCTGTTAAGTTGTTCAATACGTATGAAATATTATTTAATAGGAGATTCCTTTATGTTTGCTTTAATGATCATATATTTGTAAGTGTTTCACACATTCACCAATGATATCAGGAATTCTTGGTTTTCTTCTTAAAGTAGGAAGTTGTACAATATAAAATATCTCACGAAAGGGCTTTGGCAGTTTAATCCTTTTAGTTGAGCATTACATAAGCTTACTCTCTAACAAACCACCTCATAACTTAGTGACTTCAGACAACAACCACTTATTTCTCTCACAGTTCTGCAGCTTGACAGTTGGTCCTGGGCCCAGCAGGCAGTCCATGCGGTCTGAATCAGGCTTTGTTGGAATGACAGGAACTCTCTCCACCTGGCCTCTCATTCCCAATAGATAAACTATCTTGGACTGTTCACATGGCATCTTGGCTTTAAGAATGTCAAGTTAACAAACCTCAGTGCACAAATACTTCTTAATTTTCTGCTTGTGTTACATTTGCAACTCACCATGTGGTCCAGAAGAAGACATCAGATCAGTTTAGAGACAGGAATGCAGACAAATGTTGATGCTAGGCACTACGAAGTCAGTAGAGATCTGGAGAAGAGGACCATCTAAAATATACATGTCCCCCAATGGTGAACTATCATGCATGCACAGACTGCCTCGCATAGGCTATCTATGAGTTTGTGTCATCTTCTGTTGTTTTTGTTGTGTTGGATGTCCTGGGGTGAGCTGCCACATGTGTGGTTATGTACTATAGAGGGAACCTCGGCCTGCTTGGGCATCATCCTCACAATTGTGATGCAGGACCATTAAAGCAGAAAGGGCATCCTTTTCAAGACCACAGAGACGATCATGTCACAAAGATTTGAACCCCATCAGCTATATGGTTTAACATGTACTCTAGAGAGGTACTAGCATTGCTGTGAGGAATGAAACGCCACAAGAAAAGACAGAACACATGACTGGCCGGGGCACTGCTGTGGGTCATGAACACTGACCTCACGAGCCGTTTCCCACGGTTTTCTCTAAGGGCACCGCAAATCAACATACTCCCGATGCCGCTTGCGTTGCGTCACTCGCCCGAGTGAACTCAGATGCCAAGCTGATGTGCAATAGTGACTCAAATCTGTCCCAAAGTGTGACCGGGCCCAACCGTAAATAATTACTGCAATAATCAGAGCAAATATGGAACTAAAATAAATTGGACTTTCCCATTCCTTAAAGAAGAAGACATAGGATATGTCTTCTTTGAACTTATTGTGAACCAATGGATATAAGAGAGCAAGCAATGGAGAAACTAAGAAAGAGGGAGAATGATAGGCAAATGAGAAAGAATAATATGAGTTAGGAGAGAGGGTGGTGGCTCAGTGTCCCACAGCAAAGCCAGCGCCATTCGGTCAGTTCTGATGCATAGTGAGTAACTGACTCTGGAGGGGCGGGTGGGTTCCAACTGCCAACCTTGCAGTCAGCAGTCCGATGAGCAACCCCTCCAAAGAACAACAAAGACCTCAACAAGACTAGCTGCCATTGAGTCAATGTTAACATACAGCGACCCTCTAGGACAAAGTGGAATGGTCCTTGTGTGCTTCTGAGACTGTAACTGCAGAAGTAGAAGCCTCATTTTCCTTCTCTGGAGCAACTAGTGGTTTCAAACTGCCAACCTTGTGGCTAGCAGCCAAATATGTAACCCATGCCATCACCAGGACTCCCCCAAGAGAATAATTGTTGTTAGCAACCACAAAGTTGTTAGATAGCACAGCAACCCTAACTACAGCAGAATGAAGCACTGCCCCATCCTGCACCGTTCTCAATTTTTGAATGTTTTAACCCACTGCTGTAGCCACAGCATCAATCCATCTCATAGGGTGAATCAAATTCTTAGAAAGTAATTATATTTTTTTCTAACTTGAAGAACAGCGCTTTTTCTGACTTGATAAGAACTTGTTGAGTGTCTTTGATTTTAATACTTTGCATTTCAGCTCATTTATTTTGAGATAATTTTTGATTCACATGCAGTTGGTTGGAGGGAGAATCTAGAAAGAGTCCACAGAGCTTCACACAGTTTGCCGCCTCTTGTCAGATCATTGGGAAGGGAGAGAGAGACACAGAATCTTTAAAAAAAAGTTTTTAATTGTTAAGGCACATCCTTTCTTCTCATCAATTTCCAAAGTTCAAAGGCACACCTCTGCTACGTGAGTTACTTAATCAATGAGGATTTCAGTTTTACTGAAAACATTGGCGATGACAAAGATGATAGCACTTAATACTCCCCAAACTTCACACTTCTGGCCATCTGCTTTTCTGAATAAGTGAATCTTGAAGACAAATGAACATTTGGCATATGAAAGGAAGGCAGCAAATTTGGGAAGATGCCCAGAGCTTCAAAGACCAGCAATATCCATTCAGTTTGAAAGCAGTTCTCTTACATATGGGCAGATCCTTCACGTTCCAAGCCAAGCTATTCCTTTCTATAAACACTCTCCTGTGTTCCAAACCGTCTCATGCTTCCCTGTGATCATCACTCAGCGGCAGACACAGCAACTAATGGATTGCATCTCCCATCACACTCCTCTCCTAGTTTGCTCCTGTGCCCCATTTCGTCTTCCTGCTTGAGGTACAGGAACTGTTAGAATAAGCAAAGCAATGGCAAGTTTAATAGAGCCTCAGGAGTCGAGCGATTTAGGCAGCAAACACTTAGATTTGAGACTGCATCAGTAGCAACGGCATCACTGGGGATTTGGGAGAACTACAGATTCCACAGTCGTGACCGGAGTCAGAAAGCCTGGGGTTGGGATCCAGCTGTGTGACTTCCACCTGACTCTGGTTATGTCTGAAGTGTGAGAGTGGCTGCCTTGAATGATGGACGCATGCACACATGCACGTTAAAAGCGAAATAAAATCCAACTCCAACATCTCATGTGCAAATAGTGACAGCAGGTGGCAGTGTTCACTCGATTTTGCTCTTTCTCTAAGCCTAGACACGCACCACAGAGCAAATGAAACAACCAATATGAGCAGTCAAAAGAGACTACTGCATGGTTACTACTTCCAGTACTGGTTTTGTTTGCAGAAAAAGGAAGAAACATTTATTCTCCAATATGTGGAACCCAACTCTAAATATCATACACACACACACAGACATATCCCACAAACACACAAACTACAACAATAACAACAAAACAGAATTGCACTGGATGGAGGGAAGCTTTGATAGGATGCATTTTTCCCACTAGATGATCATCCAACAACTTGCTCTGAGTTGTGCATCAGGGAAAGTTCTCTCTGGTCACAGTGAATTTTTCATAAAGGCAGTTTCACTTGAACCTTTTTTGTGTGATGGCCGATTTAAGAGAACAGTGTGCAGCTGTCAAATTCTGCTTCGTGTTTTGGAAAAATGCTGGAGAAACTGCTGTGATAGTGAACACAGCTTACAAGGACAGTGTCATGGGCAAAAATCAATTCTACAAGTGGTTTTCACTTTTCAAAAAAATAGATGAACTATCGATTGATGACAAATATTCTGGATATCTATCAACTACCTAGACAAATGAAAATGTCAACTCATGATCCATTTAGAGTTTGTTCTACCCAGTGAGGCTATTAATCAAGCTTTCTATTTAGAGGTTCTGAAAATATTGCATAGCACTGTGACAAAAAAAGGCCTGATTTGTGGCAGATCTGAGGACTGGTTTTGCCACCACTACAGTGCACCTGCTCTCGCAGCCAGTTAGGTACACCCAATGTTTTTTAGGGAGGGAAACCTAGCAAGCCTCTCTTACCCCCCACACCTAACTCACCTAATCTTATTCTGTGTCACTTCTTTTTGTTTCCCCAAATTCAGAGGGACATGAAAGTAGAAGAGATGAAAAAGAAAAAATGAAGGAGGTACCATCAGCCATCCAAACTGATGAGCTTGAAAATGTTTCCAAGAATGGAATCATAGATTTCACAAATAAAGTTGGGTTTTTTTTACATTAAGTACATAACCTTGAAAAAGTTATATATATATATTTATATATATATCAAAATGTTCTGGGTCATAAATGCTTGCAAAATACATTTGGATATATATTTTATATATTTAGTTTATATATTTATATATAATTATATTGGATATATATTTATATATTGGATATATAAAATATTATATATATATAAACAATGGTGAATGGTGCTCCTGGACCCTCTTGGTTCAGACACATAGGCTTGGAGGGACTTCCTTTCTTTCCCTGCTCTCTGGCTCTCTGTCTTTATTTTTGTTGGCGTTCTCTGTACCAGAATTCTTACTTGCTGATTTTCATACCAGCAAGGAGCTAGAGGATAGTCGATCATCTGAAAAGGGTTTGTGGTGGTACAAAGCAGAATTTTGCTCACTGCAAAAAGGACGGGTTTTCAAACACAGAGCTATCATTGCTGAGAGGAGCCCTCACATCCTAGCAGGCAAGGCAGCGTGTCCTAACAGGACAGCAGTCCATACTGTGGGATCACTAGCCACTCGGAGTCAGTCCTTCCAGCAGGCTGCCCTCCCTGTGACCCTTCCTGGATCCCAGAGACACAGCGTCTGCGCTGGCCTTCTTCCCCAAAGGCGCATGAGACCTTATCGAGTCTGGCCATTTCTCGTCCCTGGCATGTCAGTCAAGGACAGAGGGTGTTTGGTGTGAGCATTGCTGTATCCTGTGGGGCTTTTCTTGGAAAAGGACATGGAGGAGAGCATTCACTGCCTACACCCAGACAAAGGAATTCTGCCACCATCAGCGAGAAAGAGCCGTCTGTGGCTGGCTCATCCAGAGACTCTGTTTTCTGATGTCCTTTGATCCATAGCCTCAATTGCTGAGCCATCGTCCACGCTCAGGGCAGCGTCCCATGCACAGAAGGCAGGGCTTGCTCCTGGGTCCTGGTATGTGAAACATCCTCTCCCGCGTTTACCCTTGAGCTGCTGGGGAGAGAAATCCCCCAGCGCCTCTGCACATGGCGAGCTGATCTTCTCTCCAGATCACGTTTCCTTGTTCCCCAGCCAAGAATGCAGGGGGTCTGACACGCGGCCAACTAATGTGATTCTGGGATAGAGATTGGGATTACTGAAGATAAAGTGGCCTGGCCAGGAGACATACTGTAAGAACACATGTGCTTATTATATCGCATCCCCGCTCTGCCCCTGCGGCCCTCCTGCCAAGGCAGAATGCTCTAAGCACCCACCTCCCCGCAGCTCCCAAGTGATTTGCAAGTCTCCTTTGCCCCGGAAAGCCAAACACAACAGCGAGCAAGGCCGAGGGCCTCGCGACGCCTGCGCGCCGTCAGTTCGTCTGGGGACAGAAGCTGCCTTCTAGCTGAGGCAGCACCCCAATAATGCCAAGGGGCGCCTTCGTCATGTCACAGGTGCAAGCTATTTCTTCCTGAATGAATCACAGCTTCTCCCCCACGCTCTTTGTGCTACACTCGCTCTTGGTTGCATCATAAACACACGGAGACGGCGAGGCCTCACACTTTGTTCCGAATGTCTAAAAGTAGCCGTCGGCTTATGGGTCGCCCGCCCTAGATGGTCATAACTGAGTTCTGAACCACTCACAGCGCAAGGGCCTATCTTTGACAAGAACATGCAGTCCGAGGCCGTGGCAAGCGTGGGAAGCTGAGAATGACCGTCTGATGCACTGCAGATTATTTGCTTGGAACCAGCCATGCAATCACTTTGCAAATGGACCTACCCTGTGTCTGGGACCACCAGGGGGAACTTGCTGGTGAGCCTCCGAAACACGTTGCCCTCCTTGGTGGAAGTCCAAGCCCTCCTTTGATCATCTTGCCTTGAAAAGACTCCATTTTACCTTCACCGTCCAAAGGGAAATGCCATGAAGAATGAATTGCTATGGTTCCGAGGCTGTTTCCTGACTCAACCTTGACACAGAGGAGTCCCGGGTGGGATGCAGTCACCTCAATCAAAGGGATCTCAAGAGCAGAATTGATGTTTAATCCTGTCCCCTATCTATGGGATTTGCTATATTAAAATGGCTTTGCTTTGCTTGGGGTCCCTATCTTTGATTAGATTCTCAGATAATCTTCAGGAACACTGAACTTTGAGAACCATTTATCTGAGGTCTCCCAAAACTTTCAAGAATCCCCTGAAACACATCACAAGGTGACAGGCAGGCAAGTCATGGTGTTGGGCACCAAGCGTGTCTGCAGTTAACCTTCATGCATGCTGGTTCATGGCGGTTTGTTCTTAACAGGTAGAGAACAACCTCCCAGGTGTAGCATCCACACGTCTCTCAAGGAGCACAGGCAGTTCTTTAATTTCTTCTATACTATCAGGAGCAGCTGCGACATTACTCAACATACAGTCAGGAGAAGTGGCCACAAGAAAGAAAACTATGCAGATTCACTGTTGGGCTCCAGAATGAGTCTTCTAATTCCACTGAGGACCACAGGACAGGACAAGGTGGATCCAAGGACTTAACTGGCCAATTGGCAACGTTCTATTAGAGGACAGTTGTTTTTTCAATCATTTTATTGGGGGCTTGTACAACTTTTATCACAATCCATCCATCTATTGTGTTAAGCATATTTGTGTTTGTTACCATCATTGTTCTCAAAACATTTTCTTTCTACTTGAGCCCTTGGTATCAGCTCCTTATTTTTCCCCCTCCCTCCCCCACCCTCCATCTGTCACCAACCCTTGATAATTTGTATTATTTTTTTCATGTCTTACACTGTCCAGTGTTTCCCTCACCCACTTTCTATTCTGTCCCCTAGGGAGGGGGTTACATGTAGATCATTGTAATTGGTTCTCCCTTTCTCCCCCACTCCTCCTGGTATCACTACTCTCATTATTGGACCTGAGGGGTTCATCTGTTCTGGATTCCCTGTGTTTCCAGCTCTTATCTGGACCAGTGTACTTCCTCTGGTCTAGTTGTATTTGTAAGGTAGAACTGGGATCATGATAGTGGGGGTAAGGAAGCATTAGAGAACTAGAGGAACCTTGTGTGTCTCATTGGTGCTACATGGCACCCTGACTGGCTAGTCTCCTCCCCAACACCCTTCTGTCAGGGGATGAAGAGGACAGATTTAAGAACTGGATTTCTGTTCAGAGTGACCCCAAATAGACCCAAGGACCAGCATAGAGCCAGACACATACTGAAAACCAAACCAAATTCACAGCCATCAAGTCAATGCCAAATCATAAAAATTCTGTCTAGATGTTCCTAGACTGTCCATTTTTACAGATGCACATAGTCTCATTTGTCTCTGGTGGATGACTGCTGGGTTTGAACAGCCCACCTTGTGATTAGCAGTCCAATGCCTATCCCCCAGCACCACCACAGTGCCTTTGGCATAAACTAACTGTTCAGTAATAGCTTTTTCCACAAAGATGAGAATTGTGATTCCATTGCTGAGGCATGGCTTACTCTACCTTTTTTATCAAATCTTTTTTCTTATTTCCTCACATTTTTGTCCTTATAAACAGCAGTTAACAATTATCGTAGCAAACACTAAACATGCCATTTGAAAATATCATATTCACTAAGAGAACAGCCTCACAGTAAATTTTATTTAACTTTATTGAAGCCCTTAGTAAAGTGACCAGATTTTAATTGGGACACTTGACTCTGTGTGTGTGTTTGTGTGTATGTGTGTCAGTTCTTGATTAAATATTTGGTCTATATGGAGCAACAAAAGCTGACATAGAAAGCAAAAATAATATTATAATGTATTGTTTTAATTTTAAAACACCGTGGGACATTGTTAAATTTTTAAAAGCAGGACACCTGATCACTTTACAGAGGGGGGAAAGATTTGGAAAGATTGGAAAGATTTCTGGTACTTGGTCTTATATAAGCAGAAATGCTTAAGAAAGTTATAGAGAAAATCAAAGAGTCCAAATTTGTAGGAAGATGTCCCTAAGAAATTTAACCACATCTACTTTCTACTAATGGATGGTGTCTCCAGCAATGTTAGTTGAAAATGAACATTTCACAGCTATTCTTTTTTTTACAATGTTA
This sequence comes from Nesogale talazaci, assembly GCA_004026705.1. Classification (NCBI taxonomy): domain Eukaryota; kingdom Metazoa; phylum Chordata; class Mammalia; order Afrosoricida; family Tenrecidae; genus Nesogale; species Nesogale talazaci. The sequence goes on along the minus strand of PVJH01000111.1, from coordinate 405,031 downwards.
ATCACCTCCAGTCCCATGCATCCCTCTTTGGAATGCAAACTTGACGAAGACAGAAACTAAATATACTCACTTCTCTTTGTGGGCACAGATAGGTTACTGAAGATTTGCAACCAGCAGGCTGTAGATAAATGCCTTTCTATCAAGACTGGCTGAAAAGCTACCCAGGACAAAAGTCCTCATGCCAGAAAGACAGGAGGGGTTTCTGGGTGGTAAGGAAGATGCTGAGAGAGAGTGGTCAGTGGCAAATCTTGTCTTTGAAAAATGGTTCTGGATCAAATGCTTCCATGCTCTCAGTGACCAGGCTGAACCTGGAGATACTGTTCTTGAGGGGGGCGGGGAAGAGGAGAAAGCAAAGGACAAAGGAAGAGGAGAAGAGAACAAGAAAAGAAGCATGCGCTGAACAGAAGCAAACACGTTGGAGGCAAAGGTATTTGCCCATCTTCACCCAGCCTCCCAGCCTTCTCCTACCTCTGTTGCAATGAATGACCCCTTCCCCATGGGGAAACAGGTGCCTCCTGCCAATTAGGATTTAAAAATCAACAGGGGCTTCTTGAGAGAATGATGACAAGTCTAATTGCGAGAAGCAGCTGTGGAGCCCTTGGCTACAGTGGTCAGGTTTTATTAATGCTCATCTTGCTGGGTGTTTGCGCAGAGCTGAGGTCAGCTCTCCGGTCTCAGGGTTGAAGCTGTAAAACATCGGGTGCTGAGCTCAGCAGGAGGGGTCCGAGTACACACCCCCAACCCCCTTCCCAACTGATCCAGAAAGCGGGGCCTGGACTATGAGTGAAATACAAACAAAGGCCTGTCAACAAGCAATGCTGGTTCCCCGGGTTGCCACCACCCCTGAACAGAGCCAGAATTGCTTACACAGGGCACTGCATGACTTTTGTTTTTAAAGATCATTTTATTGGGCCTCCAACAGCTCCTATGACAATCCATACATCACTTCTATAAAGCATATTTATACATATCTTGCCATCCTTTTCTAAACATTTACTTTCTGTTTGAGCCCTTGGTATCAGCACTTTGTTTTTTCCCTCCCTCCCCCATCCATTCCCCTTGATAAATTATTGTTATTTGCATATGTTACACTGACTGCTGTCTCCCTTCTCCTATAGTTCCTGTTATTCATTCCCCTGGGGTAGTATGTGGTTATGTGTGTACCACTGCAATCAGTTCCCCCTTCCTCACACCCCCCTCCAACTTTCCCCTACCCTGCTGGTATCAATACTCCCATTTCTTTTTCTGAGGGGTTTATCCAACCTGGATTCCATGTATACTGAGCTCTTATTTGTACCTGTGTACATGCTCTAGCCTGTCCCTCAGTGAAAGGCAAGACTGGCATCATGATAGGGGTGGTGGTGTGTAGGGATGCCCAAAAGGAACCAGAGGAATATTGTGTGTTTCATCAATGATATACTGTGGCATGGTTGCCTTATTCCTTCCTTGTGACTCTTCTGTGAGGGAATGTCCTATTGTCTACAGATGGGTTTTAGGACTCTGCCCCAACTCCTCTGGTTCTCATCATAGGTTTGTTTGCTAGTTGATCAAAAGACTCAATATAGTAAAGATGTTAATCTTACTCAAGGCATTATATAAGTTTAACACTATGCCAATTCAAATACCAATAACCTTATTCAAAGAATTAGAAAAACTGATCACCAATTTCTTATGGAGAGGGAAAAAGCGCAGAGTTAGCAGATAATTCCTCAAAAAGGACAAAGCCAGAGGGCTCTCTTCTCTTACTTTAACACCCATTACACAACCACAGTGGTCAAAACAGCATGGTATTGGAATAATGACAGATACTGAGACCAGTGGAAAGGAACAGACAACCCAGAATTAAAATCATCCACATATAATCAACTGATTTTAAACAAGGGCTCCCAAAGCATCAACTGGTAGGTTGATGCCCTCTTTAAAAAGAGATGTTGGAAACAATGGACATCTTCCCATAGAAAAATGAAACAAGATCCTTACCTTATTCCATGTTAAGAACAAGGAATCACAGATGTAGAAGTAAAACTCCAAACTATCAGGACCATCGATGAAGGAGTCAGGACAAACCCAAGAACCTTGCCTCAGGGAATACATAGGTCAACTGCAAAACGGAAGGACACACACACACACACAGGTGAACCTGAAATCAACAAGTGGATATACTAAGGATATAACACCTGGTATATCAAATGTCTTTAACAAGAGAATAACAAGAGAGTCCACAGACAAGGAGAGGATTTCTAGTAGTGACTCAACAAAGCCCTTATTACTAAAGTCTACAATGCCCTCCTAGCCTGCAAAAAGAAGAAAATAGTTAACCTTTTGGGGAAGTTCATGATTCCATAAATATCCCCTTTTTATAGGTCCCACTCTAGGCTATTTTCCAGGCTAACATATTGTCCTTGTGGACTTCAGAATTGTGACCTGAGAACAGTGAGTGATATTTGATTTTGTAAGCAAAGTTATTTTTGTGATACATAAACACCAGCTTCAAGAAGTCCTAACACTATCTGGGAATATATAGCTACTATCGGCATTGTCCTTAGCTTTCATTGAGTGTGTTCCAACAGGGAGGTGCTGTGTGCACTGTAATGAAAGGTTCCCTGGTCCTATGCCATCCACATGGTCAGTTGGGGTTTGGACTTCTCATGTGGACTTCCCCTGGCTGGTTCTCAGAAGAAGACCTTCAGGCCTGTGATGCTATTCCCTCTGTATGGATGACCTGCCGAAACCTGTTCAATACTATAGTGACATGCAAGCCTGATTGGTAGCTATGCAGAAGGTGTATTGGACCAGCAATTGCAAGAACGGGATACAGCATATGTTGGCAAGCAACTGCACAAAAGGTGAGAATTCTAACATTGAACCCTCACTGCCCTTTGGCGCATGGATTGGCAAAGTGAACCAACCAACAGACAAGAAAGCTGTATCAGTGACTGTGAAGACAGACTATTTTAAAATCAAGGGAGTCTCTGTGCTTCAAGAACATGTTTTGAATGTCCGCACTTCAGTGCTTCTTGGCGTGCCCTGATTATCGGATTCTACAACTGACTTGTGTATTACTAGAGTGCAGTCCCTCTTGTGTGTCAGGCTGTACTTTAATGGACTTTGAGTCCTCGTCTTCTAACATCGTACCTGACATATCATAAGTGCTCAGGAAATGTTTCTTTAAACTCCTACTTCCCAAACCAGGGGGTAGAGAGTCTAGTTGCCAAAGCATTGCTAACAACTGCCAAGGCAAACATAATGTAATCATGCGGTTCTGTTGCCATCTAAGAAGTCATTCCTTTAAAATGCCAGTGAAGACAGGAAAGTCCAAGAAACATTCCTCCGGAAACACATGCAAACATTTATTCTGGAATGCCTTGGCGTTCCCTCATAAGAATAGCTCCGCGAGAGCCCAGCAGAGAGGAAAATGAAACCAGAGACTCACATTTGCTCATAGAAATTTACAGGCCTTAATTTAGGCAGTGCTGAAAGGTAAGGGTAAAGTGGATTAACAAGATGAGTTTTCAGAAGGGAAATTGTGCAAGTCTTCAAATGAGTTAAGGTCTATAGGAACTAGGACGTGTATAATTGAAGTCCTAATTAACCAATAGTTACTGGATTCTTCTTCTATCCACTTGGCCTGCATCCATGGGCTTTAAATCCTCTGATGCTGTCTCACCAAAATCAACCAAGCAAATAAGGAAGATACTTAATGGACAGGGGTGGGGGGCAGGGGAGGAACCCCAAGGCATCAGTGGTCAAAGGGATCCTTCAGAGGAAAAGAGGAAGCATAAAGTGTTATTCACATCAGACTTCGAATATTTACATTGTAATCGGTAGAGATGGTTTGACACAGGCAAGAGAATGGGTAGTGATCATATGTAAATAATATGAAATTTATATAAGGGACTTGATCTTGGTGGTTTTGGGCCCTAGATCTAGTCCTGTGGACACTGGGGGTAACGTTTTGTTCTTACTCATAGTATATGAGGTCTCAGTGTCCTTGGTTGGCACACACAGCAAGCATCCAGCTATAAAGTGAACTGGAGGTTCAAGTCCATGAAGAAGCCCCTTTATAAGGTGACCAGATGTCCCACTTTTTAACAATTTAACAATATCCCATGGTATTTTAAAGTTAAAATAAATATATTACAATACTATTTTGAATTCTATGACAATTTTTCCTGCTCCATACAGGTGAAATTTTTAATCAGGAACCACCCCCCTGCCCTCCTCCCGCCATTTGAGCAGGTCAATGGTGTCCTGCTTAAAATCTGGTCACTTTACCTTAGAATAATATTTGGCTATCTACTTCTGAAGAGTCACAATCACTAAAAACCTCGGGGAGCACACTGCATTTGGAAACACAGGTGGTCATGTGGCAGACTTGACTGAACAGCCAGTGGTATTTTAAATGAGTTCTCCAGGAGATTTTAAAAAGAAGGTGAGTGCCTCTGGCTACACAAAGGAGGAGGAGGAAAATCCCTAGCATGGGCACCAGTTGTCAAGGCCAATTCCTCTGAGGCTCAGGGCAGGCAGGTCCTCACCTTCCAACCTTATTTCTAAACTCTGACACCCACATATCCCTCCACAACACTTGCGACTTGAACTGGATCACTCATTGGAATGGCCACGCGGAATTCACAGACCATACTCATAAGGATGAGCATTTCCTCCTGATGAGTCCGTGTAAAAATTTTTTAAATGAGGGAGAAAGTTTATGCATTTGTATGATTAATTAACAGAGTTGATTGTGGTCGCCATCCTGCTGTGTATAAAATGAGCCATCTCAGAAACAGGAAATGTGTGTGTGGTGGTGGGAGGGGAGGGGTGTAAGAGAGATGAGCTAGGAATGGAGGGTGTCTTGGTCTTTGAGATTCCCTGACCATTGATCCTTCTTGATTCAGGAGACAACTTTGACACCAGACAAACGACAGTAGCAGAACCAACAGCCAGAACCTGAGTGAAGATAGAGCCATAGACTTCTCAGCTCACAAAATAGCTAAAATTGAGTTCCCTTGGGTAGAAGTCTAGCTTGTGGAATAGCATAACTGTAGGCACTTAATTAGGTGAGCTAGGTTGGCTTATCTATGAAGTTAGAGGCAAGCACCTTCAGGCTGAGAATAATGGAGAAATAGCTTGCCCTTTGGAATTGTACTGGTAGCTCTAAAAGAGTTCTGTAACATCACATGAGCAGGACAAAGACCAGTGGGTTGTGTGATGGAGGGACTTTCTTGCAGGCACAGAGTCAAGGATCATAATCACTGAAACCCTTGGGGAGCAGACTGCATTTGGAAACACATAGGGGGTCATGTGGCAGATTTGTATCCTGATCATTTGTCATTTCCTTAATCCCATAATTGAGTGTGGTCTTTGAATTCTGTGTAGCGATCGCAATGAGTTAATGAAATCAGATGAGGAGTAGAGAGAGTTATGGGAGGCACTGCTAGTGTCAGAAGTGATGAAGGTGAAGAATGGCAGCTAATCTGGCCTCACCCTCAGAGACATTGGCCTCAGGAGGTAGGATGCCACTCTCACACATCATTCATTTTTACAGAGACCCAAACTGCAAATGAACTGGAGACTAGGAGGAGAAGAAAAAGTATAAAAGTGGCCAGGGTGTCACCTTTTATCCTTCTGACATCATGGGGTGGCTGGGTAGGGAGAATCAAATTAAAAACAAATCAGCTCAAGACCCATTCCTATCAGGCCGAAGTCCCCAGTCTTCTACCACTTTTGACACCAGCCATCCCTTGATCAGCACTGTATTTCCTTGCTGGGTTCACTGATTCATTACAATCGCCACATAGAACACACAAATAATACTCAAGGCCATGAGGCTAATTTGGGAAGTTAACAATTACAATTTGAATCAGAACTACTCAAACTAAATTTCTTTGGTCAGGGAAACCTCTTAGTTATAACCTGAGTTAGTCCAGGTAGACCAGAGGAACAAATTTCAGAGACACACATATGGAAACAAGGAATGGGTTTATATTCAAGAGGAACAGGACATTGAGAAAACATCCCAGCCCAGTACAGCTCAAAGTCACAAGTTCTATATTAACCCATATGCCCGAAATCAGTCCATAAAGTCTCCCTCTGACTCACGAAGTCACAGGTCAGTGGGTACAGAGTCCCGGCACCAACAGGGGTCTCCCCATGGCTCCTCACTTTCAGGGCTCAGTGTCCATCAACAGCATCCCGTGGTGGCAGAAGCATCTCATCGCTGGCAGAGGCCTCCATGTGGCTGCCCCAGCCTCAGAGGTCCGCTCCATCAGGGCAAAGCCATGTGGTCTCTCCACCGGCTACTCCAGCCTCCCAGATGCCACCATTCTGTGTTGCTTGTGATTAATCATCCCCGAAACTAACTCCCAACAACTGGGGAAGATAGCTTCTCATCTTCACGAGGGAAACATCGCGAGATTTCCCTGGAATCTCAGGTGAAAGCCATGCCCACATAGAGGCCTCATTGGCTACTCAATGGCTATCTCCAGATTAACAGGCTAGACTTCACCCCTACATTTCAATCATAAAATTAACATAAGCACATGACTGCCACATAACCACAGACATATTTCTCTCTGGTCTAAGGCCTCTCAGTCATAAGGTCCCTTCGTCTTGACCTTGCCTGGGCAAGTGATAAAAGCTCTTTTAGCACCTCTGATAAATGCCCCAAATGGTACTCTATTTGCCCATAGCATCAGCCTTTAAATGCCCAGCAATAAATCCATGGGTTAGCAGACCTAGCTCTCCCCTACACCAATTAAGTGGCAGGAGGTAACCTACTCCACAAGTAATCCTCCTCTGTGAAAGAACTCAGCTTTTTTACTCTGTGCACTGAGAATCCCAGCTCTAAGCCTCATGCTTTGGCTCTTAGTCCTGTTGTTGCTCCTCTTCTGGCACCCCTCTGGCATCATTGCTTTGTCTCTTGGTTGAGGAGGTTCAGTGCACAGGGATCTCCTCTGCTCTACTCTGGTTTCTTTTTTCCTGATTACAGTAAGATTCCCCCATTCCTGCTTCCAAGATGCATGTTATATCCATTAAGATGGCAAAATTTCCCCACCCCCTTATTAGAGTTCCATATACCTAACCTGCTTGATGTCACCCAGTGGTTCGTTAAGAGTTACAAAGGCTATGGCCCTAATCAAGTAAACTATGACACTACAAGGAAGTACAAGACAAGATGGACAAAAGAGGAAGATAAATTCATTAGTACTGATCCCACAGTGCCATAGAAAGTAGTCCTCCACTGGTATCTCCAAGAGACTCTGGTATTACCTAAAATGACTTAAAGACTAGAGAGACAAGATCAATTCTATTCTGTATCAGCATAGTGTCTGGTGGGGGATTGATTGGAAAGATGAGAAGTGACTTATGGGCAACAGAAATGTTGTACGTAGTCACCATCTTGATAGAAAAAATTGGCAACTTTAAAGAGGCACGTTGAGGGCAATGAGCTGACAGGTATTGAAGATGGTATTGATAGGCCTGGATAGGAAGGAGAAAAAGAGTCAGTCATGTGCTAGAAGAGTCCTGAGGACCTCTGTGACTAGCATCAGCATGACCAGGACACAGAATGGAAGAGGAAAGCCCAGTTTGGAGTTACAGATTTAAAGCTAAATTTTGGAGAGCTTCAGTGTAAAATTTATAAGTAAATATAAATTTGTAAGAAACATACTTAGATTTTTATATAAGAATCTTAGCCTGTACTTAATACTATTACATAAATAGAATCTTTCAATACAGTGGATCATGATGCAGAAAAATCAGTCTGCAAAATTTGATAAATCTATCAAACCAACCCCCACCCTCACCCCCCTCCCCAAACCCCAAATCACTGACTCATAGCGACTCCCCTGTGGGTTTCTGAAACTGTAACTGTTACAGAGATAGAAAGCTCAATCTTCCTCCTGAAGAACTGGTGGTTTCAAACTGCCCACCATCCCGAATGCAACCCAATGCTAATCCGCCATGGAGTCATCTTATGTTAGATAATGTGTATATAACATTGAAAAAAGTGGACAACACATGTGGCACCAAAAATATGAAATTTAATGTATGTCTTAAATAAATGAGAGTTCTATACAGTCTCATTGGACAAACGAGTATTAAGGATTTGGAGAAGAATTTTGGGGTCATTATGGTTACAAAAACAAAAGACTGTTGACCTAGTTTTAGATGCCTTCGTTGCTGGTATCAGTGGTAAGAATGGGTTGATTTCATCCTTACCAATATGTTTGTAACCAGGTAACCAGGTGCCCACCACCCCATGCTTTGACTCTTCTGCATGTAAGGCTGCTAGTGCCTGGCTTGCTTTCAGAGTTATAGAAACTCAGTGCAGCAATTGATCTCCGATCAAGTAGGTAAATTTAATTTCAGCTCTAGCGCTTACTTCTTATTGTTAGTTGCATCAGGTTGACTCAGACTGCTGGTGGCCCTATGTGTGTACAGTAGAACTGTTTCATAGCATACGCATGGCCATAGTTTGTCTTTAGTAGATTACCTGACCTGTCTTCCATACTATCACTAAGGGGATTCACATTACCAACATTTTGGATCAAGGTAAGTTGTTTTAGCATCAAGCAAAGACACTACACAATGGTCCCAAAGTGTAATCAATTATACTAGGTTATGCTAAACAGCTTTTAAACTAGTTTTTTATCTGTACTGATTAACAAAGCTATTGAATTCACTGTGTTTTCCTCAGAGCATGGGGAGAGTAGTGTGTTGACATACTGGCTATGTGTTGGACTACGATCCACAGGCCATTAGTGTGCAACCATCAGCAACTCCTTGGAAGAAAGACAGGGATTTCTACTTTAGTAATGAATTACGATCTCAAAGAGGCAGTTCCGTCCTGGCCTATGGGATCACCAGGAGCAGGCTTCAGCTCGAGGGCAGGGAGTGAGAGTTCATTCTGCTTAAGAGATAAGAGCCAAATGCAGCAGGGACCTAATAAGTCATGAAGGGTTCTTCCATTCCACTGCATTACAGCTTTGAAAATCTAAAACAGAACTAACGCTCAATTTGTGAATTAAGGATAATTAATAGAAACATCATAAGTAAGAGGCATTTTCTGATACTCTCAAGTGTTTTCAAATTGTGTGATCTATGACAGGGTTGACATTTACCCAAGCCCCCCCTTGTTATGCCCTGGAAAATTAGGCTGTTATCTGCCCTGGGCAACTCTGCTGGCCTTTTCAGTATCTGACAATGTCCCACGGCTCTTCATAAGGTGTTCAGTGGCTAATCCTCAGCAGCAGATAGCCTATTCCTTCTTGGTGGTCTGGTCTCAGCCTGGAAGCTTTGCTGAAATGATGTACTCTAATACACATGGGATCACTAGGATCAACCTAATTTCACAAGTGATGGGTTGTGGAATCAGAATTTGTTTTTATATTTGACCTTTAGTCTAGCAATCAAACCATCTTTATTTGTCTAGAATTTGCCATGTTTGTTACTTAAAAGATATACCCTGAAGTTCTCCAAAATGTAGCTTCAAATCTGTAACTACAAACTGGGACTTGCTCTTCCTTTTCATTTTGCTTTACAGTTCTCGCACTAGAGGGGAGATTTCCAAGTCAGTTCCAGGGGGAAAGAGTTAAAATTCAGAATTAGTCCTGAACCAGAATGGTTCAAAGGGCTAGGGGTGGGCTGCTAATCCAGGTCATCACTGAAAATCTATCAGCCACTGTGCTGGAGAAAGAGAAAGTTGTCTGGTCCCATAAAGCTCTTACATAAGGGGCAGTTCTGCTCTGTGCTACAGGGTTGGAATAGACTGGATGACAGCGATGTGAGGTTAGGGGACAATGTAGGGTCTATGCTGGGTGTTTGTGCTATCAATTTACAAAAATTTTAAATTATTGGTTGTGACTGTCACACTGTTTAGATACTTAAAATTCTAAGGTAATTTTTGGTAGGGCACCATTTGGTTTCTTTACAGCTGATGTCTGAGTCTGGGAGTGCTGCTCCCACCTGGCTGACAGAATGTTTGCTGTGTGGATGTCTAAACACACATGTTTGAGCACAAATGAGTTTTCTGCACTGAATCAACCAAAAGCCTGCATTTTTTGGAATCCTCTGCACTGTTTATATTGTGATGTAAGATTTGGAAGCTGGCTTAATTTTTCTTTTAACACAGCTGGAATGGGATCCTACCTAAAAAAACAATTAACTTGGAAATAGATGCCATTCCAGATCCCCTTCAATGGAACACATGCCTTAGCACTTATAGTAGGGCATTGTGTTTTTAATTATTCATTATATTAATATATGATATGAAATATAATTATATATTAATATAATCTACACTATATTAGTAACAGTGACCTCTGCTCCCTGCAACCCTCTTCCTCAGCCTCTAAATCAGTGGTGCTCAACCCTCCTAATGCTGCGACCCTTTAATACAGTTCCTCATGTTGCAGTGACACCTCACAATAAAATTATTTCATTGCTACTTCATAATTTGTCATTTCTTTACTGTTATGATTCGAATGACTCCTGTGAAAGGGTCATTCCACCAGCAAATGGGTTGAGAACCACAGTGTTTAAGCACTCCTAGGGGACCTCATTCATATCCTTTGCTTGTTTATGCCTTGTGCCTGGCAGGGAGCTTGACCAGTAACAGGTGCTCACTATGTATTTATTGAATAAACTAATCAGAAAGTTTTAAATGTCAAATGCCAACATATTTCTTAAATGGAAACAGAAGAAACAGATTCCTTTTGCCTTGCCCATTTCTAAGTTCTAATCAGCAATAAATTCTTTGGATCCCCAAACAAGAAAAGAAAAAGTATTAGGAGCTATGCTTTCCCACTTCTTTATTTGACTTAGAAGGGTTCTTGAGAATAAGTAGAGAATACTTTGATACTAAAATTAAGATTTGGAAATGTCTCTTGATTTTAATTCTCTGCTTTTCCTATCATCTCTTAATTTATACATACTTTTCTATCTACTCAAAATGATTTCTGAGAATCATTTTTGTATCAATCTTATGCTTATGTGCCAGTTATGTTTCTAGATTGCCACTATAAACTGATCTGAAGGGTCAATGTCTGGCGATCAGTTCTTGGCCTATTTTGAATAGCTAACATTTTCTCTCTACGTGTCATGAGATGCTTCATGCTACTCCTTTTAGCTTCTTTTGCATTCAGTACATCCCCACAAGAAAATATATGCAATAGAAAAAGAAATTGATCTTCTAACATTTAGGAAACCAGAGTCTTGATGTGCTACAGGGGAACCATCTTGTTTTGCCTTGACTTCTTTCAGTGGCCCACACTCAGTCCATCCATTCCTTCCTCACTCAAGTTGAAGGAGCACATATCCCAACCCTTGACTTTGGAGACATTGTTAGTAAGGGGCTAAAAGAGGAGATTTCTTGCATTACGAAGCACAGAGGAGTTTCTGGGTAGTATGGATAGTTTGTATGCTCAGCAACAAACCAAAGATTAGAGAGTTGAGCACACCCAGATATGCAACAGATGAAAGGGCTGACAATCTGCTTTGGAAACAAAGACCATCTCTTGAAAATCCTCTGTAGCACAGTTCCATTCTGGCACTCCTGAAGGCACCAGGAGTCAAAGGTGACTCCATGGCATCTGTTTTGGGTTTAAGATGCCAGTCAGCTAGGTTAGGCTGGTGAATGAAGCTTTCACAAGTTTTGGATGAACTGGAACGTACTTTACAGGTAGATGAATGTGCTCCTACTGAAGATAAAATATTCATCAGTGAAAACTTTGTAACCAAACCAAAATATTAAAGCCTCCACAGAGCTGCTCTCTCTATCAACATCACACACTTGCTGCAGATAGGAAGCCAAGGAATATGCTTTTAGTTTCTTCGTGGCTTAAAAGAACAACTGCCTGGAAAGAACAATTTGGGCATTCTGCAGTCCACTGCCCTATGCAAACACTATGCTCAGAACCACTGAGCATAAGCCGTGGTACTTTGTTTTAACACTAGAAGAAATTGAGTTGCACTTAGTGAAAATCAGGAAATTTGCCCAAAGGATACTCAATGAGCTGTGCAAACAGATTTCACCGTATGTTTTCTCCAGAGATCTCAGTGGGTTTCCAACAATCAGGTACCTGGTATTTCTGGGCCAACTGCCTCAGAATGAAAGAACATATTCATACATTTGGGCAATTAGGTTGGGTCTAAGTAAATTCCTGGAGGAGATCCTCCTGCCTCTCCACTGCCCAATGAGATGACATATTTATAAAAGTGATGGATTGAAATAAGGAGGTTCTTACTGTTCATGGGAGGAGGCTTTTTTTTTTTTTATTTACCCCCCTCCGTTTGGGTATTTATTGCTGTGAAGGAGGATGTGGTAAACCCTTTTGGGGATGATAGCATTTCCTTGCTTCCATGGTTGGTGTCTTTTAGAGAAATTGCCCTTGACTTGAAAAAAAAAAAAAGAAACTATTTACTAATGGTTTTCAATTCCTACTGTATATTTAACTATCTGAGAAATCAAATTTAGAATATCATTGTCCAAGTACTACCTCAAATAATTTAAGGCAGTGTTGATAGGAGTAAGAATTCAATATATTGTCGAAGCCCTCTTACTTTTGTTTGTTTATTTGTTTTGTTTTGTTTTTTGGGCATCACTGCCCTCTGGTGGTGGGAGTAGGAGGTCCAACCTTTGCTCCTGTGGAGCTAGAATTGAACCTCCATCCCAGTGGGCCGCAGTCCCGCGCACAACCACTACACCACCAGGGCTCAGCCTAAGCCCTCTTGCTTTTTAATGTCCAGACAAGGTTTTGAAAGATTTGTGTGAATCTTGCTTTCAATATTTTCTTTCTTTTACTCTTTTTTTCATATTAGGTATTATCGCTGATGTATTTGGCCATTGAGGTTGGCCCTCTTGAATTTTTGTTGTTTTTCTGTAAATGGAACCCAAGATTGCTGACACAGCAAATAGAATAAGGGTTTCTAGAAGGTACAATGGTTGGGTAGGGGAGAGGTGTATAGTGGAACTGGTATCAAGAAATTCAAGAAGACAGAGAGTATCTTGAAACTGAGTTAGGGTTGTCATTGTGAAATCTTGCTTGATGTGAGAGAGCCATGGAATCATACGATATCTGTATTAGCTCCCAATAAAATGGTGTTGGGGAAAAAATTGTCCTGCTGACTTGACATTTCTCACCACTTCCTTCCCTAGAAATCGCTCCTCCTGCCTCACTTGCTTCCTTGATACTGCTTTGTGTCAGGCCCTCTTCCCTTATATCTTCACCAATTGCAACGACACCGAATCCATCAGCCAGCCCAGTGCCCACCACACCCCATTCTTCTCCACCTGGCTACAATTTTAGGTTACACCTAAAATTAATCTGAACCTGACATTACTCAGCTGAAATCCCACTGGCCGTCTAGCAAGTATCCCACATTGAATTAAGTTCAAATGCCTTTCTCCTCTTTCTGGTGCCTTCCTCCCAGGCTCCAGCTGCCCCTGGTCACACTTGGCCTAAACCACACACAGACATTGTCCTGGGATGCGGAATCCGGCTCGACATGTGTGGGGAGTCACTGGTCTTCTGGACTCAAGTTCTCCCCCCAAAGTCACTTACACATGCATGACAGAGATTGTAAAATTCAATGCCAGGAAGATGGATGAGTTACTTACCAAGTGGAAGCCACAGCAAGCTACCGCAAATTAACAAACCAGTAAAACAAAAACAAAAACATCCAAAGCCAATGCTAGTGAACTATTTTCTTTGTTTTTGCCATTACCGGTGAATTCATTTAGATTTAAGGTGATTCCACAAACTTTGAAACCAAGCATGTAATTTGCTTCACAGAGTTTTCTTGCCTGTAATCTGAGGGGAGTTAACTAGTTGGCCATTCTGTACAGTGCCACTGAGTGGATTCCAACTTGGGGAGATTCAAACTACCGAGTATCAAGAACACATCACTCCATACCAACTCCTGAAGGATTTTCTTCCTGACCAACATGACCAGATTCCTCCTTCCTTCTGGGTCTCCTCAAGAGCTTCACCTTCCTTCATCTTTCATTACAAAGACGTTCTCTTTGCTCTCCTTCCTGGTCCCAGGTTTATCTTCCTTTCCCTCTATAGTCCATGGAGTTCATTCAAACTAAATAAGGAAAACTCTTAATTTTTTTCTAATTCAACCCCCCAGAAACCATGACAGTGTAGTGTAGTAGACCTCGGACTAATCTTAAGCTCAGCAGTGCCAACTCACCGATGACTCCAAGAGAGATGAGGCTTCTGATGGTCACAAAGGACTGTCAGGTCAGTACAATAGTGTCCTAAAGGATCACTATGATTCCAAATTAATAAAATGGCATTGAGGCACAAGTCAACTTCCTTAACAACTCTATGATGAAAACACCATTATAATTATTTTAGAGAAGGGAAATTTAAGGCTGAGACAGGCAAATTAATAAAACAAGGTACTAAGAGACAGTGCTACAATTTGAGTCTGGGTAGATCTCACTGTAGGCCCCCAGTGGTGCTGTGGATAAAACCCTTAGCTTCTAGCCAAAGGGTCAGAGGTTTGAACCCACCAGATATCCTAAAGGAAAAAGATGTTGTAGTCTGATTCAGTAAAATGCTTACAGTCTTAGAAACTCTCTGAGGCAGTTCTATTTTTTCCTATAGATATCACTATGAATTACAATTGACTCCATGACAATGGAATACTTTCGTCTGAAGTGTGCCCTCTCTAACTGACTCTACTGATTCACTTTTTAGCCTGTTCTCAAGCATCAACACTGAAGTTGATTGACATTGGCCTTTTTGAATTAGAAAACCATATGGTTTACAATTTCAAGACTGACACCATCACAAGGAATGGAGTTGCATCCATCTTCAAAAATGACGTTTCATGATCTACCTTGACATGCAATCCTATCTGTGAGAGTAATATATCTATTCACATACAAGGAAATTATTACACAACTATAGTTCAAATTTATGCACCAAACCCTACAACTAGTGATAAAGAAATTGAAGAATCTATCCACATTTTCAGCCAGAAACTGATCAAACATGCAATCAAGACACATTTATAATTATGGGCTATTGGATTACAAAAGTTGGGAACAAAAAGGAAGGAATGGTGGCTGGCAAACATGGTCTTGGTGATAGAAATGATGCTGGAGAGAGAATGAGGGAATTTTGAGGGGTCAACAACTTCATTGCAAACACAAGAGATGAATATACACCTGGACTTCTCCAAGTGGAATACACAGTAATGACTACAACTGTGAGAACAGGCAGTGGTGGAGCTCACTATTAATGGTTTCAGGAATACATTGACTGGGTTCTGCTGGAAATTGAAGTAAGATTTGGAAGAGTGTAGAGAACAAGAGGTATCATTGATAATGTCAGCTGGATCTTAGCTCACAGTCGAGAACATCAGAAACTTATTTACTTGTGTTTCATTGACTATGTAAAGGCATGCCACTGTATGAACCACAACAAACTATAGGTAGATTTGAGAATAATGGGAATTTCAGAACACTTAATTGTACTCATATGTAACTTTTACATGGATCAAGAGGCAATGGTGTGAGCAGAACAATGGGTTACTCTATAGTTTAAAATAGGAAGAAGTATGTGGCAGGATTGTATCATTTAACCAGACACATTCAATCTGTATGCTGACCAAAGAATCAGAGAAACTGGACTCTAGGAACAAGAACGTGGTATCAGGAATGGAAGAAGGTTTAATAATAACCAGTGATATGCAGATGACACAAGCATCCTTTTGGAAAGAGCACTAAAGCACTTGCTGGTGAAGACTAAGAATTGTGGCCTTCAGTATGGATTACAATTCCATGTGAAAAAATAATAATATGAGACCAACCATGATAAACTGGGAAAATATTTAAGTTTTCACAATTTGGATCCACAATCATTGCTCATGGAAACAGTAGTTATGAGATCAAAGGGTGCACTACATTTGGTAAATCTACACATGATCTCTTTAAAGTGTTGAAAATCAAGAACATTAATAAGGTATACCTTACCCAAACCAAAGTACTTTCAATTGCCTCATATGCATTTGAAAGTTAGACATTAAATAAAGTAGAACAAAGAAGAATCAATGCATTTGAAACATAGAGTTTGCAAAGAATATTGAAAGTATCATGGACTTCCAAAGGAACAAAGAAATTTATCTCAGGAGAAGTACCACCATAATGTCCATTAGATACAAGGTTGGTGAGACTTAATCTCATGAATCTATAACATGCTCTCAGGAGAGACTACCCCCCTGGAAGGAGATTATGCTAGGTAAAGTGGTGAGGCAGGGGAAAGGGGAAAGCCTTAGACCACATGCTGAAGAGAGAATGATGGAGTTTTGTGGGACCAATTACTTCTTTGCAAAAGGATGTGCTCAAACATAATAACAATAGTGAGGATAATGCACGACCAGGTGATTGTTTCATTCTGTTTCACATAGAGTTTCCATCAGTTGATCCCACGATGCCATCAAGTGAGAAAACCCACACCTTCATCCAAACAGTTCTTCTATGTATAAGAACCATCTCTGAAACATAGGGAGAGCTAAGGCCATCAAAGGAGTTCATGCCAGATCTCTCTGAATTGGAAGATGTCAAGACTAGCTCAGAGACTGTGGCACAGAGGCTAGGGACTGGAGATAGAGAGACAAGTGAGTTTCTTCATTCACAGAGACAGAGGCTAAAGGACTATGTGGATGTGACTTCAAGGCTAAAGATCAGAGAGAGAGTTGGTGGCTGGTTGAGGAGAGGTGTTGTTGACCAGTGATTGTCTCCTTATTGTGTGCTGATCCTGACTTGTGGTAATTTATTAATGTCCTAATATCACCCGCTCCCAAATCAGGAGTATTGCATGTGACTTCTGGGTGACAATTGTAATGAATTATTGAACCTAACATTGAAGTGGAGTACTTGTCGTGGGAAGAAAATTTGGTGTCGAGTAGATAAAGAACTGATTGTGACACACACACATGTATAGATATATTCAGGATAAATAAAAATAAGGATGATGCCATATTTGACCCCTGTGTCTTGGCAAAAGGGAAGCCAGAGGAGGTCAGATAGAACCTTGCATGCCATTTCCTGCACTATAGGAAACAGGTGATCTCTCGAAACACCATTTAGCCTACTGCCTGATTAAGTTCCTTCCCTAGTGATGGAGAAAGACCTTATACTAAGCTGGAGTGCTAGTTTCCTAGCTTTGTTTCAATCCCTAGTGTATCAAATTGGAAGAGAAAATTGAATCATCACCCTTATTTTTACTGAAGATCAATTGGGGAACAAATATTTCCTCTCAAACCCCATACTCCTCAAGGCTCTGGTGTGTGGTTATTTATGGTTGCTTTTGAGTTATTATTAAATAAAATTCCTGCATGAAGTTTGCACAGTATTTATTGGGCAGTGGTTAATGATGAATAGAGTGAGAAACACCAGGCAGAGTAAATGGTAATAACAGTACATAAATTTTATTTTCATTTAGCATGAAAACACCTGATTTCCTTCAACATTGTAAACATGTCACATTATTAGGCAGTGGAGGGCTGATGAATTTAGACATTCCTTTAGACATTATTTTGAATGGAAAATGGAATTGAATGCTCAAGCCTTCAATGCTACAGGTCATTTTGCTTTGGTTTCTTTTCATTCATTTTAGAGTATTTCAACTAAAAAAAAAAATCCCAAGGAGAGAAAGTAAGTTGAAGGATCCACAACATGTAACTGGCAAGTTAGAGACTATTCCTCTTCTTACTCTAAGAGTCAACTTTAGTCTAGAATAGTTTTAATCCATAATTGGCAAGTAACTTATGTTTTGTAATAATAAACACAACTAAAGCTAAGTATTCAGAAAGAATTCTTCTAGCACATTTTTTTGGAACCAGACACCAAGAATGCACTCATTAGTTATGTACAATTTTGTCAGGAGTTAAAGAGTAGATTCCAAGCTTCTAAGCTAATAAGGCAACTTATTCTTAGACACATGTTAAAGAATAAGTCCCTTCCAGCGTCAATTACTATAAAATAACAAACAACATTACCAGTAACATCCATATCATTGCAAAGCTAACTTTATTGTTTCATTATTCAGTTATTACATAGGTCTTGTTAGTTGCCTCAATAGAAACTAAGAGTTCAACATTAAATGGTGAAAAGAAAGGATGAAGAAAGGAAGAACATCTGATTTGGAAACCTTCCGTTGGATGCCAGTGTGGGCACTTTAGTGTGACATGAGAGATGAGAAAGCAGAAAACCTCTGTACTTTGACCTACCCTACGGGTATCACTGGTATTAAATGTTGAGGCATTCATGTGACTGAGCAGAGCCTCTTTTACTGGTCACATCACAGGTCTACAGATGGGACATCAAGGAGTCAGAGCAATAGGCTAAAGATGTTTCTAAGAAAGAAAAATTAAGAAGTGGTCACAGGATTGGCATCCAAGTGCCTGGGTTCTTCTAGGCTTCACTTCATAGATGGTATGTTTATGGAGTTGGGGTATGCAGTGAAGGAAGGAAAAGAGGAGAAATGAAAGGTAATGAAGAAAGAACCTGAGTCTTTATAATCAGGGTTTATGTGGGACACTGCATTTTCTAAGAGTAAATATATTAAAAGAACAAAATTAAACTACTGCGATGTACCTTAAGTACACTTCTCCTTCTATAAACAGTATCGTCTTTCCACATCTCTGGACCCTGATCTCTCTAGTCCAGTATATAGGTGAAACAGTTGAGCATGAGATGCTCAGAGCACATGCCACTGGACAGGAAATACAGCTCTGGTGATGTAGTGTTTAAGCCCCAAGGTCCACACTTCAAAACCATCCACTGCTCTGAAGGAGCAAGACTGGGCTTTCTATGCTTGTAAGAAGTTACAATCTCGGAAGCTCACAGGGATCATTTTACCCTGTCCTACAGGGTCACTATGGGTTAGCATGGATTCAATGGCAGTGAATTTAACACATGTAAAATATAATGTACACAACACTTTATGCACTTTGAGTAACTAAATGCCTCAATTCTCCAAAGCACTGAATATCAGGCATGTTTGGGGTTTTTGGAGTCAACATCTTCCATCCAAATAGTCCTATAATCATGCATATTTTTCAGTGTGACATTCTGAATTTTCTCCCCATTGAAGGTAGTTACATAATTTCCCTAATGCCCAATCTCATAAGCTTGTCCAGAACCTTGCCATAGGTCAGGGTACCTATACATCCACTGTGGCTATCAGTAAGGGATCCTGTACATCCATTGTGCCAAGAACATAGTGGTATGAGTGGTATTCTGGAAAGACATTTGGAAACACTCAAGACTCTCTAGGGAAAACTGTTGTATTATTTAAATTCAAATCAACCCAGTAGTTTTTATTTGGGTAATTATGTTCCAAATTATTATAGGAAGTATATAATCATGATCTTCAAATTAAAATTAAGTAATTAGCTATGGGTTTTCTAGCCATTTGTCTGCAAAAGTAAGATTTTCCTTCTTCCTTTCTTTTTTCAATGCACAGAAACCATTCTCATATAGATTTGGCTGCAATGCAGAAATTTCTTGGATGACATTTATGTCCATGAAAAGAAAGGAAATTAGATTTTACTCCATTGCTTGTAATTTCACCTGCTTTAATCACACTTTTTCTCATGGCAACCTCTTCTGCACTAAATGGACAGACAGCACAATGAACATAACTTTGTAGGAATCTACCGGAGAGAACTAAGGTCAAACTCTATCTCTGCCAATCATAAAGTAGTACGACTTGCAGAAGCCATTCACACCAGACAACTGGACTACTAGCACCTCTTGGGCCTGAGGTAATGACATATGGCAACATATGCTAAGCACCTGGCTCATAAGTCTCTTCAAATGTTAGCATCTTTTCTCTTCCTCTTTCCATCAGGTTCACCCAAGAGCTGTTACAAAACCAAGGAATGAGTCAAAGTCTGACCACCTTCTCAACCTTTGCATTTTTCACCCATTTAAGAGGTTGCCATCTGGGTCTCTTGGTTGACACTGAGAATGGATGGTTAAAACAGCTACAGCAGTAAAAATACAAACTTCAAGGACAAACACAACAAGCTGCTGCCCAATAAATGCTGACTCATGGGGACCACACATGTGTCAGAGTAGAACTGTACTCAACAGTGTTCACAAGGACTGGTTTGGGGGCAATAGATAGCCAGACCTTTCTTCCTCAGTGTCTCTAGGTGGACTTGGCAAGACAACTTTTACATTAGTTACTCAACATGCTAAACTTTTCAACCTTCCAGACAATCTATGGATAAAGAAGTTGCATAAATAACTTCTCTCTGTTCTGTCAGACAGAAGTCAGGGGAATATTTATTTCTTTCATTTTTATATATAAAGCTACTTCTCGAGCCAACCTTGATAACAGCATACATTATTCAGTTCGATTAGTTTGTGGCAAGTGGTTTCATTTATGAAATCAGACGATACTCTGATTTTTTTAATGCATGTTCAATGTATAAAATTCTAGATCATCCTTTAAAATATGATGCCTGCTATATCAGTTATTCAGAGCCTGTGCTGTGTGCCTGCCAGCCCACTCCATACTGCCATAGAAGTGAATTCTGGAGTCAACTCTAAGCATTTTACAGGTGTGAGTTTGGCCCTATTATTCCTTTCCCATCGCATAGTAACTATCACTGCCCATTCTGATGAAACAGTTTATTCAGCCATAATATATATTTTAATGAAAACTATGCTTCTTTGGAATATATCACTTTAAGAATAAATGATTAAAGCGTCTGTCATTCTGTAGCAGAATGAGTTCTCTAGTAGGCGTCCTTTCTTTGGCAGATGCATTAGAAATGCCACATTTGTCTCCCAGGAGATGCACGCAGGCCATGACTTGTACAGAAGCCACCAATAAAAAAGTTCATGGAGGCATTTGAATTTCTGTAGGATGATAAATCTTGATATTTTATTACTTAATCTTTCCTGGATACTAAATCATCTGTTGCTTCAGAAAAAGTTTCCATAGCATTTACCATGCATGCACATTTTATATTCCTAACATCATTCCAAGCTTTCCAAACAGACGGTCTCAAGGTCTGGGAAGTGGCCTCTGACGCGGCTGATGTGATTTCACTTAGGCTTTTGCGGACTGCTCCCAGAGTAATTCAGTATTGACATGTTTGTTGGTAGGTGTCACTGAGTCCATCCCAAGTCATAATGACCCCATCTACAACCTAAGTAAACATCATCCAATCCAGCATAATCCTCACAGCCTCCTTATTGTTAAGGCCATCGTTGCGGCCACTGTTTCTATCCATCTTGTTGAGAGTCTTTCTCTCTCTTTTTTTTTTTGCTTCCCCTCCTCTTTACCAAGCATGATGCCCTTTTCCAGGGACCAGTTTTTCCCGGTAACATGTGTGATATGTTTAACAACATGGGAACGTGTTTAACAGGCCACCAAGAAGTTGCTGCAAGTTCCACTTCCCACTGGTTAACTCTGACTTTGTGGCCCACCACTACCTCCAAATGAACACTTCCCCAAACTGAACTCATCCCTCTCTTCAACAACCATCCCCTGAGCCACCACTAACCACAAAGCACCAATAACATAAATCACGTGTCTCTAATTTAATGGCATTTATCAGTTGCCATTGGGCCAATTCTGATTTGTTAATCTCATGTGTGTCAGTCTGGAGCTGTGTCCCAGTGGGTTTTCAACAGAGCTCTGAACTGGTTTGATCAAGTTCATTCATGAATGACACAGCAAAATCATGGCAGATTCGAAGGAGAACAATAAGTGGAATATAAAAACATATAATGTGATACCGTTGGAAGATTCAAAATTGTCTCTTTAGAAACCTGATGCAGAAGGTTGGATTTTTGTCAGAACTACAGAGATTCAAAGCAGTATGGTCGGCTGCTCTTTTTGAGCAGATCACTGTTGTTTCAGACACTGTTGGGTAAGATACTTAGCTGCTAGGCAATGTACATGTGTTGAACTGTCATTGTTTCCATTCTGATTACAGTCCCGGTACTTTATTATTACAAATTAGGTCCACTCCAGCTTTATTTCATTGGCTGCATATGAACCTGAAGAACTGTTTCAAAGGTGTAGTTTTCAATGGATAATTTTTCAAAAGATTGACAAGCTTTTCCTTCCAAATGCATCTGTGAACTCAAACTGTCAATCTTTTGGTTAACAATAGAGAACACTAACTGTTTGTACTACTGAGGGATTCTTGTAAACTGAACTAACTCCCAAACCAAAATCATTGCCATCAAGATTCAACAATGACCCCGGGTAGAACTGACCAATAGGGTTTTCAATTAAATAAATTTTTAAAGAAGCAGATGATCACATCTTATTCCCATGGAGTAGCTGGTAAATCCCAACAGCCAATTTTCTGGCGTGCCACTGAGAACTTTGACCACGGTACCACCAGGGCTCTGTGTGACTGCACTATGATCTATTAAATTGCTCAAGTCAGAAATATCTGGTGCAGACTGGACTTACTGGAGGAGTCAGGGGAGCATCAGCAACCATGGCTGAATCTTGATTAATCCTTTTAAAATAATATATTGAATTTTTGGTGGAAATTAACCCAGCAGATTAGATTCCCCTTTGACAACGTGCATGCAAACTGTTCCCTGATACTAGCTATGCTTATCATAATTTGTTTGAATTCTCTGGAAAGACGGCCAATTTGGCTTAGTGGGCTATGTGGTGGTTAGCAGTTCCAAACCACAAGCTGCTCTGTGGAAGAGATAGGAGGTTCGCTAATCCTGAAAAGAGTTACAGTCTCGGAAGCTCAGAAGGGCAGTTCTACATTGTTCTATAGTCAAACTTGACTCATTTCGTTTGTATTCCTTTTCAACACTCTAGTTTCCTTCCTGCCCTGTTTATCTTCTTACATTTGTTTCTGAGCAATTGTTGACTTATTAGTCTCACATGGGTGACTTTTTTGGAGGGCAATGACATTTTGGGTCATCCCCCTTATTTTGTTTGCCACTCTGCTATTACACTGAAAGATCTTGATCTCAAGGGTTAAGGTCGGTTCCAGGTTTAAATGGCTTAAGGTAATAGACTTAACGAATCCTCTTTTCTCTAGTGTTAGTTTGTCCAGTTTTTTGTTTTGTTTTAGTGGGAATTTGACTTCTTTTTAAAAGTTTTCTCCCATTCTACCTGGGGCCAGATATAGACGCCAAGGTTAGAGGGGTATGTGATGGTAACCACATGCCATCTAAATACTTCTGGTACCAGGGTAGGTGCAGCTCTGGTCTAAATCAATTTTTCCCCCCTCCGGACTTTTGGTCACTTTCTTATGCCTTGTGAGTAAATACCAGCAGGTTGTTCACTACTTTGTGAGAATTCAGTTGATACATCTCCACTTCACAATGCTGTCAAGTCCAAAAAACTATCTGTGCCTCCACGTGCAGCTCACGACGGACTGGGCCAGTGATGTTTCTATGAGAGCATTTTTACTTAAGTTGTGCTGTACATACTATATTCCCATTTGGTGCTTCATTTCCCATTGATAGTCAATTGATATGACTCTTCTAGCTGTAATTCTTTTTTATATAATTCTGAACTCCCTCTGCCTGTTATTATTGCCCCAGTTAGAAGGGTATTCTTTACTATACTGATGGACAGGATTAGGCTGGGATTAAGACCTGACCTTACTGGAGGATGTTATGGCAGTTACATAATCTCCTGTCAATTTGAGTGAAGGGGTGGAGTCTAGTTTGTCAATCAGGTCATAACAAGTGATACCTCTGTGTGGGCCTGACCTTCTAAGCATTCCGGGAACTCCTGGCTTCTTCCCTGAAAGCAGGGCACACACTTTTTCTCTGCTTCATGATCCTAGTCACATGGAGCTACACTGATAGCAGCCAGAGGCCTGGAAATATTTCTACCACCACTAGATCCACAAGACTTTTTATCTACAGGCCCACAATCGTCCTTCATTTGGCATCATGGCATGTCCTGTGTGAGACTAAAGGGCAATTTGTGGATTAGTATCAGGCATATGGGCTAATATCAGAACTATGAACTTGATCTGAACAGAGCTGGAATGTTTTCTCAACATATAATTGCCTTCAATATAAAACTCTCTCTTATGCACATATGAGTATCTCTAGATTTGCTTTTCTAGTCAGCCCAGATAAACACAGATATGAACCAAGCCATATTATTTGGTTCCTTGGGGAGTTTCAACAATCCATCTTGACAAAGGATGTGACCCAAGCAACCACTTTGATTTCCTTTGGGTCATCTTTGTGGTTTCCCTTTCTCCAAAGATATAGGCACACCGTATGTAGACTTGGGGCATCTTTGACCTTATCTTAGTAGTGGGCCTGAGTTAACATATTATCTTCTGTTTCCCTTGGATAACGTATGAAACTGGTATGACCATATACTTTTTTGGGGGGTGGGGGTCCCGCGGGTCCCCACCATATACTTTTAAAACACAATCTCTCACCTCTACTTCTTGACTTACCTTCTGTGGAAGCAAGAAACCTGATGTAATTTTTGGATATCTTTTGCTTCTCACACCGGTCTCCTGCATTTTGGCTTACCTCTGACTGACCTTTGGATTTGGAATTGGACAGCATGCACCACCCTGCAGGACATTTCCTTGATATTGTGTGACTTGTTATTTTTGTTTTATACACTTTAAAACATTTGATTTGGTAAGGAATATTGAAATATCTGTGGACTGTCAAAAGAAAAAACAAATCAATAGCCAGAATGCTCTTTAGAATTAGTGATGGAAAGAGTGGGCAAGTTATCAGAAGATAGCAGTCCTTTCCAATGGACATAATGCTTGGTAAAGCAGAAGGTCATAGCAAAAGAGGAAAATACTAAATTGGAAGGGTTGACACCATGACTACATCAATGGGTTCAGAAGTAACAATACATGTGCGGATGGTGCAAACCCAGAAAGCATTTCCTACTGTTGTACATAAGGTCTGAAATCAGCTGGAACACACAACAGTACCCAGCAACACAACACAACATGGATGTTGCATGCTTTGTTACACAAAGAAAAAGGCAGCTTTTAGAAAACAATCACTGATTAATAGTCAATTTGTTTTTCCACAGCAGGTCATTCATATATTTTTCCAATTTCATCTTTATCACCCTTCTTGCTCTTTATTTCATAAATTAGGTCAGCAAACACTCCAAGTATGTTGCTAAACATTAAATTGGTCTCACCCCAAATTACCTGTGAGTGCACATGTGTATGAAAGTGGAATGAAAAGATAGTGGATTTTGCTGTGTACATTATAGAAATATAATGTAGACCTTGATTATTTAAGGGTCTCTCTGTGGTTTTCATGGCAATTGAATAAATACTTTTTGGAAGCTATTTTTTTTCTAAATACTGGTTACAAGAAAACACAAAC
Organism: Nesogale talazaci; assembly: GCA_004026705.1. Classification (NCBI taxonomy): domain Eukaryota; kingdom Metazoa; phylum Chordata; class Mammalia; order Afrosoricida; family Tenrecidae; genus Nesogale; species Nesogale talazaci. The sequence goes on along the minus strand of PVJH01000111.1, from coordinate 379,674 downwards.
AAAATGAAGTAAACATCTCTGCTCTCACAAAACTAGCATTCCAGTGAGTTATAGCATATTTAAGATAAATGAAAAATGTCATGTCAGTAAAAATCTATCGAGTGAAGTTGAATGCAGGGATGTGTTAGGAGTCTGGGGGAGTGTGTGAAAATTAGAGGGCATGGGGGGTTCTCAGTGAAATATAACAAAGACTGAAGGCTTTGTGGCAAAATACTATACAGATATCTGGGTGAAAAACCTTGGAAGCAGGAGGAATGAGCACAGAGGTTCCACAGAGACACAGTGCCAGCTACATACTGAGAGCATGGAGGTGCTAGACCCAAGTCAAAGCAGAGAAGCTAGGCCAGAGGTTAATGTGAGAAACGATAACTTTATGACCTAGGTAAGGAGTTCACGGGTAATACAAATATTGGTTTCCAAAGGTTGTTGGTTCAAACCCACCCAGAAATACCTTGGTAGATGGTTCTGAAAAGTCGCCACCTTAAAAACACTTTGAAAATATTTTACTTGGGACACATGGGTCACCACGAGGAGGTGGTAGAGATGAGGCATTGGGGTGGGAGGAGACTCAAGTTCAACTCTGGAAAGGAGCCCAGAGTTCCTTAGATAGCCAAGGCATGCACACTGAAAGGTCAATGATACATTAGATTGGAACTCAGGGGAGAGGGGTGGGTGATGTGAGAGCTGTGGTCTTCCTCCAAATGCAAACATAGGGGACTGACTCTAAGGGACTGAATGGAAGTGTGCCTATCCAATTTGTGGGAAACATATCTATTGTATTCTCTTATTGTCAGAGGAAGTCAACCTCGAAGGGCAAGTAGGTGCAATTGTATGGTTACAATATATAAAGATCATAGTAAACTCATAGAAGATAGGAGAGAAAATAGGATAAAAGAGCCAGACACATTTTATGGTAGCATGCTCACCTGGAGGTGGAGAAGAAAGAGGGAGAGAACGTCTTTACTAACTCGGAATATTTATAGGTAGCCACAAGATATGCATATTCAGTAGTTACGTAGTGGTGGGTGGTGATTACAGTAAGGTTCCTCAGCTCACTGGTGAGGAAAACTAATACTTGCATTGGTGTCAGCATGAAGAGGGCTGGGTGACATAGTGGGTGGAGACAGCAACAGGATTTCTGCTTCTGTCGGGAGGTAGATTCCACCATGTGCTCACTTTACGGCAGCATGGCTGTTGGGGGAGAATCTGTGGGAACGATATTTAAAGCAGGATAATGTACTTGAACTTTATCTCTACCTTACCAAAGTGGCGACTTTCCTATAATGGAACACTAGCTTTCCATATTCCCTCTGTTCTAAGTTAGGGAATCTAGTCCTAGTCTTATTTCCTCAGGGTTAGTTTTTCACACTTTAGGTCATTCTTATTAGGCCTGTGGCTCACTAATGTGTCCCCACATAATCAGACTTGGATCTCATTCATTTGGTGGCTAAAGTGTTCAATAATTGTGAATGAAAAAAGACTGGTCTGAAATTTGCCTATGGTTGCACATGAACAACAAATGTACAAACTCATCAATAGTATACACTGAATAGGAGAGGGACTGCTAAACCCATTTCAGGGAAAGAAAATGATACACTCAACTGATAACTTCTTAGAAGTTATTTATAAACCATACCCCATATTTACTTAAAGGAATCTTATGTTAAATGTCCCACTCAGCATTGCTTGATCCTTAGTGTATTGTGACTTTATTGTGTTCTTGAATGCCACTCACTCTATGTAAAAAGCGATTCAACTCATATCTTTCTGATAAACAGTCTATTTGGTGGTGTGAACTAATGACATTTTACTGGATTGTATTTCATCTTCACAAAGATGCACCATGTACAACTTAAGGGCCAAGAAGAGAAGAAAAAGTAAGAAGATGTGGAGAGTATAAAACACAAAGCTCAAAAAAGAAAACAACACAAAACTCACCTTATGTAGGATCAAGCGAAATAGAAAACCAAAACTCAACAGCATGTGAGGATGAAGAAAATGAAAACATTTCCAAAGTTATTTATTGAGAAATAGTAAAGATGTACATTTTTACAAGCTTTTAATATTAATTTACATTTCTTTAAATTATGTAGGCCCCCGATAAACTATACCTTACTAATACATGACAGAAACCCTGGATTTTTACTGTGAGAATTCCATAGTGCTGCAATAGTCGGGAGTCCAAATGCAACTTCAGCTCATGGTACTTCACTTTGTTTTAAAAAGAAACACTAAATGCCATATTCCTGGAGAATGTAGGTTTGCCATAATCAAATTAGCTTTTTTAGAAACAACATCTTCACATTGGAATATATTGTTGACGCCATTTTGAACCTTCTCTTACCAGAGACAAAGGAAATAAGAATTCTTAGCAATAGTACCTATATTTTATTTGCAAACAACTTGGTTCTATTTTATTTTTTCCCTTTCTCTGAGTTTGATTTACAATTTTTTTTTTGCAAAGGTACAATGACTTCATTGCATCTAGAATAATATTGTAACAATGACACCTACTTTGTTTCTGAAATTACCAGGGCTAGATATTTTTTCAGGTGCAACACAAGGTGGCTTGTTATCTTGTCTAGTAATAAATCACGTTTGTACAGTAGCCCAAACCCCACCTTAGATATAGGACATATTCAGGACAGTTTTCAAACTGGTTTAAAATAAGGCACACTATTCTATATACACATAGAATACGAGGGTTGCCAAAAGTAGTGATTGTGTTGTCATTTCTTTTTGTTTTGCAGATCAGAAAGGAAAAGGGCTTTCTGCTCCTTGGAAGGGAAGGGAAGGTTCTCATTTGAGCATGCTCAGAATTACGTGACCCAGCTGTGATGTCAGCTTGCTGGCCTGCACCTTGTGTGGTGCCAGGCAGACTGTCCTCTGTTAACCTAGCAGCGAGGCCTATGCTGGCAGTTGTTTCTGAACCCCTAATCCCAAGAAAGGAACTTTGTGAGAAACAGCCTTGGGAGATACAGTCAGCCGACCTTCTCTGCCTTTTGAACGGGTATTCTTTTTGCCCCTGCAGGTTTAGCAGCATAGGAAGCTTTGCTTGTTTCATATGAAAAGAAAGAACCAAAATTCAGAAGTCAGGCTGCATGTCTATCTTTAAACTTAATGGATGGATGGTAAAGATATTCTTGTTTCATTCCCAGCAATCAACATGCAAGGTTTTAGGATACAAAAATTAAGTGATGATTATCATCGCAGCAATTTAATTTTAAAACTGCTATGGGTCAAATTCAAAGCCAATAGAAGTATACTGCTTCAAATATCATGATTATTCAAAGCATTCCATGTTTTTATTTGTCTGAAACCATCCTCAGGCCAATATCTACAGCAACATTTAAAAGTTCGAGGCTTACATTGAAATCACAATGGTACGTGTATTTTGGGTTCTCAATCCCTTTCTTCCCAAATGTAAATATGGCCTTAGACTTCACTAAGTAAAGAGAGGATGTACCACCTAAAATAATTCATAATTCTATAGTGAGTGCTGAGACTTTCGTGCAAAGCATGACCCCATTGAAGCCACAGAAGCGGCCACTGATGGGCCACCATCTGGTTAGAGACACCGTGCAATAGAGGAACTCCACGTACCACATCCTGAGTTGTGAAACATTCAACTGCAGCTGTAGACACCATGAAAACACTTCCATATCTTGAAGTCTTACATTTCCACCAGGGGAATCATGTCAGAAAGAAAACCAACTGGGGAGTCTAGATCATGTTCCTAACTTGGGCTTCACAGCAAGAGAAAGAGAGCACGTAGACCGATGAGGACCAAGATCTCTGTGCAATGACTGCAATTGGTTGCCTCATTTCCACCCAGGCAGTAGCTAACATCCAGGAGTTTGAAATAGAGAAAAACTGAACGGTTGTGTGAAAACGGATAACCAGCTATCTGTGATTTTGGTAATGCTGCCAAGTTTCCGTTCACTTGTACAGCCCATGATGATATTCTCATTAGCACTTCCATAGACCTGTTTTCCTGCAGAAGCCCTCTGGGACATCTGCCTGTAACTACTGAAGATAGGCCACTTCCGCAAATTCTTAGGAAACAGTGCACTTAGTTTTACTTGAAGCCAGCCAGCTCTGTTCAGTAAGAAAGTCTGGGCGTTAGTTTTTATTTTTATGATCTGTGTCAGAATATTGCCCTTTATGCAGGTGGCATGTATAAAAAAAAATCTCCAACAGCAAACAGTTCAAGTACTCATGAAAGTGGCTCTTAGTTTTCTTCAGTAAAACCATAGAAGGGCAACTCGAGATTCAACACACCTTTCACTTTCTACGCACAGGTCCCATAGCTTTGTCCAAACTTCTGCACCAATTGCTGCCTCAGCCAAATGATTGGAATTATTAGGAACCCAAATAAACACACATGCCTCCTTTTATTATAATCCTTTTCTTGTTGCAATGAGTACTTGATGTCAGCTGATACAGTATTCAGCCTTGATAGCTGGAATTTTTAATTTGGTCATGGGAAGAATGATCTCAAAGGGCTTTAGTTTTCCAAATCTCTGGAGACTGTCAACCCCATTTCCACTGTAACACACACACGCACGCGCTGTCTTGTATTTAAGGCACAGCACAACAGGATGAACATTCTGTTTGCCAAACTTGGAGAAAAAAAAAGAAACGATATTATATTGCCCTTCTCCCTCCCTCACCCCACCCCCAACAAATGAAAGGGGGGAAAATGCATCCACTTCGAAGTCAGCTGCTAATAAAGTCACAGTAAATTATTTTCATCAATAATTTACACAAATTACAGGTCTAGAGATAAGATTGTCCATACACAGTCTGAGTGCATTCCAATTCAGATTTTCTGGGCTAGGTAGGCTAAGGTCAGATTCAAAGCTCAGGGCTGGCGAGATCCCACGATGAGGAATGCTGTGGAACACCGCCTGGTCAGATAGATCCTGGGGGCTGGCTTGCAGAGTGAGCGCCCTTTGCTAAGGCTGTTATTTCCAGTCAGGACTCCTTTGGTGTGTATCAGCCCCCTCCACAGATGCTTGCTTTTGTTTTCAAAACCACCAAAGGGTTGGAGTACATGTAAGACCATAGAGCTTCCTTGCTGTAGCACTAAAAAAAACGTTCGACTCCATTGAGCAATCTGAATTCTTCCTTCTGGAATTTTCATTCCAAATATTTCATCCTTTTAAGACAATTTATATGTGTAAAGCCAGAGGCATTCAATCACACATAAAAATTCAGTGTACTTGAAATAAAAATTAAAAACAAAAAAAGGATCCCCAGCTGAAGAACATAGTTACAAATACTCTAATTCCAGTGCTTGATGGAGAGCCAAGAGGTCTGAGTGACTCGATATCCTCCAAAAGGGCATGTTGTGCTGTGTGGGTAAGAGAGGGGGTGGGGGTGGGGGTGGGGTGGGAGAGAGGAGAGGAAGGAAGGCAGAGAGATCAAAACTATTGTCTCAACCAGGCAGCACTACGCGCAGGGAGGTGGGGTCCACCCACGTTGAATGGAGGCATGAAGAAGGCTGAAGGCTTGGAAGCATCAACTGAGCGTTGTCAACAATCACAAAGAAATAGATCTGAACTGGATTTTCATGATGAGATAAACAAACATTGCCCTTTCTGAAGGCACTCCAGTCTATCCTGGAAAGTGGCCACGCCCACATCAACATCAGAAAAAGCCAGCTGGGCGTCAAAGTCCTACTTAGAGGGTGGACAGAAACTTTTCATCTCTACATCACCCCTTAGAGAGTCACATTTCATGTAAAAATAAAATGGAAAGCGTAAACTCACTCAGCCCAAGTCTACTATCTACTTGAGAGGGGTAGGGATCATTTTCTATATAAAAAATAATTTGAAATTAGTCAATACGAGGTAGAAAAAAGTGAAAGTTGGTCAGCTTTCTTATTTGTCTAACTACTGAGGAAATATTATCCCCAAGAAGGCAACAATGCATTCCTCTGGGGTAAAATATTACAGTGGTTTGTGGACTATCCAAGACATAGAAATATACTACTATCTAGAAGTTACCATTAGTTGATTCCAAAACATTGTCATCCCGTGTGTATCAGAATATATGCATTAAGAAGGGAAAGTACAGTTACACTGCCCCTCTGGATTCCTAGAATCCCCTTGTGTCAGGGCAGAGCTAGGCTACCTAGGCTCTACTATGGTTGAGCTGTCAGAAGTAGATTGCCAAACCCTTCTTCCAAGGTGCCTTTGAGTGGACTCAAACCTCTAACCTTTTGGTTAGGATCCCAGTACATTAAATATTTCCCTCACCTAGGGCCTCCACACCTCAGTGTCTATGTAGCAGTAAATACATCATGGAGGGAAAAAATTGAGAGATGCTGCTGCGAGATAATAATGAGAGAAAGGGATATTATTATGTCACAGCAATTGACAAAAGCAAACCATTATTTGAAGCTTTGGGTGGATGACATCTTCTAAAATACAAAGATGTGGAATAGATATTCATATATATATATATATATGCAGACACATGTATAATGGAAAATATGTTTGATTAAGCATCATTTTAATTAATGCTCAAAAGAAATCCTTAACTACCAGTATGGCAGCTACTAGCCACAGTGCATTCTTAAAATGTGGCTGATTCACTGTAAAACACATCCTGAATCTAGTTAAAAATCACTGAGAGCAGTGGGGAGGGGGAATCTTTAAAGTGCAATTAATTATTATATTGATTATGTGATGAGGCAATACATTTTTTGATATATATATATAATATAGCATTACATTTATTCTAGGCTTACTGTTACATTTATTTTTATGGTAAGCTTCTTGAAAAATTTAAGGGTCCCAGTGGCACTATAGTTTAGGCATTGGGCTACTAAGCACAAAGTTAACAGTTTAAACCCAGCAGCTGCCACATGGGAGACAGAAGAGATTGTTTTCTCCTGTTGCCTCCGAAATCCAAGGAGCAATTCTACTCTGTTGAACAGGGTAGAAATGAGCTGGAATCAACTCAATGGTAAGAGACTCACCTTTGTTGGGTTTAGAAAACTTAACATGACATATATGGATTATACTATCTCTTCCTATAACAGAAAATTTGTACAATATTATCCCTTAAAGATCCAAAGCAATCTGTGTATTTAGGTTGAATTAATGTCCAGAGGTCCACCTAGAAGTAACTTCATTTTTCCTATTCAGCTCAGATCTATTCATCATAACAGAATAGTGCTTAATATTTCTGCACATGCAATTACAACGACAACCAAAGGAAAGCATGCATCTGGACACGAGAGACACCAACCACCTGTATTGCAAAAGAGAATTATTAGCTTTCACCACCACCAAAATGGTACCTCCATAAACAACCATTTGGAAATAGCATTCAGACTGAAGTTCTCACTGCCTTGGCATCATCCCTTGGTCTTTTGACATTTGGAGTGTACAGCAGAAGATGGAATTACCGGCATACAGCAGGTCTACCTGAATATTTTGGGTCAACTCAATGTGATTCAATTCGAACCTATCATTGGTTCTGGTTTGGCGAGTGAATTTAATTACCCTTGATTATCTGGACATTTTGCATAGCATATTATATCTTTACCCTGTTCCTGACATTATGACAATATTTACTGAGGTGTGTTGTGCATCATTATGTTATGTGAAAAACCAAAGCAAAGCAGACGCAGGACATGGACAAATGTCATAAGATGCCAATGGCCTGTCACTGCAAGTCATTTCTAGGAGCATCGGGCATTGAAAGGCACATTCCTTGAGCTGCAGCTTGGGCTTCATACAGAATATCTTCAAGTGTTCAGTGTGTCACCTTGGGACATTGATATTGCTTGTTAAAACCTAGGCGTACTGTGGGTAGCAAAGCCTTAGTCAGCTTTCCTGTTATGATGTCATGGGCCAGTTCATGGAGGTCAGGCAACATTTTACTAAGTCATCTAAAATGGAAGTGATCTGTTTGTCTATTTTGTGTGGTTTGAATAAGCTAGAAACATAACCATCTCCTTTCTCTTTCTCTGATGGCATAAATATCTCCAAAAAACAGTCTATATGGATAATGCTTCAGAAAATAGGAATCTGATAGTAAATACTCCTGCATTGTGCCAAGTGTTCTGTGAGGCATTTTAACAGGTAATGATTTTAAACCTCTCAGGAGAATAAGGAGAGATATCATTCTTTGTAAAATACTATCAATTGATCTGTCATTGTTTTACAAGTTAATTAGTATTAGGCATGTAGAGGCTTTCATTTGGCTGCACATTGTTTTGCCATGATTCTGGAGAAAGCTACAGAGCCCTGTCCTCTGCTGACTGACGGTGAGGGGCTGGGGTCAATCCAGACATCACACCTTCTTTGATCTTGAGCCAATCATTTAATGGCTTTTAATTGTCTGAGTTTTTTTTCTTTAGATATATGGGTTAGATGTAAAGCCTGATTTAAATAGTGAGGGCCTTATGAGAAGATCTTTCCAAAGTCTCCCAGGCCATCTGCTTGGCTTCAGTCAAGTATGGGGGACTCACTCAACAGAAGATGATCTTCCAGGAAAGGTGAGGCACGCTGGTCACTAGGGCAAGTCGACACAGAGGGAGCTGATGATCCATCCTCTTCCAGGCATGTTTCCCTAAACCCTCTCACAGCTGTTTGCACTTCAGCCAATAAATCTGTTAGCTCACCTGATTAATACTTACTTTTATGCTGTCCCAAGACTGGGTGGTATTAAAGAGATGGGAAAGGGATAGGATGAAAAGAACTGGGCCTTTGATATGATAATATATGTGTCTAGTGACTATATTGTATATATACACACACATATACAGTGGTATGTATATATACGATCAACCTTGTATGTTGGTGTGTATGTAGATACATATGTGTAGGCACACAGATATTTACACTCATAAAAATGGCGGGTGAATTTTCTTGCATTTCCTATCAAATGTTAGGCAAAGAAAATGCTAGCCTCCAAATGGTTCATATGAGTATTGACCTGCTCATGCTCTCGGAGCTTGCATCTACGCATTTGAATCGTTGTTCAAGCTGCCATCGGGTCCAATGGCAGGAATGCAAACAAAGCGGCCTGCATTAGTAATATCACACCAAGATGATTTGAGACAGGTTACCTTTTTTGCTGCCTGTTCTTCTTCTACACCATCCCCAATTACAACATATACTACTTTTCTGCCAAACCTTTGCATTATTCGTTCAAAGCAACTTTCTTTCCCTGGAAGATAAATGAGATATAGTTCAGAGTGAAGTTACCTGGTTAGCGGCATGTTCCTCATCTCGGCCATCTCCAATCACAACATAAGTTATGTTAGTGCCAAACCTGGACACTATACGCTCAAAACAGCTTTCCTTGCCTGAAAAACAATGCACTGCTTATTCTTCCAGCCATTGCATTCAGTAACCTAAAGATTTATAAAGCGTTGGGTTAATTTCCCTTCAACATTGCTTGAACGTGCTTGCAACTTCTGGATTTATGAAATCAATATTGATTTATGAAATCAATATTTGAATAGTGTTATCACTTAGGAATGATTAGAAAGCAAATCGGTATTTTACTCCACACAGATCAGTGGATGGGGGTAAGCCTCTGACGAACAGAACAATGTCAGAATGTATACTCCACCAAAAGAATATAAGAACAATTTTGTGAGCGACTATACAGTTTAATAACATTTTCTTGTTTAATGCAATGAACATAGAGGATTGTGAAAAATGAAAATTCACCTACATAGAAAAAGGAGCCACTAGGAATGGAATTACCTTGACAAATAACTCCTTTTTTTCAAGTGGGCAGAAACTAGTCTGCTCCTAGTTAGTGGTCCTAAGAGTGCTGTATGTTTGGGCCCCCATAACATGATTATCCTCAGATGGCACTCTTGGAAGACCACTGTGGAATGTCTACATATGATTCATTTTCAAACACAGGAATTTTCTGAATTCCATTCCAAGAATGTTCACGCAATAATTACTACCTTTACATTTTTCTTCCTTGTGTTGATAGTACAGAATTTAATATCTATATATATACATACATATGTGACTTGAAGGTAAAATAAAAATGATTTTTGCCCCAGTTTATACATAAAGATCTGTTTTGTCAAAATGTGTGTGGGACTATCATCCATATTTGAACAAATGCTTATTCCAGTATAAAACCATTTGATTTAATCATTTAATGTGTCAAAAAGCAAATTTTCCAATATATAAATGCTGTTAGCCCAAATACATTTGTTTATATTTAAAAAAAAGCATGGGCAAAAGCAGCAAGGCTCCAAATTGTAGCGTGCACGACAATGTGGGATTTGCTTTATGGTTGCTTGAATCTCTGTAGCTGTGCTCCTAACACAGCTGCAACGAGGGGCTTCTTTGGCTAGTGCCCACATCAGACCTTTGCGAGGCTGAGGGCAGGCTGGTTTTGGTGGGGATTTTAAGAGTTTGAACTGCTCTTGCCAAGGTGCCAGTGCCAAAGTTTGCTGAACTTCAGGGCACATTACACAGCTCGTCCCCGTCCCTGTCCCTAGGCCTGTCCTTGTCAGACAGAGGAGTACAAGAGCTGTTGTCACTCTTTCAAGATGGCCAATGCTGATGAGGTTTCCTGAGTTCATTAGCTCTCTTAGTCTGTCAATGCAGCCACGTCGAAGATGGCTCCACTGATGGAGTGCAAGAGCCCAGGTGGTTGCTTGGTACCGGCATTGCCATCGCTTTTAGAAATGTGGACATGAGCCACTCAATGCGATGGAAAAGTTCTAATGATGGCTTCTGAGGGGCACTGGAAAAGGGGGAGCGTGCCGACAAGCTGCATTAACACAGTGGCTGCACCAATTGGCTCAAACCTAACAATCGGGAGGATGGCCCAGGATTGAGTGGCATTGCATTCTGTTGTACACAAGGTCTCCACAAGTCAGAATGAATCCTCCATGGCACCTCATAGCAACTGTGTGTGTGTGTTTGTGTGCATGTGCATGTTTTCGGGCATCATTGCCTTCTGGTGGCCATGGGAGCTACCCAGCGGTGCTCCTGAGAGCTGCCGCTGGATTTGAACCGCCAAGCCCGCAGGCTGCAGTCAACCACTTACACCACTGGGGCTCAGCATTTATGAGTGTGTTTTCTGGAAAAAAGATGCTACCTCAAATTTGCAAAACTCTCCTGTAATGCCATGTAGTATTTTTATCTTTTATCTAAATGATAAAAAGTAAATATGTGAAAATATTAAATATTGTGGCTAGAGATGCTATGGATTATTAAAGGTAGCATATGTTTTACTACTCAATGAAAGATGAAGAATGAGGGCTGAGCCCGGGCGGTGTAAGTGGTTGAGTGTGGGACTGCAGCCCGCGGGCTTGGCAGTCCAAATCCAGCGGCGGCTCTCAGGAGCGGCACTGGGTGGTGACCACGACCACCAGAGACAGTGATGCTCAAAAAACAGATAAATAAAAAAATATAAATGAAAGATGAAGAATGAGCCAAAACTATCCAGATATTGAGTTGACAATTTCATGATTAACCAAAGGTTGTCATAAAATCGATGTGCACGGGGAGCCATTTAAGATTGTTCCAGTGCTCAGATAGCAAACTGGATAAAAAAAGTCAAGTTCCACAAAAATCCCCCAAGACACAGTTTTAAATAATGGTCTTACCTATTTTCGTTGCACTGTAAATATTCTCAATGGGGAAGGCACCTCCTAAACTATAAAGCAGAACCTTCGCGAGCGCCGGGATCAGTTGGGTCGTCGTTACCAAGACATTGATGCAGTTACTCCTAAACTCCGGAGGAGAAGAGACACATACACACGCATAAGCTGAGTTCTAGTCGATCAGATGAAAAAATGCCGCTGCGACCTCTTGATTGACAGGCAGACCCTTGAAGATTTAACCTTTCTCTCTTGTTGTGTGCCCTGGAGTTGAATCTAGTTCAGAGCAATCCTAGAGGAAGAGCACAACTGTACAGACCCTGTAAGGTCCTGTACCAGGGGAGACTCCCAAGTCTTTGCCTACCTGAAGTTACCGATCATTTTAAACTGTTTATCTTTCAGCCTTTGGCAGGCACGAGCGACCTGGAAAATCATTACATTAAATCCCCAACCCTTGAGTTAATACTAACTCAGAGCGACCCTGTAGCTCAGGGTACAACTACTCTGAGGACAGTTTCTCTTTACGGGAGAAGAAAGTCTCAGTGTGTCGCCTGCAAAGCGGCTGGCGGATTTGAACTGGCGACCTTGCAATTTAGCACCCCAACTGGTAATCACTACATCGTGGGGGGTCCATACTCCCTGACACATGTTAGAGATACTTTTTTAAAAAAAAAATAGAGAGGAAGTGGAAGAACATGGGCAGTAAAAAGTGAATGAATGAAGTCTTTTTGGTGGTTTGCCTTTTGCTTAATGTATGTATGCGGTTTAATGCACATTTTTAATGCGGTTTTTGTGGTAAAATTAGGTGCCTCAGCTGATATTCAGGTCGGTTTATACTCAAGTATAGATGGTAAGTTGTAAGGTTGCCAGAGTGAGCAACAGGGAAATAGACAAACTGCATTATGGAATATGCCCTATCATAAGGATTCCCTTGGGTCCCTATGGAGCTTCAGAGGAAGGTGCCTCTCCAAATCAGGGGCCGTTGTGGAATGGCTTATTGGAGGAGTGAAAGGCTTAGTTCTAATTCATTAAGCACACAGATCAGGTATGCTGTTCTGGTAATGGGACTCCACATTCCAGGGCTTGCAGGACCTGAGAGGTAGACAACTTGGGGAGAAAAAAGGGTATAGTGATTTGAGGGGATTTTTGTTTTATATAAAAGTCTGGGGAGGCCTGATGGAGGGACTGACATACAAGGGTTCATAAGCAGATAGAAATAGAGAGAAGGCTTGCTTGTTACTGAACAAGATGAATCCTGGAAACTCAACAACAAGCAGTGCTACCAGGCAAAGGGCAATGGGTTTAAGGATTTGAGTTTCAATCATCTTAAAGGCCTTACTCTGAGAGAGCAAGAGTCTCCTTGACTGTAACTTGGAGCTGTTTATTTCATGTTAGAGTACTGGGGTTGGTATAAAATTAACACCAAGAGATTGGGGACTTGTAAAGAGGGGATCCATTAAGAATGAACTCTGACCCTTTCTTGATTATGGGAAAATTAAGTGTTCTAATATAGAGGGTTCAAGCTACACATGTGAATCTGAAAATCAGATTCACACAGCTAGGTGGAATTTCTTTATGATATATTTTGTATCCTTTAACATATATTTGTGAGAGCCTGTGAACATTCTCTATGATTCTATCTATAATTCTCTAGAATCCTAAGGAGAGCAGGAAATTGACTGCTGGAAAGTTGGACTCAAAGGTAACTTAAAGCAGTAAGGTAAATGCTACTTTTCATAGGTATGCAGGACATTTAAGTTCAAAAATAGACTTATACTGCTTTTTGTTGCTGTTCTTTTAAATACAACATTTATAAGGAAACAGACATATGAGTTATTTAAAATAATTACAAACTAGCCTCTGAAATCATCACTTTTAAATTTTCTGTATACCTGTCTGGCGTTCAATAGGTGTTTTAAATCCTGGAAACAAGTGATGGGGGATATGGAAACACAAGCTCCTGGAGGGAGACATATCAGAAATATCGCCAGTACAGCCTTAAAGACCAAGAATGTGACTTATGAATCAGTTTCATGAGATTCTCCAAATAAAAGTAGAGGGATTATTAAGAATGACACAGAGACATCAAGTGCATTGTGGCATTTAAATTTCCATAAAATATTTTGTGAAAACACTGTCAAAAGACACAATCCAAGGTCATATGGAGATCAATGTTAGAGGAAAAATATACAAGAGAGAAAGAGAGCACAGGCTTCTTACACTTTGAGACTGGGTTTTGAAATCTAGTCTCATCATTTATACAGTGAGATTTTCAGAGTTACATCATTTCATATTTTATTTTAAATGAAGCAGACAGTTATAATACAGGTTTATTTAACACAGACAATATAAACAGAAAAGAAAAACAGTTATCTAACCATCCAGAGATAATTTCCCTCCTCACTTTGAAGATTTAGTTCCAAGGTTTACATGTGTGTATGTTTATATATGCACACATCGATATGTATATGCACACACACATATGCACACAAATTTCCCTCCATTGGGACAATTACACACACAAATACACATTTAACTCCCATTAGGCCAATACTATACAGAGTTTTCTATTCCATTTATATCATGAGACTATTAATTTATAACATATGACCTACTTTTACCTGTCTCAATAAACACAGTATGCATAAACTACTGCATCATCTGATCTTTACCATAATTATTATAAAGATTTAAATATGGATACTTACTGTTGTTTTCAATTTTTAGCAGTCAGTTGCTTCAGTTCTATAAATAATTCCACTTTACATATATACTCTCCCTTTACCTTTTATTAAATTCTTAGACTCTCTTTATATAAGAGAAATGAGACTCAAAGCATATAAGCATTCTTTGGGTCCATAAACCTAAATCTGCAGTGTTTTCAAGAAGCCTCGGGTGATTCGCAATGTTTAGGAGGGCTGGGACACCCCAGCAAGACACTGCAGGCACAGCATAGCCGGCTCGGGGACAGTGTGCACTAACTTCTTTTCCTCCTTCCTCCCCCCTGGGACACTTGGAGTCCTTTCCTAAGTCACATAACTTTATAAATATTATATTAAGCCCAAATAGTTGATACTGGCCCCCCCGGGGGGGATGCTGGGCAACACACACAGATATCTATACTTTATGCTACATTCTGAACTGCAGTACAAATGTTCTTAGTTGACAGGTAGCAAGGAGGAGTATTTTTTTTTTCCAAAAAGGGGGCAAGAGGTCTAATGCGTTTGGAAAGCGATACATTAATGTTATCTGTTTCAACTGCCAATTATCATCATTGGTTTTAGAAAAATCAAGGGAACGTCTTTCAGAACCCGTGAAAGCTGGGCAACACCCATTCTGCTCCAGTTTCCTCACAACGTCAGGGGCTCAGAACTCCTCAAGTCCCAGGCGCCTTGCTTTTTGGTTACCATGGCCTCACCTAAAGAGATCACAAAAGACCAACTCCTATTTTTCAGACAGCGTCAATTTGTTAGAAAGGTGTGTGCACAGAGTCCAAGTCTCTCTTCCTAAGATTCCTCTTCTTTGACCCTATACCTCTGCATTAGATATGCTGACAGAACTCGCGCTGTGACACTGACAATCACGTTGGGCAGTACATATGGTTGACAGTTCCAGCTCACCCACTGCCCCTTGGGAGAAAGGTGACGGTGTCTGCTCCTGTACCAATTTCTAGCCTCTGGAAACTTTTGCATGGTGGCTATGAGTTGTAATGGATTCCATGCTATTAAAAAAAAACCAACTTTTCAATAGTTGAAATTGGTCATCTTGTTCCACATTTGACTTTCCTTCAGATTATATTCCTTGCTCCCTTCCCCCAAATATTTCTTTAACAGGGGCCCAACAGTCTTAAGAAAAAACCCTCTGGTTGCTCAGCTGGACACCAGATGCACAAATTTGTCATTTCCCCTATGTGAATGAGATGCACAGAATTGAGCGAGGTACTTTGCTGTTGCCTTTCAAATCAGACTCAGGAAAGCTACTGGCCCTTCATTTCTCCACGAGACACACTGCCACCGGGGCACCTACAGAGCTTGCCACATGCTTCAGGAAGCCACAGGCACGGTTTGAGTCACAGCATTCCACCTGGGGTTCTCAACATTGGGCTCTTCTTTTACCCTATGAAGGCCTGCCTGGATCCTGATTCTGTCTGTCCGAAGAGTATCTCTCACTTTGATTTACATGTTATCCATGACGTTGCTAACCAGGCTTTAATTTTTTCAACTGACGCTCAAGTAAAACTGTAGAATAAAAAATTCACTGCCATTGAGTTTATCAGCGTCTGAAACTGTGAATCTTTATGGGAGAACATAGTCTTAGCTTTCTCGTGAATAATACAAAGATTCCTCTCTACCTCCACTCACTTTCATTTTTCATATGTATTGATTGATTATTAGCATTTAAATCACATAGTGGATAACTACTTATCAATCAACTTAATTCTACTACTTTCACCATAGGTCAGAATACCACTGTTTTGTTCAACCCAACAATAGGATTAGAATCTTTGCAAGGGTGATCATTTTTCTTTCGTGGCATTTAAGTCACACATATTTTCTGTTGCCAACTAAAAGTCTTACAACATGCATTGCCTGTGTACACACTACTGCTTTATTTTTGTTTTTGTCCTCATCCTGTGAACACTGCCAAATGCAGAGGCTCTCTTTCCTATTTCATCAGAAGTGATTTGACTTTTCTGTGGGGAATTTTCAGGGGTTACGGGGAGGTAAGGGAGGAGAGATGATATATCTTGATTTCTGAGAAGCAGAGACCCTCCCTCTAACACACACACACACATTGAAATTCACAACAGTAGTTAATGTCTTGCTTGGTCTCTTCAAACTCTAAAATAGTCTAGGAATAAAATAATTTATTTGTAGTATATATGTATATGAAGATTTCATCTTCAACACAATAGATATAGAAAGTGCAACAACAGTACTTACCTCGTACTAATAATTGATAAAGACTTAAGGGCATTTGTTAACCAGGAGTCAGTGAGCCCTTCAATCTCTGCCCTTAACTGTAGCCAAGCATCTCTCTTAGCAGGGCCAAGGAGTCCTGCAACACCAAAAAGCAAAACCAAGTTATGAGACAGGCATTACCCCTGCTCTCCAGAAATACCTTACTTGGCTTGTCTAACTCACTCGTGACTGCCACTGAGTCTATTTGGATTCAGAGTGACCCTACAGGACAGAAGAGCTGCCCCTTTGGGTCACTAAGACGTAGCTACTGGAGTAGATAATTTCTTCTTTCTCCAGAGAGGCAACTGGTGGGTGTAGATCCTTCGTGTCTAGCATAAACATATTTGTTTTTTTAAAAAAACATATTTGTTTTACAATGTGTATCTGAAATGG
Source organism: Nesogale talazaci (assembly GCA_004026705.1). Classification (NCBI taxonomy): domain Eukaryota; kingdom Metazoa; phylum Chordata; class Mammalia; order Afrosoricida; family Tenrecidae; genus Nesogale; species Nesogale talazaci. The sequence continues at coordinate 362,715 of PVJH01000111.1, read as the reverse complement.
GGAGCTGAGTTATATGAATTTCACTGCTATCTAGGCGATTCCAACACATGACCACCCCACTGACAGACTAGAACTCCCCTGCCTGCTTCTAAGAGTGTAAGTCTTGATGGGAGTCTCCCAGTGTTTATACCAGTATTTCAGAATAGATGCTCCATTCATTCGTTACCTGAGGACTATTGTGAAACATCTAGATGTGACGTTCTGAGCTAAAAACCAGGGCTATTCACAGTGTAAAAGATGTCTCTGCTACAATGCAGAGATGCACTGACACCAGTCACCAGACATTTCTATGGAAACTCAGGGTCCCCACCCAGAGATGGATAAAACTGACCTTGAGGACAAATGGGTGCTAAGAGACCTAGGATATCAAGCCTGAAGTAAATTTGGCTGCCTGAAAAAAAATTAATCTCTTAATAATCACATTTATTTTCACATGGAGTAATAATGGCACTACTGTACACAGTTGTTGGAAGCTTCTAATACCAGCACAAGAGCGTTCCCAAATACTCTCTGAGACTGAGAAGGTACGCACGGTGTTCACAATCCTGTTGCTTATGGCACTGTTGTGGGCAGAGTCACAATAGGAAAAGAGGTGGACATGCACACTTTACCTTTAAAGGATCAAGATCCTGCTTGGATGGAAAGATCAATAGACAAAAAACTGAACTCATGCTGCTGAGTAGACTCTCCCTCATGACCACCCCAAGTGTTGCCCAGGAGACCGGCCCCATATCACCCTCTTACGGCTGCAGGGAGCAGGCCTTTCTTCCTCCACACTCTAGGGAGGGGCTCTAAACTATCAGCCTTGCAGTTAGTAGTTAAATACAAACAAGACCCCTCAAAATGAAAAAGTGGGTTCTGAAATGTAAGCCATTTCAGTATACCAAGAGCGCATCGAAAGATAGAAAATTTCTGATGAAAACATCAGAAAACTGCTTACCGAGTGTCATGCGCCCTCATCTCAAAGAAGATGCTCACATAGTACAGGGTAAAAAGGCTTCCCCTCTGGTGGTTTGGTCTTTCGAAGATATATTATTTGAGAGTAAGCATATAATCCTAAAATAAGTTTACAAATTCTCTGGACCAAGAAAATTATAATATATCTGGATGATGAAAATAAATTTATGTTTTTGAGAGGGAGGGGATGTTTTTTGTTTGTTTGTTTGTTTGTTTTATGGGCATCACTGCCCTCAGGTGATGGGAGTAGGAGGCCCAGCCTTTGCTCCATGGAGCTGGAATCGAACCTCCATCCCAGTGGGCCGCAGTCCCACGCACAACCAGTACACCACCGGGGCTCAGCCCCGGGAGTGGGATGTTTTTAAGTGCGTGCCTCATAACTGATTTCAAGCATTCACTTGATTTTACAGAAATGTCCTGAATAGGGCAACGGAATGGAGTCAGAAAGTAGAGGGGTACCCCAAGGATCCTACCAAGGCAGGAGTTTGTAGGGACCCATTTCTCACTTGCAAATGAATGTCTACCATGAGATACTATCTGAGCTGACTTTTAAGCCAAGCATTAGCATCATCTATGATCCCATGCTTCTGAGACTCTCCTGCAGTGCCTGTCTTGGTACCAGGCCTGGAAAGAACAGAGGCATGGTCCAACTCTCAGGGTGTGTGTGTGCATGAGAATGTACATACTATATCTTTTATTATACTATAGCATTCTCTAGAGTTTATGGGGGGTGCAAATAGTGAAAGTTAACATACTCAGCTAGGAATTCAAAGATTGGAGACGCAAGTCCAATGAAGGATGCCTTCAAAGAAAGGCCTGACGTTTTACTTCCCCCCAAATTAGTTATTTTTCCCTAATATTATAGTCTACAATATGCATGTGAATCTGAGGACATACTTATTTAACTCTACTATTCAGTTTCATATTTTGAACTAAGTTCCATTTTATTCTCCATGTTTTAAAAAAAGATAAACAAACTTAAAAGCCTGAAAGCAGCATCTTATGGGGCTTTGACACTCATTTTGGCAATTCTGTGACCTAAAACTGACTCTAGAAGGAAGACCGTAAGGTTTTCCCAAAGAACCCATAAAAACCTCAGTTCCGATATCACCTATAATATGTGCAGATAAGAATAAGATAGTTGAAAGGATTACAAAGTATTTGAAGTCTTTAGAGTTGATAAATGCAGCTAACACTATACATAGGGAAGATGCACTATTGGATAACATGTCATTTTAAGAAAGCATAAAATAGGCTTGCTGAAAGTCTTTAAAGTGACACCATTCACGCTTCTCATATTTTTCTGATGGGAGTCCAAGGTGATTGCTAACAAGCTCCGCCTCCTGAGGGAGACACCCTCTGTGACAGGCTGTCTCACCCCTGGTGCCATCAGTTTACCGGTCTGATTCCCAAGGATAACATTCCAACACAAGCTGAGGGAGGACAACATTGCCCATAAGTCCAGGCAACATCAAATTTCACAAATAACTGACAAGCCAATGACAGAGCTGCTGGCTTTATCTTGTCATGTCTCTTTAAAAAACAAAATGACAATAATAAAAACCCCTCACGGCCATCCAGTGATGCTGTGCATCGTGACCCAGAGTTTCTGAGATTAGACCCTTTGGGAATGGGCAGTCCAGTCTTTGTTCTTCATTAAGTCTAAGAAGCTTAACGCACTAGGCCTTGTCATTCAGCATGCCACCTGGAGATTGCCTTTACAGTAAGTAGGACAGTCTAACCACAGTTGGAATTCTACCTCAACAAGAGCTGGCAGCGTCTTTAGGAGTGTTAAAAGCCACACATACCTCCAACATTGTTCTTGTAGGTGTTATATAATTCTTTCACTCTTCTGTAACGAAAAGCCAACTTCCTCATCCAGTCCACCCCTCCTCTTACACCTGTTGGCAAACAAAGGTTTGCACTACTTGCAGCTGCATGGAAGCCATCAGTTGCAAAGCTGTAGGTACTGCAACACCCAAAATACATTAAAAAGAGATAAAAGAAATAATTACATGTGCAAAACTCCATCGCCGAATTTATGTAGGAAATAGCAGACTGAAAGGTCTGGCTTACCTTAGGTCCTGCCCATTATCATCGGAGGAAACATCATCTATATGCACTTGATCACACTCCTGTTAAAAATATGGGAAACGTTATGTGCATTTCAAAGAATGCCTGTCTCCACAGTTCAAGCATTTTCCATCTTTCCTTGACCAGGAGATGGCCAGAAGATGGCAGCACCTGCCCAGCCACTCCTCCATCTCCATCTCCATCTCAAGTCTCTTTCCCCGCTAGCTGGAAAATTGTCCTTTTCTTTCTCTCCGAACTAAATCCAGAAGAGAGTCTTCAAAAGGGTGCCTGACAGCCTGTGTCCTGGGGGCTTCCTGAGAACAATTTTATATGTAGATTGAATCTCGAATTAATTGATAAGAAATTCTCTTAAATCTCCCAATCGCTTGTCTATTCTTTTAAGCATCGTTCTGGTGCGTTCTTCACTGCGGGAGCAAAAGAAACCCAAGGAAAGAATTGCGTGGAGTCTGAAGGCCTAAGTCACTAGTGACTCTCGCTTCTTCTTTGCTGAACAGCAACAGCAGGCGGGCTTGTCAGACTATGATGTCCTGTGAGATTTGCCTGAATTCCTGCTTTTGGTTGGGCCCGCATTGTCTTGAAAGAATCATGCTGCGGTGATGCTAGAAGTTGTTCTCTTCTACCAGAACGTAAAAATGGTAATGGCACCAGAGGCTGACTTACTGTTCTTTTTTCAGGGTTTTTTTTTTTTTCACTTTGGTCTGTTCTTTTAAACTGAAAAGGAGAGTTACATGTTAAAGGGAAATAATAAATCTTTGTCCTCTCTGAAGAAAAGGATGTTCAAGTGGCTTGATTTTAAATGATCGTTTCTAAATCCAAATGATAACTTTTAAGGAAAGATTATTTTCCTCTTCTTCTTGCATTGCTGCTTTTATTATTTTCAAATATGCTGCTTTCATTATTTTCAAAGAAACAGCAAAGTTCCAGAAAAATATTACATGTTCTGGATGAGGAGTTTAGATGAGGGCCTTTATAATAAGTTGCTCTTATTCTAACCTCAGAACAAATTATTGCCTTAATCCTTTGGGTCTTTTTTTCCCTGGCTAAAATGATTTCAATCTTATTCACATATTTTTGGAAGGAATTCAAGCAGAATGCTCAAGAGTGGTGTGGCCTCCTCTCACATACTTTGGACAGATCAGGAAAGATCAGGAAAAACCCTGGAGAAGGACGGTGAACAAGGGGAAGGCCCACAGGGGTTGCAGCAGGTGGATTCCCCCATAGGCACACTTGTAAGGATGGCACAGGAGAGGGTGGTGCTTCCTTCTGCTGCCAGAGGGCCACTTTGAGCAGGAACCGACTTGTCAGCACCTGACAACATTCACATATTCAGACACTCATCGTACTTACCGATCAAAATCAAGCTGAAAATCACTACGTGTATAAGTAGAACAAAACTGCCTGTCATTTCAATTCTAACTCATAGGACAGAACAGCCCCTGTGAGTTTCTTTCTACTCCTGTAACTCTTTGCCGGAGTAGAAAGCTTTATCTTTCTCCCTCTGAGTAGCTGGTGGTTTTGAACTGCTTACCTTGTAGTTAGCAGTTCTGGCTATAACCACTATGCTACATAGAATACCATGCTAAGAGATAGACTTTCACCTACTATTTATATTCATCAAAGGATTGGAATTCTCTGGCAAATATTAACTATCCGGCCTCCAGTTTTTCACACATGTATCTTAAATTCTCCTATAGCTTAAGGATGAGCTAGTTAATTCGAGGTTTTTTTAAAACAGAAAACTCAAGGGTACCTCCCCAAGGACGATGTTTGGTCCATCAGAAAATATCCACACTTATAGTACAACCTGGCTTAGAGGTATCTTTCAGCAACCACATGTGGAATGAATGGCAAAAGTCTATGCAGGTGAAAACTCCTGACAGTATTACCCCTTTGTTCACTTTTCTACCATAGTGCTATTTGCATATGCAATCACTTTAACCTGGACAGTGAGAATTTGTAAAAAGATGTGTATGTCAAAAGTGGGAAGGCATATCATGGTAATACTACTAATTGACTTGGTACCTGAAGCTTCCTTCTATGTTTAACACTCTTGTATCTGACTTTGCAGAGAAATTCTTCTGCTGTTTCTTGTCATAACTCACATGATTAATTTGTCCACAGCTCACCCCACAGTGTGTGCTGTCCCAGAGGACAACAGCATATCAAGCTGATTGGACCCTGAACTCCACATTTGAAATTGTGTTTGAGGTTCTTCCAGCTTGCTAACTCCTCTCGGAATCTATGCCTAGTTAACGATGACTGTTTACTCTGGACAGTTGCCTGCGGTTTACAGTCCAGTGAAAGAAACCCAAATTCTGTCATTTGAATAATTTTTCTTTCATTAGTTTCCACACTAAAAAACCTTACGAGAATCGTTTTAATCCAAATCTGAAGAACCAAAAATCATTGTAATGTTTGTGCTTTGGTAGTAGTAACAGTAGTCACAGAAGACATCGGAGAGAAGTCAAGTACCTAATATTTAATTCTTTTATTTTATCTCTTTGGCATATAAGGTGAGCACAAAGTTACCCCTGATATCTAACAGTTAGAATTCACGGCAGCTTGTGCTCACTTATATGATCCCCTACTCCCTGGTGCCTTCTTTGCTGGGACTTAATCAAACTGAACTAAAAGCATTTCATTTCAACAGAATGCCCTTGTCTTGGGGGAGTGGTATGTACATTTGGCTTCTCTGCACTTGGCCAGGAAGTAGTGAAGTGTCTATGAGGCGGGTTTAATTCTGTATCTTTTAAGGAATTATGTGAGAAGCAGCTGTTTCTACATATGTTGCAGTATCAATGAAAGGATTTAAGCCTCCAATTAGATTTTTAGTCTTAAAAAAGAGCCCAAAGATTTAATCTACTAGAAAAAGGCTGGAGCTACTCTGATGAGGAATTGTCCTGTTGTCAGTAGAAGCACAAATAGTTTTCCTTCCAGTCAGGGGGGCCCATACCAGGACAACCCTGGCATGTAAAAGATTTATGGACAGAGAAATTGTTTGAAAACAAAATAACTCTCAAATTCAGATGTGGAAGGATGGTGGTTGTCTACATAGCTGTACTAAAAGATCTTGATCACTATTCCTGAGATTTTATTAATTTCATTGCTTATCTATCTCCCCGAAGTTCATAATAACTTCTGAGTTTCCGTGAGAATCTTAACTGTGTACATGCGCACCTATATTTAATGAGAGTTAATTTAATGTAAACTCAGAGTTGATAACTTCATTGATTCAACTCAACAATGTTGGACAGCTGTGTTTCATAGCTTGAAATCAATGGAATTATTATTGCATTCTAAAATACAGCAAAAAAAGGATATAATTAGAGTAGTAAAAGCCTACTAAGATTTTCTTAGACACTCTATCTACCAGAGATCCTCTCAGATATTCCATAAATATGCATTTAATATAATATCTAATCTAAAATGAAGAGTGTTAAAGCTCTATAACTGTTCATAAAATGATATGCCAGTATTAATTTCAAACATATGTATATATACACACACACATATATATCTTGATCATATGAAATGTTCACCTCACTTCAGTAATCTTTTAATAATCAAGTGGTAAATTTTCTCCACCTGGCTTCAAATGTGACACACAAAAATAACTTGTTACACTTATTTCTACTGAAAAAAAAATAAATGAAGTAAGAATCACAAGTCTAGAGAGCAAGAAAAAAGTCATTTTCTGCATTCTTTTGAATTGTTAATAATTCTAGAATCCTTTATAGAATAAGAACTACACATTTCATGGGGAAAAAAGCAAACAAAAAAGCTATCATCTTCTATATAAGAAGTTCAAGGTTCCAGTAAGGTTGCAATATGTTGTTGTGGCATCACTGCCCTGGTGGGAGTAGGAAGCCCAGCCGTGCTCCTGGAGAGCTGCTGCTGGATTTGAACCATCAACCCTGTGGGTCGCAGTCCTGCACACAACCAGTACACCACCAGGGCTCAGCCCTTAAAGTTCCAATATGTTTTCTATCATCAAGTATGTTCAAAATCATTCTTCATGCCAGAACCTACAATGTAGGATTACTTTAAATTAGGTTTAGAGAGGTGATTATTACTTTAAAAAGAGGTAATTATTATTTTTATATTATATATAACTGAAAAACTTGCCTAAGAACATTGATGTCTCAAATTGTTCATTAAAGAAATAAGACCCTTTGAACCAGATATTAATTTTGTTACCCAATAAAAGCTTTGACATACTGAAGAGAAAACATCAAAAAATGCAATTATACAGTTATTTTCAGCACATATATTCATGGAATATCCTGAATTACTCATTTGTTATACATAAACTCTTCTTCCCCTTGAAAGGAACATTATAGTTCTTTTGAATCATATTTCTTTCTCTTTTCTTGAGGTTATATGCATCTATAGGAACCACTGAGCATTTTTAGGTGTTGGATACAACTATTCTCCCTCTTTGATTGCTTACCTCTAAGTCATTGAAAAACAAATGTGTATCAGCAAGATTGAAAATCATTTCCTCCATTCGGAGCCCAAGGGTTACAGCCATTGGGGGATCCTGAAAAGGAAAAGCATACATAATGAAGATTTCAGGAGACACAGCTAGTGTTCACACCTTTTAAGTACATGCTGAGGTGTGAGGTGAGGGAAAGACTGTTTGAAATTTTAGCTGAGATCCAAAAGACAAGCCCATTTTCTGAAAAACGATCATTTCTAAAGAGATTTGAGACATATCAAATATATAATGACATCCCTGACTTTACAGCAAGGTATACACATGGAAGATTACTCAGGAGATGTTTACACATAAAATTGTATGTTCATGACAGAATGGGAAAGAAAGCATGCCAGAGCATATGACTCAGTTTACCTTACTCCTTGGAAAACCCTTTAGATAACGGTGTTTAAATAGGGTACTGACAAGTGAAGCAGGCTTTTAGGAAGAGAAAAAACTGCCATTCTAACAGTGAGGCTATGTAATCACAGACAGGAAGTAGGTCAATTACTTGTACAGAAGGTTACATGGAGGTGAGATATTAAGAGAAGGCAGAGAATGAAATCATGGAGTCATTCTTAATTGAATTTTCATCAAGAGGATAATGGGCAATTACTTCTGAAAATGTGTATCATTTGTTCTAAGCTACATTTAATTAAGATTCATTAAGGAAGGATGGGGGAAATTAAAAGAATAGTAATTCAATAAATGCACATTAGGAAGAATCAATGTATTTAAATTGTGTCTTTGCTGAAGAATAGCGAATAGAATGTGGGCCCTGAAAAGAATGAACCAATCTATCTTGGGTGAAGCATGGCCAGAGCACTTCTTGGATGTGACGATGGTGAGATTTTCTCAGATGTTTTAAACATGTTGTCAGGAGGGATCAATCCTTGGAGAAGGACAGCACTCTTGGTAAAGGAGAGGGTCAGGAAAAATAAGATCCCCGAGAAAGTGAATGGATAAGAAAGCTGCAACATTGAGCCAAACACCAGAATGCTTCTGAAAAGGGCACAGGACAAGGCTTTCATCTGTTGTACGCAGTGGGGCTGGGGGTTAGAACCAATTCCACAGCCCAGAACAACTGCAAGTAAAAAGAGTAAGCCTCGAAGGGACTCCATGTCTGTCTACACAAAGCAAGATATGAGACAAACAAGGAGTTGAGAATCAAGACTAGATCTCTTTCTTTACCAGTTTAACTACAGTTGAATGTTTGGGAATCAAGAGAGAAAGCACTAAAAGTCCAAAAAGCATTTCACACTAAAAATAGAGACGTAATTAACACCAACACTTTTCCTGAAATCACAAGTGCTGGCCTGATCCCTGAAGGAAAGTCCCTATCGATGGGAACCTGGAGATAGAAGGAATACAGAAAACTGAAAGAGACAAATCCTGAGAATTTGAGGCTGGAATTGGCGTTAGAGGGGAAAAGAATGTGGTTTTGAATATAGCTGACAACTCTAGAAGGATCCTATTGGTTTTGGCTGAGAAGCTGTTTTGGAAGACCTTAGAGTGTGATTTGGGTTGAGTGGCTGGGCTAGGAGCCAGACAGTAGAGATTTGAGAAGAGGAAAATGAAATTTTGTTTTCAATATTACAGAAACAAAATTGGAAAATCATAATGCCAGCTATATTACAAGTAATGATAAGAACATATAACCTAGGTTGTGTTCCAAGAAGTCTTCATCTATCACCTGAACTCATTCCATGTGCAAATAAAAACCCCTCTTTATCTAGACCTACAATGGCAAAACCAACTTCCTTTGTGGTCTTCCTCCTACAGCGCTTCAAGAAAGACCTCCTAGAGCGTAAACATATTTGAAGTGAGAGTAAGTCACATCCACTGCAACTTTTAAAATATACAGAAGATAAGATGAGCACCAAGGAAAATCAATGTTATTGGGTTTTATTGATAAAACATAAATATTGATGTGGGAAAGATGTGTGTGACAATAGTGATAAGGTATGTTAGACAACAGTCATATACTGGAGAGCCCTGGTGGAATCATGGCTGCACACTGGGCTGAGATCTGCATGGTTGACAGTTCAAAACCAATAGCATGCTCTTCCTCGGCAGAAAGACGGGGCTTTCTAAACCTGTAAACAGTTACAGTCTCAGAGATGCACAAGGGATCACTATTGAGTCGGTGTTGACTCAGTGGCAGTGAGTTTGGCTTGTTTGTGCCTGATATGTCAAACCACATTCTCTAATTGTTTATATGGCTTCACAAGAGAATGCTGTGGATTTCATGGCTAGAGGGTTTCACTTTTCAAAAATGGATGTTTATATCCCCATAATATCACCTCCCCCCCCCCCCTTTACTGTGTCCTCCAGCCAGCATCATTCTACTGGTAGGATTCATTGGCCTCCCTGTGGCAAGACCAGTTGGAGCAACAGATGCAGAACCAAAACCTATCTCCACATGGCAAGTCAATTCTGACTCATATCCAAAGATGAAATAGATTCCGTTTCATCCTGCATACATTTCTTCAAGGGCACAAGGATATTTGATTCTATTTTGTGTCATACAGAATTTGGGGCCTTATAGAGTTTCTTGCTCTTTTTCTTTAAAATATGAAATTGATTGGGGAGGAACCCTGGTGGCATAGTGATATAAAATTGATCTTTTTTTTAATTTTAAAAAGCACACCTTTTGTTCCCTCTTTTGTAAAAAAATCTCTGTTGCTAGTCTCTTGGGGGAGGGGGTGTATAGACAGAGGATATAGAAAACTTGTAAATATTCTGTCTAGTCATGGAACCGTGAACAAAAAGTCTACAGAAATATCAGGAAAAATCAAATGTAATTATAGCATGAAGACATATAATTCCATTAGGGACGCTCTATGCTTTTGAGGAATGTTCACTGGTGCAGGGCATTGCAACTGAGCTCTACGCTGCTCCATTGTGTTACTGACGGATCCTGCCCTAAAGACACATATTTCAGATGTGGGTGGAGAAATTGCTTCTTGAAAAGGTTTACATACTGACTACGTGATCTTATCCGATGGCTACCCAATTTTTCTTTCTGCGTCTTAAATAAATTGATGGAATTTCTTATTTTCACTTTTCACCTTCTTTGCTTCTCCCGAAGAGAATTACGGGGGTGGGAGAAAATATGCTGTTCTTTAATTGTCACTTTCTTTGATTCCATGCTTCCGAAGTATGTAACCCCCCCCCCCCATGCTACCCACACGGTGATAGGAAAATCCATGAAGAATGCATTTTGTGCATCTGATAAGCATGCAAACAAATATACATTTAAAGACAATCAACACAGGAATTCTCTAACGAGCATGCAGCGCGCAGGGCATGATGAAAATGAGATCTGAGCACTTCATTGGAATGCTACTCCGCAGCGCTGGGAGGACTGTTCATTTGTTTCTCAAGCTGTGGCAACTCCACATCACTCTCCTTAAAGCCAGGACTTAAGAAGCATTTTGGCAAAATATTGTTAGTTAACTGGGAAAGTTTAGGTTTGAGGTTTGCTGGAGTGTGAACTAGCTGCATTTTATTAAGGTTTTGAGAGACCAAACCCTGCGGAAAGGGGAACGTTTTGTTAGCCGTGCCAGAGGCTTGACACAGATGGGCATGACTTGGTTGTACCAGGGGCCAAGGAAAGTCAGGCTTGTGAGAAGTAGTGAGCTCATTTTTTAAGAGAATATCGGGTGAGGGAGCATTTCAAATATCTATTTTTTACTTTTGTGGGTCCGTCTTTCTAAATCATAGGGACAAGTCATTCTTAAGTAACCAGTTACAGTCTTAGGCTTTTCCAACTACAAAACTGTCAGACTCCAAGACAGAGGACCGGGAGCCCAAAGACTCCCCGGGCAGAGATGACGCCAGCGGAGCCTCTGCAGCGGCTCGGCACGTCGGATTCCTGAGAAGTGGCTGCAGTGCCTGCCAGGCCTGTTTTATCGGGCATTTGAGAGTGAAACAAACTTCTGGATTGCGTCCAAATTTTATACAGACATGTTTGCTCGTTTTCATTAGATATTTGTAAAAACACGGGTCACCTTATGAATCAAGAGTTACTGCCTCATTTCAATTTTACTGTCGTGAGTGTTGAGTTTAGGGTCTACAATGAAGTGATAGGGAAAATGTGTACCGAAGGGAAGGCATGGGATAAAAAAGGCGTTAAAAAGTCTTTGGTGGAAGACTTATGATACATATTACATATGTACAATAGTTCCAATAGGCTCAGTAGACAACAAAATAATTTAACAGGGGGCACACTGGGCTTCTGCCAATGTGCATTGTCCCTAATGCTGTTTGATTGAAAGACTGAAACTTTCCCCAATATATTCTGCTCACTACTGAGAGAGTGAGAGGAGGAAGATGAAGACAATGAAATCAGGTCATGGCTCTTAAGTGTTTGATTCCAAGCCAGCTATCACCAGTCTATAGCCAAGTTAGAATCAAGTAGGCACTTTTCTATATCAAGATACAAACACCTATTCGCTGGCTGAGCACAGAGCAAGCAGCGGAGCCAGACTGTCTGTCTGTGAGCCCCTGCCCTGTACTGAGCCATCAGCTGGAACTCCTCCTCTAGGGACACAATGTAAAAATATCTTGGGAGAGGCAACAATTCTATATTTTTAAAGAAATGAAGGACTTTTTTCTTTTTTAAGAACACACAGTGCTCAAACCCTTGGAAGACTTTTTGTCCTGTGGGATCTGAAGCTCATTTGTAGCTTTGGGGGTGTGGAGGCAGAAGACTGCATACAGTCTCATTATAGAAGAAGGAGGAAGCCAAGCATGCTCCAGGAACCACAGTGGAATGGGCTACTGGGTCTTTCAGAATGGATGAGTGCTTCGTAAGAGAGAAAGTTCAGTTATGTGTCAAAAGAGAAATTTTACAATCAATAAAGCTGACCTATGGTGGGCTTAAGCATTCTCTATGGAAAATAGAGAAGGCTTTCAGGAATAGTTGTGTATTTAACACATAATGACTAAGTGTCTACTATGTGCTAGACAGGTTCAAATTCTGGGCACAGAACCAGAGAAGAAAAACCCATGCCCTTAAGGATTTTGTAGTACGGATGACATTGCAATACTTTATCTGACTGCTGGAGGGGATAGCTGATAAATGAACAGCCTCTGGTTTTCAAGTGTACAGTATTTTGGTGGGTGATAAAGGCTATGATAAAAGCAGAGAGACAAGCAACAAAACCAGGACCCACAGTTAGAAAAAGTACAGGGGAGTGTGGCAATGGCTAACTGAAGGAAGTGTAATGAAGACCTTTCTTAGGAGGTGATGAGGAATAGAGATCAGAAGAAGGTGAAGGAGTTGGCCATACACAGAAGAGAAAGTGAGAACATGTACAAAGCCGGGGAAGACCAGTGAGTCTGAGGAGCAAGATGGGGGAACCTGACTCTGGCCAGGGAAGTCAAGTGAAGCAAGTACTTTGGGACAAAGGATCGAATACAGATGGACGACTGTGCACCATCCAGCAAGGCCAACCACTAGAATAGGCAAGAAGCAAGGCTGCTTCTCAAGCTGGAAATGAACTTTTATGAGCTGGGGATCTGCACAGAAAGAAGGCGATAACCAGAGGCAAAACTGAACTCAAAGGCTTTCGTAGTGATGGGAAGACCCCAGCATGCCACAGCTGATGGGACCATCCAGAAGAGCGGAGAAAGTGATAACTGAGGGGTCAGAGAAGTCATTTCAGGAATAAGTGCTTTGGGTAAATGCATGGGCTGCATGCAGAAAGCTGTTGGGTGGAGGATGTTCGATGAAAGATAGCTAACATGGCCACACATACACATGGAGTGAGGGTATCATAGTAGCACTGGGAAGACGAAGTCATTCTGTCTCTTTTATTTTACCATTTTCTACTCTATGATACAAGGAGAGGTTTGTGAAGAATTTGGATGGGATCTCTCAAGGCTTGAGAGAAGAGAATTTGCCCAAACCTCACTTAATCAAGCTAAAAAATACAAGGTTCCAAGTAAGATCTATTCACACAATCGGCTATTGAGGATTAGGTAGGAAACCTATCTGAGTTTTCTGAAAAATTAACCAGATGGAGAAATTGAGAGATAAAGTCACTGAGGCTTTACAAAAACAGAGATTCTGAAAGCATCTTGCTGTCGTGTGCCCTCATGTTGAATCTGAGTCATTGTACTCCCACCACGACAGAACTGAACGGGTCCACTGTGTTTCCTGGATGCACTCTGCCTGGGAGAACATCACCAGGTCTTTGCTCCTGTAGTGATAGACAAGGACTAAGAGCTGGGATGATATTACCTGAAGCAGAGGTTCACAAACATGCTCACACATAGACAACTGAAAAACAGCGACAATCCTGATGCCCAAGCCACCTCCACACCAATGAAACCATCATCTCTGGATTAAGTCCCACTCAAGAAATCAAGTTCTCTAGGATATTTCAGTGTGTGATCTACGTTGAGATACAGTTCACAGAAGGGTCACAAAGGAGGGATGAGTCAACCAGGACACAGTCTAGCACTGATGAAACACATGATATTCCTCTGGTTCTTTGAGACTTACACACACACACACACACACACCCCACGATTATGATTCCAGTCCTGCTTTTCAGTTCTGGCGAAACAGGAGCATTTACACTGGTATAAATAAGAGTTCACAACACATGGAATCCAGGTCAGATAAACCCCGTAGTTACAGAAATGGGAGTAGCTATACCAGGAGAGTAGTGGAAGGTGGAGGGAGGAAGGGGAAATCAATCACAATGATGTATCCAAAACGATGCCTCCCCCGGGGAGATTAATATCAGAAACGTGGGTGAAAGGAAACAGCTGTTGGTATAAGATATGAAGATAATAATGATTTATAATTTATCAAGAGGTCACAGGGGTGAGAGGCAGGGTTGGAGGGCAAAAAGAGGAGCTAATACCAAGGGATCAACAGAAAGCAAATGCTTAGGAAATTTTGATGACAGGTTATGTCTAAATACGCTTGATACAATTGATGTATGGATTGTTATAAGAGCCCCCAATAAAATCATCTTTAAAATAGTCTAATTAATTAACTCATTAATTAAGACTCAATAATTAAGGGCCTGCTTGTTAAAAATCATAGAATTGCAGATGTGGCTTCTGATATTCTGACACAGAATTTGTGGTTCCAAAGATCCTGTGATGACTCATACACACTAGTCTAGGAAACCTCATGAAGAAGGCATGGGGCAGTTAGGAAAGACTACAGCTGGCATGAGTCTCTGGTTTCCCAGGATTTACATCTCCATAGAGGTTCCAAAGGACTCTAAAACTTGAGTCTGATGACTAACTGTGGTTTAGAATTAGGCATTGCTAAAATCATGGTTCAGAATGAATTTCTCTACCCTCAGCCGACAAAGAGCATCAAGGATCAATTTCAGGTGCAAGGTCCAATGACTCATTTCCTGACAGTGTTCAGTTATATCTAAAAAGTATTCATAATTATGACCTCTAACACATTCATGACTATCTTTGCAGCGAGGGAAAATACTCATGAGAAACTATTCTCTGCGTTCAATATGCATGTATAATTTGCATGTAAACTGCCACTCCTATCCATGCTTCCACTTCTGGATAACTGTTAGTGCAGAGGTGGTGTCACCTCTTGCATTCCTACCAGTGACTACCCCTATAGCATCATTTTTTTTTAAACAACCACCCTCTCATTGCTTTCCATCACCTACTTTAATTCCCATTTAGCCTCTTTCCAGTGACTTACCCTCCCTTCTGTTCCTATTCCTGCTAAGCATCAGAGAATGCTTCTGAAGAATATGAAACTTTTTCTTGATTTTTTTAATAATGGTGGCTTCACATAATATTTGCCCTTTGTGATTGACTGATTTTACTCAGCCTTATGTTTATCCAGGGTCATGAGGTGTTTCATGTGTACATACCAAAATTTGTTTATTCATTTTTATCATTGATAGGCATTTAAGCTGTTTCCATATTCTTGCTGTGGTTACAATGAACATGACATACATTGTTCTGATTTCTCTGTTATACATGGAGGTATCCCAAAGAACTTGGGCTTTGTTTTTCTAAGATACTTATACAGTTTTTTTTCTTACAAAATAACCTTATTACCTTCAAAATGATATTACACTTAAACATTTGTCAAAGCAGTGCTTTCATTCTTGGAAACACTTTTCAAACATATCTGTTTGGATGGTTGACAGCACCTTCCATTTTTTTTCTTCATTTCCTCTACATCATCAAATCACAGTGCTTTCATGCTTTTCTTCATTAGCAGAAACAAAAAGTAGTTGCACATAGTGAGGTCAGAAGAGTAAGGTGTGAGGGGCCAGAGAGGCATGCTGTTTTCCCCTCAAACTGGCACACTGAGATGGCTGTGCAAGCAGGTACATTGCCGTGGTGACAAAAGCAGTCTGTCATCTGCCACAAATCAGGTCTTTGTTTCATAGTGCTATGCAATCTTTTCAGAACCTCTAAGTGAAAAATTGATTAACAATCTGACCTGGTGGATTAAACGCCAAATGTACTACAAGTGGAAATTTTTGTCCATTGAGGAAGATGACGACTGTCCAGAATGAGGTCTGTCATCAATTGATATTTTACCCCTTTTGAAATCAGAAAACCACTTGGATACTTGAGTTTTCATTGTAGTGCTGTCTTTTAAGCTGTGTTCACCATCATAACAGTTTCTGCAGCATTTTTCCAAAGCATAAAACAAAATTTCACAGCTGAAACACTACTCACCTAAGTTGACCATCACATAAAACAAGATTCTAGTGAAACTGCTTTCACAGAAAAAAAATCACAACAGCTTGAGAGAACCTTCCAGGTGACACAACTGTATGTACTAATTCAAAATGGAACCACTGCTTTGACAAATGCATTAAGTGTAATAGAGAGTATTTGAATAGAGAGTGAGTTGCTTGATGCTCACCTCACGGGAAAAATTTGTACTAAGTACAAAAGTTCCACTCTGCCCCGTGCAATTCCCAGTGGAGATTTTTTAGAGGGTAATCCCCTCATACACCAAGTAAAAGCTTTCAGCTTCCTGCATTTAGAGAGCTTTCCTACATGACTGTGTATTGTTGTTGAGTTGTTATGTGTCTTCAAGCTGGTTTGGGCTCATAGTAATCCCCCAGGAACAACAAAGCAAAAGTCTGCCTGGACCTGCACCCTCCTCACCATTGTTAGCTTTGACCCAATTGTTTCAGCTGGTGTCAACCCATCTCATTATAGTTCTCTCTATAAGGTTTTCTCATCTTCTGTTTCAGCAAGCATAATGTCCTTCTCAGGCACTGGTCCTACTGATAATATGACCAGAGTACCTGAAACAATGTCTCAGCATCCTTAATTATTTTTTGGGGGGCGGGCCTCACTGCCCTCTTGTGGTGGGAGAATGAGGCCCAGCCTTTGCTCCTGTGGAGCCACTGCTGAAAAATGAACCTCCATCCCAGTGGGCCGCAGTCCCATGCACAACCACTAGGCCACCACTGGAGCTCAGCCCACATCCTTAATTTTTAATAGCATTTTAGCTGAACTTCCTCCAATGAATATTTGCATACCCTTCTGGTTGTCCATGGTATTTCAATATTCTCTGTCAACACTCTAATTCAAATGCATGGATTCTTCTTGGGTATTTCTTTATTTTCTGGTTTTCACAGGCATATGAGACATTGAAAATACCATGAGTTGGGTCAGGCCCACCACAATACTTCAAGTGATATTTTTGCTGTTTAATACTTTAAAGAGGTCTTTGGCAATAGATTTGTCCAATGCAATGTGACGTGTGTTTTTCTGACTATGGTGGTTATGCATACTGATTGTGGATCCAAGTAAAATGAAATCCTTTTTAACTTCAATCTTTGTTGACCATGATGTTGTTTATCCATCCAGCTGTAAGGATTTTTGCTTTCTTTACAATGTGCCTTTCAAAAAAATAGTTATTGGGTTGATTTTTATCAGCAACTGTTTCAGGTTCTCTTTGCCTTTAGCAAGAATGGTAGTGCAATTTGCCTATTATGGGTTTTTAATGAGGTTTCCTCCAACTCTAATGCTTAATTCTTCTTCATATAGTTCAGCTTCTCAGAATTATTTCATCAGCATATAGGCCAGATAAGTAAAATGAAATTGTACAACCCTGATACACACATTTCCGGATACATAAGTCTAAATGTTATAAATATCTACAAACTCCTGATGAACATATTTTTTTTCGAAGTTGCTTTTTTCTTATTTATATAAAAATCACTCAGGAATAGTAGTTTACTTATAAAGTATCTGCGTGACTAAAGTCGATGTTTTCATTAAAAATAAGTGTTTGGAGGAGACTATGCTCTCATTTCCAATCAAGTAATAGTGTGTATGCTCCTGAACAAATAGTATAAATGGTCCTGAAAAAAATCACTAAAGCATAACTTACTTAGAATCTTTCCTTCCAAAAACAGAGAGACAGCTTATAATTTATCAAGTAAAACAATACATCCTATTAGGGACTGACATCATTTTGCATAATGATCCCTGATCCATGCCCTGTCACATTTACAAACTTCTTTTTCAGAGAGGCCAGCTGACGTTCAGCTGCAAAACCCATCAACAGGTCCACAGAATAGCTCAGATGCCAATATCTCTCCCAGGCCCCCCTGTGAAAGTCCAGGAATTGTTCTGCTCAGGAAGAGCATGGACAGTTAAACAGTCAAAATGTGGTCACAGAGTAGGAAAGATACTTGGAAAATCCACACTATTACTTCATTGTAAAGGAGAGCATAGTCTCTTCCCAGCACTTATTTTTAATGAAAACATCAACCTTAGTCGCACAGACACTTTACAAGTAAACCATTGTTCTTGAGTGATTTTTAAGGGAAAGCATGTGAGCAGAAGGATGCAGAGATTAAAAGCAAGTAAAAGAGCCACAGGTTCCAGTCCTGGCCATGCTGCCTAAGACTTATGCAGGATGGAACCAATCACATATGGAGATAATAAATTTTAGAGGACACTCAGGGAAGTGCCAGGCACACGGCAAGAACTCAAAACTAGTACTTATCATTACCTATTCTTTATAGGGTATGTCTGCGGGTTGCAAATAGTTACCATTTTTGATTGTTGATCAAAAGACTAAGAGGTTCTAGTCCTCCCTGGGCAACCACAGAAGAAAGTCTATTGATCTGTGCCTGAAAGATCAGTCACGCAAAACCTTACACAATGGCTGGTCGTGAGTATGGCTCTTTCCAATGAAACCTGTTTTCTCTTTCTTTCCTTTTAAATTGCTTGCAGAAAGAGAAAAAGGAAGAGTAATTTCAGGACAGGATTCTGTATCCTTAGTGCTAATATCTACAGTTTAGTCCATTGCATTCCCACTTAGTAGATTTTGAAACTAACTGACCTGAATGATATATATGAACATCTCTCCCTCCAGTGATTTCTTAAGTGGGGAAAGAATGAGTTCTTTCCAATAAGTTTACCTGACCTGGGAGGCAGCAGATGAACTTTTTCACAGTCGAATGATCTTTTTATGTATTTACATGATCCCACTGAAGCCACACAGCAACCCCAGAAGGAAACGGGCTGCAACAATTTGCAGATGAAAAAGCAGGTGGAGGTTAAGTGATATGCTCTTACACACATCCAAGCACTGGATATCTTTGGTCATACAGATCTTGAAATATCTTGTTCAGTGTTCTGTCAACTAAGTGGCAACAATATAGCCTACGTTTATAAGCAACCCCTCAGTTGAGGGAAACTCTCAGAAGGAATGAGCATAATGAGAAGGGATCAGGGTCCATTCCTTCCCATATACACCTACTCTGTATACTTCCCCAAGAGCAGCTCCATCCTCTTCTCTGCTTCTTCAGAGTTGCTGTGTGAGACATACAAGTCTTTGGCTAAACACAACTGAAAAATCACTACACTATCCCATAACTTTATGTGCTCAGAATGCACACCTTAAACAGACTGATCCATGAAATGAAAAGACCAAATTTGTATAACAACTTTAACTTTTGTCACCTAGGACTCAGGGAAGATAGGCCAGTGAGGCGATCCTACCTTGTCACACTAGATTTTCATAAATCAGACTCTGGCATTAGGTTTGTTTGTTTTTCCTCTCTAATCTAAGGTGCTACCATTTCTATATAACAGTCTCCTGAATGGTCTATTCACATCCACCCTTGTTAATTGCCCCTTGAAAATACCCATTTTCCACTTGGCAGGCAATTGAAAACCATCACATCATATCTTTGCTTCAACCCTCCTTTAGTTCTCCACTGCAGCTAGGAAAAGACCCAAACACATCTTCAAAGAGGACAGATCTTACCCATTACAGTCCCTGCCTACCCATTCTGCTCTGAGCTTCTAATATTCTCTCCTTGGTCTACAACCTTTCAACCACATTAGACTTTTTCAGATCCCTGAAACAGTGGAAGCTAGTTCCTGCCTAAGGGTCCTTTATATGCCAATTTTTCACCCATAATCTGTATGGTTAGCTCCCCCTTAATATCCATGTCCAATTTCTTATTTTTTATGCATCACTGTTCTCTGGTGGTCATGGGAACTACCCAGCCTTGCTCCCAACGAGCTGCTGCTGGATTTGAACCACCAAGTCAATAGGTCACAGTCTCACACCCAACCACTGCGCCCCCGGGCCTCAGCCCCATGTCCAATTTCAATACCACCTTCATGGTCAATTACCCTAGTCACTATCTACTAGTGATCTCCATTTATTGTCTTCAGACAGTTATGACTAGCAGAGATTATTGTGCTTGAATGGAACAGGATAGCAAGGGGCATGCCTACCACGTGCTGAGTAAACATTTGCTAGGTAAACACAGTCTGTCTGGCTCTCTCATTTGCCATTATCACCTGTGATGTGTGGTAAAGTTTAAGCTACCTAATGTCCTCTCTGTTCTCTCTGAAGCATGTAGTCCCAGCCTCACAACATGGGTCTGATCCAATATTTGGCTATTTATCAACTTGCCAAGATAATAACATCTTACTGGCTAACTCAATGCTCAATGTCTGTGATTATAGGAGTTTTACAAAAATATAAATTGTAATTCTATAAATAAGGTGATATGACCTGTAAACATTTTCATATTATAAAAAATACTTCCAAGAAAAACTATTGTTCAACATGTTTCAGTCTGAATATGATTGACTGGATTATATGACCCTCCTTCTCCTGTCCACAAATAAGTGTCTTTTTGACTGAGTGATGATCCTCAGGTGTTTCATAGTTAAGTCATAGTATAATCTGGCAGCTATGTAATGAGCCCTAGTGGCATAGGTGGCTATGAATTGGGTTGCAAACTTTGTGGCGGGCAGTTCAAACCCATCATTCTCTCTACTGAAGAAAGAGGAAGCTATCTGTTCCCATACAGATTTACTGTCTCAGACACTCTAGAGATTGGTTCTACACTCCCCTAAACAGCTACTACACAGTAATTCTGATTAAAAGATTGAGCTTCCTGATAACTGGTAAGGACATAATCAACCTCCATGATGAGATCTGATGTGATTCACCACTCAGTTGTAAGTGAAAAATAGTGGAATGTTGCTGTTAGGTGTCATTCTTACTTTTACAGACCCCGTGTACACCAGAACAAAACGCTGCCCTGTCCTGTGCCGCCCTTATAACTGCCGCTATGCTGGATTCCATTGTTGTCACCATGTCAATCCAGCTTGCTCAAGGTCTTCCTCTTTTTGCTGCATCTTTATCAGCATAAGGTACCTTTCCCGGATTTGTTTCTTCATGAGAGCATGTCCAAATAATCAGACATGAAAATCTTACCATTGTGTTCTAAGGATTATTCTGGCTGTATTTCTTCCAAAATGCCTGTTCATTCTGACAGTCCATGATACAGTTAATATTTTCTGCAACATCATAATTCAAATGTACCGATTATTTCCCAAAGTTTCTTACATTTGCATGTGTATGGTACATTTAAAAATACAATGCACCACTCTCCATAGTTTCAGCCACTTTATCAATCCATTTCATTAGAGGGTCTATTTTACCAGGGTTGGTATTCTTTTTCAGGGACTAGTCTTTCTTAATAACTTGTCTGATGTGAGATGAATCTCACTATATTCATTTCTAAGGACATTTTGGTTTTATTTTTTCCCAAACAGGTTTGTTTGTTCTTTCCACAGCCAATGGTCCTTTAAATATTCTCCACAAGCAATACAATTCAAATGCATCTATTATTGTTTGGTCTTTCTTATTTCCATATACACTTGAAATGATTGAAAATGCTATTGTTAGGTCAGGCACACCTTACTCCTGAAAGTGCCACCGTTGCCCTTGAACACTTTAGAGAATGTTATGCAGCCTATATACTCAATACAATACAACCCACTTTCTTTGAGTCCGTTCTGAGTCCTAGCAATTGTACAGCAAAGAGTAGACGTGTCCTTGTGGGTTTCTGAAACTGTAACTTTTTATGGGAACTCATCCTTTTTCCAAGGAGTAGCTGGTGCTTTAAACTGAGTTTAGAGTAAGCACCCCAATGCA
The DNA here is from genome assembly GCA_004026705.1 of Nesogale talazaci. Classification (NCBI taxonomy): domain Eukaryota; kingdom Metazoa; phylum Chordata; class Mammalia; order Afrosoricida; family Tenrecidae; genus Nesogale; species Nesogale talazaci. The sequence continues at coordinate 340,726 of PVJH01000111.1, read as the reverse complement.
TAACACACAATATTCCCAAGGATCCACCAATGAAGTGCACTCTTTAATTTCCTGACTTCTGTGTCTGTGAGCATAGCTTGCGATTCCAAGAAAGAAGAAACCCTTTACAACTTCAAACTTTTCTCCACTTACCCATCATGCTACCTATTAGTCCAGTTGTAAATACTTAGCTTTCCTTTACTTTCGGTTGTAATTCATATTGAAGACTGGAAACCTTGATCTTCATTAGCAAATGCCTTAAATCCTCCTCACTTTCTTCAAGCAAGATGTACAATCTACATATTACACGTGGTTAATAAGCCTTCCTTCAATTCTAGTGCTTCCTTCTTCATCATATAATGCAGCTTCTCAGATTATATGGTCCTCAGACAGAATGAATATCATGAAAGGATATAACATGGATGCATACCTTTCTTGATTTCACACCACCAAGTATTTCTATGGATCAATGACTGTCTCTTGATTCATGGACCGGTTCTGCATGAGCACAATGAACTATTCTGAAATTCCCATTCTTCTCAACAATATTCAGTTTATTATGACTTAAACGTGAAAATAGCTTTGCATAGCCAAAAATGCAAAAGAAAAAATATCTTTCTGGTATTCTCTGCTTCTAGCCAGGATCTCTTGGAAATGATTTCTCTTGTTCTATGTCCTCTATAAATCTGACTGACATTTCTACAGCTGAAATGATTGTTTAATTATCTCCTGCAAATTTCGTTAATATGTGAAAATAATGATACCATTTGGTAATTTCTACATGCTGTTGGACCCCCATTCATTGGGATGGGCACAAATATGCAACTCTTACAATCAGTTGTCCAGACAACTGGCTTAGACAGGTGCTTCCAGTGCTTCACCAGCTTTTTGAAAGCTTTTTAGTTTCTTTACATTGGGGTACTTCTATTAGTAATCCACAAATCCCTGGAGCTGCACTTTTTGCTTTCTAACCTCTTCAGTGCAGCCTGGATATCTACGTTCAGTACCATTGACTCAACCATAGGCTACCTCTTGAAATGGTAGCATGCCAGTTCCATTTGGCACAGGGATTGTTTATTCCTTCTATCTTCTTTTGACACTTTCTGCAATTTGCCCATGTAGCCTTTCAATATTACAACTTGAGTCTGACATTTTTTCTTTGGCTTTTCCTTTTTTGGTTTTCCAACACAAAATGTTTGGGCAGTTCATTGTATTGCTATGCTTTATCTTCTCAAGACTCGGAATTTTCTATTCAGCTCTCTTGCTTCACCTTATCTCATATGGAATTGCCTTAGCACTTTCATGATCAAGAGCAAGGCTCTTCTGAGCTCTCCTTTTCTGAGGCTCTTCTGATATTCACTTTAATGTTTTCTGTCTCTTTTTAATGACCCTTAATTTTCTTCATGCAGGATGTTCTTGATGTCATTCCCACAGCACATCAGACTTCCTGTCATTATTGCTTAATGACTCTAATATACTCTTGAGAACTTTTTTAAATTGGGGGGGGTATATACTCAATGTCGTATTTTGGCTTTCATCAACTTGCTTCCTTGTTCTTCAATTTCAACCTTCACTTAGATATGAGAAATTGAAGGGCTGTTACATGGTGAGCCTCAGGTGTGATTTTGGCTGCTGATGTTGAGCTTCTCCATCCTCTTTTCCCACAGAGGTAGTCAATTTAATTCTTGTTCTCTGAATCTCCAGGATTTCTGGTGACTTAATGATTATTCATGGAATTGTAATCTCCAAAGGTCAGTGGTTGGGACAAGTAGCCATTCTTATGGTGAAAAATGGCTCTTTCTACTTCTGTAAGTGATTGTCATCTCAGAAACTCACAGGAGTGGTTCAGCCCTGTCTTTTGAGTTCCTCATTAGCCAGCATCAAGTCGGTGACAGTAAGTTGGGTTTGGGGAATTTTTTTGTATTCTGTCTGGTGAAGTACATATGTAAGGTTAATGCTTATATTATTCAAAAACGTGTTTGCAGTGAAACAGCTGTTAGTTTTACAAAATTCTATCAAGTGATCTCCTGCTTGGTTTTTTATCGTAAAAGTATTATTTTCCAACTACTACATCCCACCCCCCCCCAACTTTTGCATTTAAATTGTCAATAGATATCAATGTATCATGATTGCCTGTTTGGTCAATTTTCAGATTGAGGAAAAGCAAGATCAAATTCTTTAATTTCTCATATATTATTTTTAGTGGTTGGTGCATAAATTTGGATAATAGTTGTATGAACCTAACTTTCTTGTAAGCATATAAATATCATAGACAGCATAGTACTTTAAGTTGGATCTTGAAATGTCCTCGTTGGCAATGAATTCAATGTCATTCCTTTTGAATTTATCAAACCTGGCATAGTAATTCCTATGATTTTCTGATCTAAAATGACCAAGATTGGTCTATTTCAGCTCACTAATGCCTAGGCTGATATTGATCTTTATGAGGCTCATTTCATTTTTGCTGTAATTCATACATTCATACCTAAATTCCTACATTCCACCTCTGATTTCTGATAGATGTTTGCAGCTTTTTCTTCTCATTTTGAGTTGTACTCCACCAGGCTGTCAAGGTCCCAAGAGCTATACTCCATTCATATCCTTATAACCAACTCTACTTTGAGAAGGCAGCTCTTCCTCAGTTAAACTTTCAGTGTCTTCCACCCTGAATGATCCATCTTCTGGCACTACATCTGACCATACTATTCAGTAGTTAAGAGGTAGACGGCCAGTTTCTCTATAGTCTGAAAGCGCACCTGAACTTTGTTCTCCTTGGGTGACCCAGCTGGTATTTGCAACACCAGTGACAAAGCTTTCAGTGTCATGGAAACACAACACCAGAGTCATTCAAACTGGCAGACCAGTGATGCAATACAACAGCCTTAATCAAGACCAGCCCTATCCAATGTAAGGAGAGTTTCCCTGAGAGATGGTCTGTATCGCCTTTCATATCACAAGAAATAAAAGGAGAGTGAAGCAAGCAAGAGAGGAAAGAGTAGAGAGGAGAGGAGGAAAAGGGTGCAGGGGAAGGGAGGGAGGAGGGGAGGGGAGGAGAAAGAGAGAGAGAGAGTGAGAGAGTGAGAATCTACTCTTGCACAGGGAACTTTCTAGAACAAACAGACTGATGCTAGGTCACATGGAGGTCTCTAAGGTGTGTCAGGCCCACTGATGTTGAAAGCAACAAGGATCATCCCCAGAGGTCACACAGAGGGAAAGCCTTCCCCTAGAACCGGCACTCTGTATTAGAATCTTTAGCCACATAAACTGAAAAACATAGGTGCCATCTACTTGTGGAATCTCTGTTACAGCAGCACTAGATCAATAAAATATAGCTTCTTCAAGTAACATAGAACAGTATTTATGGCACAGAAACAGAATTTGGACTAAAAGACTGGTGCTGTTTCTAGTATATATACCTGTATTTATCATTTTGTAGCACAGGCATGTTTAGTTAAACCTTTATTATCAAGGTGTTTCACTAATAAAATATGTATCACAAATTATAGTGCAGTACTTATGATTGTTAAATATTAAATGTATCTGAAAGTGATTAATGATAGTGAGATCTTATTTATCTCACTTCTAGCCATAGTCCTCCCTGTTTGGATGTATTGTGAACTCAAGCTTCCACCCCAGTGGTTAAGATTTCTTTTCCAAGGTGTCATCTATTATGTTAGTAATAGATGGAGGTGGAATATATTCAGTATCCTCAACTTATGAGAGGGTCTGGCTCAAGTCACTTCCCTTTGTGTTTCCTTGGGGGCATGTTCTTCAGAAGGCAAAACTGCACCTCTACCAGAAGCCAATTTTGCATCACATGACCTCCCTTTCTCAAATGAGCAAGTGCAAAGCAAACAAGACCTGCGTTCACTTTTGGAACAGTCACACTTTCACTCTTTGTCCTACATCCTACTAACCTCTGCCTGATCTTAGGTCCTGGGACTTGAGATGTGGCCTCTGATTTCACTAGTTTCCACAGGCTGACTGGTAACAAGGATTCTCCAGAGAGACATCTCAACATTGGATTTGAGATTGAACAGCACCCCCAACACACGTTTGCCTTTCCCTACCGATTTGTGAGTTCTATAAGATACTGCAGTGAATTGCAGAACCCTGGGACATGAAAGACTATACTATAGGAAGGAATGATGGTTGATATCACAGATAATGGATTTGTGCAGCATTTGAAAAAGTTGGATATTTGAGCCATATTTAATCTCTTCCCTTTGCTTTGGGAACCACTCTTAGAGCCAATATAGAGTACAAGACGCCCAGGAAAGCAATGCAAGTGCTTTATGATTTTAGGGAAAAATTAATGTATATAGTGGCATTTTTACCACGCTGTTTACATACTTCTATGGGTTCAAGTGTTCCCACTATTTACAAAATAAAAATTACCATCAAAAGTTGAAGGGTTAAAAAAATGTATTTGAAATCCAAAAGTAATTTCCAATAATGAATTCCATCATTAATTTGTGACATTAGAAGCAACATTAAATTTTGGTTATTGTTTCTAGTGGTGATTATCTTGAAGCCAGGTATATGAATTCTTGTGTTTAAGTTGGGTTACTTATGTTAAGTATATATGTAATATGAAACTTAGCTGCACAAAAGCAGTACAATTAGTTCAATGGAACATTTCAATGTGTACCCTGGTAATGCATTGTGTATCCCAGCAAAACCAATACTTTAGATAATTATCTAGAAACTTATACAGTGGATACTCCATCACTAATAAAAATTTGAGTGTAAATTATATATGTTAAATCATAATAGCATCTATACATTTACAAGGTTGGTACATTATGAAAGACATAGATATGCTCTTATATTTTCTTCCCCTATCACAATGAAGCATCTTATGTAACTCTAGAAAATATTCAAAAATCTCACTTGAGTGACCACTGTCTTAGATGTTAGTAAGTATACGAAATGGGGCTAGACGTCTTTCTTGAAAACAGTATCAAGAATTTTTACTTGTCATATGCTAGCAACGTCTCCTACTTGATCTAAAAGGCAAATGGCAATGCAAATCACCAAGAGCAAAACATGGGAAAAAGTGCTTGATACAATTCATAGTTTACTTGAGGGCAGTTCTTAACATCCTTATTGAAAACTACATATTGGATTGCTATGACATGCTATCAAATAATGTATGGTTTTATACCTGGGAAGACATAGAAAAGCACTTTTGTGGGAGTGGTGGTGGGAAAGTTGCTTACAAGTTGGTAAGCTAACTGTAAGGCCAACAGTTCGATTGCACCGACTGCTTTGTGGGAGAAAGATGTGGCGCTCTCCTATGGTCAAGATTGACAGCCTTAGCAATCCTAGCCAGCAGTTCTGCTCTGCCCCGTAGACAGGGTTTCGATGAGGCAGCATTGCCTTAAGGAAAGTTGTTTGGGGTTAAGTGTGCTATGTAACGGAAGCACGGCTTAGGATACAGCAATATAAACTCTGTATGCAATAACTGAAGACAAGCCAACAGGTTCTCAACAGAGTTTTGTGAGACCCAAATTGTCATGGCCTTAGCAACTGGACTGGAAAGAACCTTTTTCTAGGAGAAGAGTCTGTTTTCTATGTATCCATGTTTGCAAGAAGGTTTTCTACAGCACGACACTATTGTAAGAAGCTCATTATGAAAACAAAGAAAAACATGTGGGAGGAGAAGTAATGATGCCATGGAGCTCGTAAGTTTATTCATTTATTCAAAGGACAATACCAATGACTTGTTTCTTTTAAGTAGTATTCTAAGGCAAAAAATTGTTTCACGCCATTTCTTAAAATGACCTTCTTAAAAAAATAAAACTTAGCATGATTTCCTCCAGTTCTCCCCATGTGGCGATTCTTTAGTCCTACATTCCCACCACTATCATGATCCCACTTTTACTTTACAAATCTGGCTGGAGTAGAGGATGTACCCTGGTACAGATAGGAACTGGACACACAGGGAGTCCAGGACAGGTGATCCCTTCAGGACCAGTGGCGAGAGTAGCAATACTGGGAGAGTGGAGGGAAGATGAGGGTAGAAAGGGGGAACCAATTATAAGGATCTACATATAACCTCTTCCTTGGGTTATGGACTATGGGGAAGTGGGTGAAAAAGAGACATGGGACAGTGTAAGATCTGACAAAACAATAATTTATAAATTATCAAGAGTTCATGAGGGAGGGGAGGTAAAGGAGGGAGGGGGGAAATGAGGAGCAATTACCAAGGACTTAAATAGAAGCAAATGTTTTGAGAATTATGATGACAAAAAATGTACAAATGTGCTCGACATACAATAGATGTACTTATGGATTGTGATAAGAGTTGTTTGAGCCCCCAATAAAAGGATATGAGAAATAGTGTAAAAGTTTAAGGGAAGCCTGAAGTCCTATTTACAGTGCCATTGCCATGTTCTAAGTGACATAGAGATGACTTAAGTATGCCAGAGGGTGGGAACCCTCATGGCACAGTGGGCTATGCACTGGGCTGCTTAACTGGAAGGTCCAAAACCACCAACCATTCTGCCAGGGAATGAGGCTCTCTACTTCTCTCAAGAGTTGCAGCCTTTGAAACCCACAGGCGAGTTCTGTTCTGTCCCAGAGGGTCACCACAGGTCAGAGTTGACTCAATGGCTGTGAGTTTTGTTTTCGAGTGGGTAAATGGCATGATGTAGGCTATACACAAGGTGTTTATGAGGGACCTGGGCATCCTAGGTTTGGGCGAAGAATTCTGAGAACAAATTCTCTATGAAACCAAAGAATGACTAAAGTACTAAAGTCACTTAATTCAGGTATTTATTCTTCCCTAGAGAAAGAAAACTTAATGTTTGCTAAAGCAGAAGGTCAGCAAATAAGGGGAAGATACCCATGGAGACGGACTGACACCTTGGCTGGAACGATTGGCTAACACATACATAGCAATGAGGGTGCTGAAGGCCCAGACAGGGTTGTGTCCTGTGATACAGAGAGTCAGAATGGGCTCTACAGCATCAAAGGACAGTAACAACGTAGACTCTTCTAATTTATTTAGGTACTTTTGCTTTTATAATAAAGTATTTGTGATGTCTTAAAAAAACAAACTCACGGCAATCAAGTCGATTCTTACTTATGTAGACCTTATGAAATGCCCTTAGTCAACTATATATATGGTTCATGTTTCAAAGTCCATTTGAATTTACAATTCATCTAAGCAATTGTATATGAATAAGATTCTTGTCTTGATGCAGAAAGCCCAGTCAATATGAAGAAAGGGGAGAAAAAGCTAATTCTAATTAGTTGTTCACATCAAAGAACCATAAGCCATTGCGAGTAAATAATCAAGAACAGATTTGACAAACTTTAATAAAAACACTTAGCATTTTTAATGATCATTGGTCTTTCTGGGAAAACAAAGTTCTAACAAGATTCCAGGGTGAGGGATGAAATATGATTCCTTACCTTGCCATACTTCTGTGCATAAGACCCTGTGAGCAATGAGTGAAAAACGATGATGGTCTCATCCAAATCCCAGACAAACACACGCTGTAGAAATAAAAGATGACACACCAAAAATTAAGGATATTGTTTTGTTTTGTTTTTAAGGATAATGTTTTAAGGAAACAGAAATCTCTAAAGACATAAATACTTAGCTGCATTTTTTTGGTATAATCATGATATTGCTTTACAGACAAAAATTCTACTGTGTCATTTTTGTCCTCAAATTTGTCATACTTAACCATCAAAAGGCCTGAAAAGCCAAAATAATAATAAGAATAAAAACCTCATGTATAGATTTCATGATATATCAAACATATATGTTTGGAATTCTGTGTACTAGAAAGTTTATCTCATAAGCTCATGAAGTTGAGAACGCAAAGAGTAACTCCTAAAAAAGAAATTGCAACATTTGGACCCTCAAACAGGATTAGAGCAGCAGCTTTGTTCAATCTGCACATGATGCTTTGAAACATTCTGATTTACAATGAATCTTTATTAAAATTGTTTGCATTATTTTTTCAACCTTATTGTGGAGTTATATTGAACTTTCCCATTGTGCCATGACAACTGAAGGGATCATGCACTGAACTCATGAGAGCTATCTTTATAAGTGTGAAAAACCGTGAAACTAGGCGGTGGTGGTTGTTAGTGCCATCTTTGGTTCCGACTCACGGAGACCGTAAAAGGAGCAGAAGCAAACGTCGCCCGCCCCGGATCCCTCCTCACGGTTGTGCTCTGAATTCAGCGCTGTAGCCCTTGCCTCAATTGATCTGGTGGAGGCTCTTGGCAAACAAGATTTTATTCAATAAAATAAAATTGCACACATTCAGGATAAGCAGGCATACCTCTAAATCACTGTCGGGAGGTGGAGAGGGATTATTTTTCCGTCCTCTTCCTCGTGACTTCGACCCAGAACTCCTACATGTTCTCTCATCAAGATCTTTGATGGGTGTGGAGGGGCTCTGAACTGTATCAAATTCTCCTGTAAAGAACCATAGCTTGTGTCAAAAATAGCACTCACCCCTCCCCAGGTGTTAATCATTATGACAGCATATTGATGACAAATACAATTCTAACTGAAGCAAACTAATGATAGTAAAGATTTCATTTCATTTGAACTAGGGAGACTGAGGAGTTAATCTAGTACAACTGCAAGTTTTAGATATGGCAGCAGAAATCTTGAAGGCTGAGAGGAACTTGTTTGAAGTTCCACAAGTCCCTCGCTTTAATCTATATAAAGTATTCAATTTAGATTTTTTTTCAAATACTCCATATACCCTTGAATTGCTGTCTCTACCTTGCCTATATTTTTATTGACACCGATGTCTAGGCTCATTTCTCTCTCTCTCTCTCTCTCTCTCTCTCTCTCTCTCTTTCTCTCTTTCTCTGAATCCAGAGGATCAGATATCTTCTCCAGATCAATAACATCGTTCTACCTGCAAACATGTCCCTCCAACTCCATCCCCTAGAGGACTGTGCACCATTAGTCATCTTCCCTTCAATCTCTTCCTTGCCAGGGGCAATTGATAAATTAAAAATCTATTCTATTTGGCCTCAACTTTGACCTAGACATTACCTGCCTTCTATCCCCACTTTCAAAATCAGATTTCTTTTTTTTTTAAAAGAATAACTCGTGGCAAAGTTATCCAACAGAAATATAATGTGAGCCGCAAAATGGGACTACATATATGTTATCAATTTTGTCCAGGCATCACTAGAAAAGTCAAACAAGACATGTAGAATTTATTGTGTGCATTTATTTTCATTGAGCCTGCATAGTGAAAATCTCATCATTTCAACATGTAATCAATATAAAAATTATAATCAAGGTATGTTAAGGGTCTTTTTAAACCACATCTTCGAGATCCAGGGTGTTTGTGACAATGAGGAATGTACTAGTCCTACATTTGCTACATGACGAGTGCACAGTAGCTATACGTGGTCAATGGATACACTGTTAGTGCATTTGTCTCTGTTTCCTGATGTCACAGGTGTTGTCATCTATCCTAGGTTTACTAAAACTCTACAGGAACCCTTATGAGAGTCTCTAGTAATGGGCTAATTCATATATGCAGCAGCCACACACTGTCCTGTTTTCCTGTACCTCTGTGCTCTGTGTGATCCAGCTCTGCCCTTCCTTGGAAGCATGATTCTGCAAAGCCCCTGAAGCTTTCTCTCTGGTCCTCTCTCTGGGAGCCATGGAGTCATGGGTCTCTTCATTTCTTAGGGGCTTGTATTAAACTGAGTTCCACACTTTTGTCACTTTCCTTCTCACTTCATGTATCTGGGTTACTTATCCCATTTCTGTGCAGATGACTCTGTGAGTTATCATTCACATATCTATACCTCCACACCAGGCCATCCCCTCAATATCTGTCTTTTTGTCCACCTGATTTCTTCATGTTCCATGAATGTCTAAACTTTTTTATATGTTCAAAAGTAATGGCAAAGTAGGTTATTAAGTTATAAACTCATTATAAAGTTATAAACCTAACAATGCAACAGTGAAACACAGAGTAACAAAAGTTGAACTCAGGCTTGCTCTGTAACTTTCAGTGCTTTGCACAATAATTGTGAATAACAGTTTCTTTGCAGATGAAAACTGAGTGATAGCAACTACCTCTTGAATTACGGAGAGGGATCTGCTTGACTTATAAAATTATAGGTAGAAAGTGAGCATGTCTAGAAGATTAAAGGACTAAAGACATTGAATTCAAATTATACCAGTGTTAATCACAAAAAATATCATGACTATCATGTTTCTCATAAAACTTAAGTATCAAGCTAATTGATTAGTAAAAGGAAAGTGTAAAAATCTGAAAGCAGGCAAGCAAACATTAATGTAAACAATCTGAATAAATTAGAAACATTTCCAAGCTTGCTGCCAACCAGTCCTTGCTGACACATACCGACTCCTGTGGGTTTCTGAGACTGTAACTATTTATGCGAATGGAAAGCCTAGTCTCTTCCTCAGAGCTGAGGTGGTTTTCAGTTGCCCACCATGCAGATCTCAGCCCAACACTACACCAGTAGGGCTCCTCTAGGAAACATCTAGGTGCTATTTTTTTCCCCTGAGGTTTTCTAATAAACAACTTCTTTTACATAGATACCTTTGGATCCAGTAAAGTGAAATTCAAACTTGAATCTCCAACCACTGAGGATGTGGCACTTTAGAAAGGTCAGCATTGTGTTCTACTGAGAAGAACATGCAACATCACATAGAATCAAAAGCATCTATCGCTTTTCTGAGTTGAATTAATTTATCTCATTGTACCAATTCACTATCAATTTTGAAAGTAAAATACATGCATTCCATTTGATTTGGAAGGCGTGGAGAAACCTGGTGTCACAGGTTAGATGCTACCTGAAGCATCAGTGGGTTGTTCAAACCCAACAGGACGGGAGAGAGGTGTGACAGAAGGCTTCTATGAAGACTTCCGGCCTTAGAAGGCATACGGTCAAGTTCTATTCCATCATCTTCTGTCCCTGTGAGCTAGAATCAACTCAATGGCAATGATCTTTGAAGTTAATTAATTGAAGTTCCCACAGTGACTATTTGTGGTAAATATAGTCAGTCTATAAAGCATCTCTTCCTTGAAGTAACTGGTTCTCATCGGAAAGTCAACATCCTAGACGCTGGTGCATTCCACATACTGGCCTATCCTAAGAGGGAAGATCAAGGTTTCTTTTTCAGAGTTTGGGATTTAAAAATCTCCTAAGTACATTTCAAAGCTGTTCCACAACAATTTTATTGATTATAATGAAAAGGTTTAAAAAGTCAAATTTAGCATCTATGAATGTAAGCCCCCAAATACTTGCATAGCAAACAAAATGTTCTCTGGCATCCATCTTTGTAAAAAGTTGTCTTAAATTATAAGATGCACATGTAATATATAGATACCGTTAGATTTATTATAAAATAGGTGTTAATTTCCAGAAGCATGTAACTTTTCTTTCTATGGACTATATCATTTTCCTTGGGAAATCCTGCATGTTAGGGCAGAATCAAAATCAATAAATACACAAAATGTCTGTACTACAAATATTTTTGGCTCTTCAAACATTTGTAGCACCATTCATCACACAAGACACTGCTCTTTACTGTCAATGGCAGAACAGTAAACTTCTTCAGTCATGAATTTGAATTTAGACCTATCTGTCACAAACTCGAGGCCCTGAGGGTATAGTGGGCTATGCACTGAACTCTTCACTGCAAAGTGAGTGGATTGAACTACCAGACAGGTGCCTGCAGGATGAAGAAGAGTCTTTCTGCTCTTGTAAAAATGACAGCCTATGATACTCAAAGGGACAATTCTACTCTCTCTTAGAGAGATCAGAGGTATCAGAGTTGATTCAAAGACAGTGAGATATAGCAAAGGAGGTTTCAGCTTATTCAAATGAAAACTGAGACTTGGGGTTTCTGAACACACACGAACTTGAAACACATGAAAATTGAGAAATATTTTGAAATTTATTTCTGAAGCAGACTTTTCCTAATATTATCCTGAAAATCAAATGTTCTATTAGAAATAAAGTACTAATTCAAACTTTCACTTCATAATGTAGCTTTTTAAAAAGCTTATGGATGACATTCCATTAAATCAGCTTTTGTGCTGACATGGATCAGCAGCAATGTTGACTCTTGTAAGGCAGCTGTTTTTGTTTGTTCAGCAGAGCAAGTCGAAAGGCTAGAAATCTGTAAAATCCTAGTTCTGTGATCAGTGTGGGTGGGTCCACAAGCAGGATCTCGGTAGAAACTTGGAGATCAAACGATCTGGGAACCAGAAGCTATGGTAGCAAACGTGTTTGAAAAGAGTGCCAAGGGAAGTGTCCTATGACTGTGGTCACAGGAAACGTCTGGGTTTGAATCAATGCAAAGACATAGTGGCACCCATTCTCTCCACGTTAGTAATGGACCCTAAAATGCTCCAGGGACTTTGTAGATAAAATACAGGCAGAATTCTTTGATAACAGTAAACACCAATGCCTTTTAAGACAACTCTAAAAGGCAACTCCATGTTTATTACACCTTTATTGCGTGCACTGCCCTATTGAAATATGTGTTTGACTCATCCACTGTTCATTATGCTGAGCTTCCTCTCTGTTGAAGCCCAGAGAAAAGTGATCTATCAATCTTGGCTAAACAGCAGCAGCAAAACCTCACGTTATCTGCCTCCTTCAGATTCATAGGGCTTCTGAAGCTGCAAGTCTTTACTGCAGCAGACAGCCACCATCTTTCTTCCTTTTGGAGAGCAGGGGGTCTGAACTTTGGACCTTGCAGTTAGCAGTCCAAGGCTATCTCACCAGTCCTTCCGAGCTCACCCGGCTAGAACTTCACTATAATGTATCATATTGCACCGTGTAGTGTAGTATATTCTCCCTTATTTATCCATCCTCTTGATGGATATTTTGGGCTATTTACAATTTGGAACTTTTATGAACCAAATGGCCAAACACATTTTTGTTCATGTCTTTGTAGACACACATTCTCATTCCTGCTGTGTGTATGTACCTTATTTTTTGGACCCTAAGATGCACTTTTTCCCCCCAAAGAGGGGGGAAATCAAAGGCACATCTGATGGGCCGAAGGTGTGGAACCCCAGGAAAACTTTAGTATACTGATACTATTTGTTTCAGAATAATTTTTTCTTGTTTTGCTGCTCAAAAAATTGGGTGTGTCTAATGATCAGGTATGTCTTAAAAATATGTCCGAAAAATATGGTATGTGGTAGTGGGAAAATTTGGTCAGAGGGAAAGCACGTATTCATTAAGAGAAAACCTTGGCCTTGCCCCAGGAGGCCCGAGGGGCTAGCGGTAACACTGCTAGGGTGTAAGAGGAGACTTTCTCTCTCCTGTAAAGAGCTGCAGTCTCAGAAACTCACAGGGGAACTTCTCCACGGGCCTATCAGGATATGAAGAGTCGACATCTACTCAACGACAGTGAGTGGGATCTTTCTTCTGAGAAAAGAGTCAAGGCAGGAATTTGAGCTTGTCATTAAACATTTGTTGTCTTTATCTTATTTTTTTTTTAAAGAAAACTGTTAATTCCATTCTCTTTATTACCAATTTGCAACTCAGGTAAATTGCCATGGCACATGAGTGGTCCAGAAAAAAATGAAAAAGGAAAAAGAACACTGTCAGAGAAGGTGCATGTGGGCTGTGTGTCCTTTCCCTTTAAAGGCTCTTGTTTGAGTTTGACGAATGAGCACTTTCCTCTCCCCCACCTTTACGTGCAAAGTCAAGCAGCCATGACAAGACTATGCATTTAGTCTGAGAAATCGGCTTCTTTTCAGAAAGGGACATGATCTTACATTTCTGGAGCGCTGTTCCGTTCAATTAACTAATGCACTGTAATGTTTACAGAGAAGTCGGGCAAAGGACAAGAAAATTTCTAATTTGAAAGATATTTAAGATATTTGAAAGAGGGCCACTATTACTGTATCTCTCATCTAAATGTGCATATCCGTCCTCAAGCATTCTCAATGCAAATCAAAACTATACACCTGAGGTAGTCTTTATACAAAAGGCAAAGAAAGATTTTTACAAAGATAATGAACTAAAATGTCTGTTTTTAATTAGCACAGTAGTGTTTCCTTATATCTGTTGTCAAACTAGCTAGTTAAAAACATCACTGAACATTAGTTATTTGTAATTTCCAACTAACGTCAGTTATTACCAATTGCCTTAAGCTTTTTCCTGTGCCAGCACTATACAGGATTGAATAATTATCCTTTAATCGGCACTGTAATGAATAACTGCACCTTGTAAGTTTCAGCTATTTAGATTCAACTTTATTTCATTAAGGGTATCTCTAAATCAGAAAACCAGCTGTCTCTTATTGAGCACAAGGTATGTTTTTGTTTTAAAAATGGGAGATGTCAACAGTGAAGGTTTTATGAAAAATTGTGGATTTAATTTTTAGGTCTCTGTTTTGAGTCTAAGATGCAGAGTCATTCCATGGGAAATACTTTTGCTGCCCTTGAACTAACTACATCAGATTTCATCAATAATAAAGAAAAACCCCACAGTTCCAAATGCATTTTCTTTTTGGATGCATGCCAAATCGGTAAAGAGCAAAGTCAAACTTAAACGTGCTGCTTGGAGGGGAATCACAGAATTCCTCCAGGATCCAGACATGTTTTTTATTTTGACTTTGGCCAAGAGAATAACAGAGTGGCATGTAAAAATAATTTCTTCTTTAAGTCCCATCTAAAATATGGCTAAATCTGAAAATCATGTCCTATCCTAGTTGTGGGTGTGAACAACCAATGGAAACCTGGAGACAGGGCAACATTTTGTCCGACAAACATGGGTGTGTCACATTCCTTCCACTGTGTGTCTTTAATACACATCACAAGGCTGAATATTGATCATTCTTCACCTATTGGAAATTCCTATCTTCCTGCAGATCTAGGAGCAAAACAATCTTTTCACCAATGCGTTTCCCAGAATGTATGACTATGCAGACAGTTTTCATTGATAGCAGCTCTTCTCTGGGGGGTACTTGCATAAGGCAGATGGCTAAGTACTGAGTTGTTTAAACAAAAGGATGGGGATTCGAGTTCTCCCAGGAGCATCTTGGAAGAAAGACGGACTGACCTACTCCTGAAAAATCAGCCATTGAAAATCCCCTGACACACATGGGACCATCCTAAGTTGACATACACTAGGTGACAACTGGGAGGCACTAAGCTAGTAAAAATAAAAAAGTCCCCGTTGGTGCTGCTCATTAGCCAGGTCCATATCTTTTTCTTCTATAGTTTTGCTTTTGAAAGCAGTCATCCTATCCCAATTTCATGGAGAAAAGGCATTCTCGGTGTCGTAGCAGTATAGCAAATATCCTGTTATCACAACTTGTTAGATAAGGGTTTGGGAATCACTCATTCTTTTTTTTTTTTTAAATAGTAAATATATTTTATTATTTTTTTAAATTCATTTTATTGGGGACGCATACAGCACTCATCATAATGTATACATACATACGTTGTTTCATTAGTTACATCTTTTCTGGGATGGGGTGGGGTGGGGTTCTTTATTTTATTTTTTTTTTTCTGATTTAGGAGAAGTAAGCCAGTTTTATAGGGCGAGCAAGCTTAGGCAATTAGCATATCGTGATCTTCAAAATTAACAAGTGAATGGCAGCACAGCTGCAAGTCAGGCTTCAGAGGCCAGGGCTGTTTACAGTTACAAAGGCGACAAACCACAAACCCCAGGCAACAAACTGCAACAGAGTTCAGGCATATCCAGCCTGTAGCCAGGTCAAGCATGTCTGGGCCGGACGGCTCCTGACAGGTCTCCCTTTTTTATTTTTTCAAGTAATATCCTCCCAGGAACTCCGCCTGTCTTATTCTTTAAATTAAGGCAAGGATCTTGATGAAATGCAAGGCTGACTCAAAGAGGGACAGGATAGAGTGGAAATGAAGGGGACTAGGCAGGGATCAGAGTAAGGTGAGGTAGGTCTCTAGGAAGAAAAACTCAAAGACCCTAAAAATGAGTGCCACCTTACATTTGCTCCCCAACTGCCTCATTCCCCTTATTTTAGTCCTGGCCCTGCACAAGACACAGATGCTCAGATGTGGAGGTTAGATGGCAATTCTACACAGGAAGCTTTAGGAATGGGACCTATAATGAAAAGGGGTTGCATACCCATGGAAGATAGAACCTAAAAGGAAGATAAGGCAGAAAGAAACCAGACGTGGGGATGCCCTAACAGACTAATTTTCCTGAGTTCTACACTTAGTTGAGACATGATATTCTGTACAGTAAATGAAAGAGAATCAATGTTCCCAATGAATCAATTCATGATACAAACCAATCTTTTTGTCCTTTGAGGTTTTATTTGTTTTGTTTTGTTTTTTAGTGGCATTGTCATTCTTTCTCTCCCAATTAGCTTTACTGTTGGTGTTTCCACATATTAGTCTGCAATCCCTTAACAGTCAACGTTACTGTAATATAATCGCTTGTTCTTTCCCTTGATTGTTAAATGGAGTCTAGAAGTCGGCTGAGAGCTCATTCACTGCTACAGCACAAGCTTCTGACAACATGCCTGGTACACAGTGGGCACACCAAAGTTACTATCTAATGACATTGAATGCTCTTATCCCTTTGGTTCGGGTAAAAAGAATTTCCAGTAGTGTGACACATATTTCCTTTCCAAAGCAAGAAAAAAAAGCAGCTCAGATGGATTTGAATGTTGCAAATAACAGAAAGCAGGAAAAGATGCTCATTTATACTAAGGATTAAGTAGCACAAACTCTTAAACTTTTTTTTGGGGGAGGGGGCGTTATTGAATTGTTAAGACTAGTATAAAAAAAACTAAATAAAAGTCCTTTATTATATAGTCCCAATCCACGATTTTCTCCCAATCCACGATTTGGTTTGTCCCTTTCATCCTTGTAATAATGTTTCTCAAAGAGTGAAGATCTTAATTTTTAGTCTAATTTATCATTTGTTTTCTTTTATAGATTGTATGTTTGGTGTCATTTCATTCAAGATCACACCAAAATGTCTCCATGCTTTCTTTTACAAGTTCTTTAGTTTTAGTTTTTACATGTAGGTTAGCATCTGTTTTAATTAATAACATGGTGTGTGCTGAGTCAAGATTTTTTCCTTTTTTCTTTTGCATAACTATCCCAGCATCATGTGCTGAGGAGATTATTACTCGTACTCAACTGCTGTTGGATTTTTGTTGAAAATCAGTTGTCCCACCCGTGGTTAGGTCTATTTCTATGCTACATATTTGGGACCATTGCTCTCTGGGGAATCTATGATCCACTCTCTTTATAGTAGGTCCTGAAATCAGCTAATGTGTATCCATGAACTTTGTTCTTCTTTTTTCAAGATTGAAAGGAATTATTTGTTTTAGAGTCAGATTGGTGATTTCCCTGGAAAGTCTTTCTGGAATTATGCTTGGGATTAATTTAAATCTCTAGCACACTTGCTTTGCTCCTCGAAGGTTTCTGCTGTATTGTACATATGTCAGCAAATTCAGGACCAGTAAAAGAAAAGCTTCATGCAACACGCGACTGGAAAAGTGTACTGATTAGACAATTATTTTCAACGACATGCCACTGATGCCACAAATAATTTTTATTTCAGACTGGAGCAACTGATGAACTCAGGAATTATGCAGTCCTACCACAAAGAGGAAGACAAAGTTTACAGCCAAAGAAGAAATAACTACAATTATTTATGGGATTTAAGTTGTACACACACACATGTCCAGTAATAAGTAGATTTATATCAATATTCATATATAATGAGACATGGTAATGCAGTGGATTAGTCAGTGTCTGTGACTTACAAGATCTGTGGTTCAAATCCACCATGTGCTGCATGTAAAAAGTTTCAGAAACCTAACAGGAGCAATTTTCCTCTAAGCTAGTGGTTCTTGACCTTCCTAACGCCATGGCCCTTTCATGCAGTTCCTCACGTTGGGGGTCACCATAAAATTATTTTCCTTGCTACTTCATAACTATAATTTTGCTACTGATTTTAATCAGGTGACCCCTGTGAAAGGGTCGTCTGACCTCCGAAGGGTTCACAACTCACAGTTTGAAAACTGCTGCTCTATGTGCTAGGGTTACTCTGAATTGGAAGATATCAATTGTGGCGGGTTTTATATTTTTGTGAAATATACATCATTGTTTTGAGGTTTAGATTTTCTAATCTAAAAGAAAAAATCTACTGAAATGCCAGCAAAGCCTCATCTAATAATAGTGACGCTAATACATACTAAGCATAAGCAAATTATCTGGGAACTTTCAACCACGACGGTGAAATGTCCATTTCTCCATGTTTTATATACAGCAAAACATACAAAAGTATTTCACCTGGATGAAGATCTGTACCTGGTTGGCTAGTCAGTCCTGGCAGAGATTCTTGCAACTGATAGGTTGAGGTTGATGATGATGTGCCATCAGCTGTGTTATTTGATGTCATATATGCTCCATAAGTTGATGCTGAGTAATACTGTGCATACTGATTTTGGCCAAAGGCTGTGTAAGATGGATAGTCCTGAAACAATAATTGGGATGCAAATTGTTTAAGAAAAATTATCCTCTAGTGCACATCATAGAAAATCAATTGCTAATACTAAAACATTACAATTTGGCTCCACACATTTCTGAGCCTCTCCCTTTCACATGATCATAAAGGGCTGAGACGGTTTTACAGGTGCCTTGTACAAGTGTAGGGGCTCTGCTGGTGAAGTAGCTATGTGTTGGGCTGCTAACTGCAAATTAAGAGTCGAAACCCCCAGTTTCTCTGTAGGAGAAAGATGGTATGTTCACCCCATTAAAGAGTTAACGTCTCAGAAACTCACAGGAGCAGTTCTACTTGGTCCTGTAGGGTCTGTAAGAGTTGGCATCACCCTGATGGCAATGGGTTTGTTTGTTTAAATATGTGTACATGCTATTGAATGGTTTGATGGATTTGGAAACCAGCTGTAACATACAATTTCTTCTGCCTAACAGCTGTATGAAAAAAAAAAAGATAAAGCCATTTGGCTTATTCCAAGGTACATGAAAACAGAGTAATATTTTCAAGATCTATGTTGTATTATACAATTCTCCTATTCAAAACTTTTTGACAGTGTCTTCTTAGCCCTGGAGTAGAAAACAGATTCCTTATTTAGAACCATAGCTCATATATGGGCTGAATGTTGTTTCCATTGTTGAGTACTGTAGAGGTGATTCTAACTCATAGCAATTCCTTCTGACAGAGAAATCTTACAGTTTTTTGTTTCTTTGTTTTGTGTATTCTTTACAGTGTTAAAATCCTCTAGCTTGAATCTGAGTGCTTAACTCCTACATCACCAGAGCCCCTTATGTGCTAAAAAGTGTTTCTAAAATGTGTGTCCATCATGTTTAGGAAGATGGCATACAGGATTAGGGTTTATCCTACATCTATAACTGCTGTCCCTAGTAGGAAAAGTTTCCAGAAGACCCACAGAGAGGGAAGCAAGCCACAGGAAGACAGAGGTAGAAAACAAGGTGTCATGGCTACAAACAATTCAAAGCATACCCCTGACAGTATGGGTTATATGCACAACATGAAGAAAGTCAAAGGTCATTCAAAAGACAAAAAGGGATGGAGAAAGGAATTGGATGTCAAATAAGACTCCAGAACATGCTCTTGAATGTAAAATGCCTGAAACAAATGGAAGAAATGATGAAATAAAAGGATTGAACATAATATTTCAAGGAGCATGTCAAGAAAACAAAGTAGAATATTATAAAGAAATGCCCAAAGATCTAGCTTTAGAAAGCCAAAAAAGAAGAAAGCATTCAGCACCCTGTAAGCTGAAAGAAATTCCGAAGGAAAAATGTGGCAGGAAGTATCAAAAGATGGTGGTAGGAATGCCATCATTGTGCCAAAAAGAAACGCTCAAAGTTCAACCATTTCAAGAGGCAGCATTAGAACTGAGGTATTGGAAAAAGGGGTCTACGTTCCACTGAAGGCATTCGACCCAAACAAGGCACCAGGTATTGACAGACTCCCAAGTGAATGTTTGAACAAGCTAATGAAGCACATGAAGCATTCCTTAGTCTCTGTTAAGAAATCTGGAAGTCATCGACCTGGCCAGATGACTGGCAGGATCCACAGGTTGTACCCATTCCAAAGAAATGTGGACCAACTGATGGCAGACATGATCACATCATACCATTAATATTACAGGAAAACCCAACTTGTTAAAGACAAATCAACAATTTCTGCAGAAGTGTGTCATCAGGGAGCTGTCTGGAATTCAGGCTAGATTCAGAAGAGGACATGAAAGGATGAATATTATAAATGGTGTCATAAGTTTTGGCTGAAAGCATTAAACTCAAAAAAGATGTTTCTTTGTGTTTTACTGACTTTATAAAGGCATTCAACTGTGTGGACCATAACACACTACAGGTAACAGTACAGTTATGGGGGAATGGGGATTCCAGAACATTTAACACTGCCCATGTCGAGCATGCACATCGACCAATAAGCAATTGTTCAAACACAAAAGGGAATACTGGTTAAACAAGAAAGAGTATGTCAAGAGTTGTGCCCTCTCACCACATGCATTCAATCGGAACAGCTGGACTATATGAAGAAGACACCAAAGAGAATTGTAGGAAGGCTTGTTAACAATCTGAAAAACCAAGATGACAAAAACTCGCTTGCTGAAAGAGAGGATGACTTAGAGTACTTGTGGATGAACATCAAAGATGGCAACCCAAAGAATAGATTGTAACTCATTGTAATCACAAACCTCTTCACATCAGAACTGAAGGACAACTTCATGATAAAAGGAGACAAGTTTGAAATTGTCTATAATTTCATATATACCTGGACCTTCAATTATGGATTATAAAAGAATCTGTCAGGTAATCAAATGTTGTACTTTACTGGGCAAATCTGCTGTGCGAGGCCTTTTGAAATTGTTAAATTGCAAAGATGTTACTTTGAATATTATGTTGTACCTGACCCAAGACATGTATTTTCAACAGCTTCATGCTGGAGAAAGATTGATGCATTTGAAATATGGTGCTGGCAAAGAATGCTAAAAGCATGGCTGATTGCAAATTTTTTTTTCTTGAAAGGAGTACAGTGACTGCTTCTTAGAAGCAAAGATGGTGAGACTTCTGACAAACTTTGGATATATTATCGGGAGAGACTAGTCCCTGTAAAAGGCCATCAGGCTCGATAAAGTAGAAGGACATGACGAAGACAAAGACTCTCTGCAAAATAGATTACTACTATGGCTGCAACAATGGGTTCAAATATAACAATTTTGAGGCTGATACGTGCCTGGGCAGTGTTCTGTTTCCTTGTACAGAGGGTTGCTGGTCGGGAGGGGTGGTGGTGTTGTTATTAATTTGACAGCGTATGTCAAGAGTAATGTCTATTTTTCTCATTCAAATGTAAGCCTCATGAGGCAAGAATTGTGTCCGATGAATCTCTGCATCTCTTTTTGGTATGTTCTGATGTCCCAAGAATATAGATAAGTTGCTGATACAAAATGAACAGGTTGCTACTGAGTTGATTCTGGCTCATGATGCCCTCTGGTGTCAGAATAGAAATGTGCTCCATAAGATTTCAAAAGTTTGATCTACTCATTGTTTAGATGATAAATTTTATTAAGAAAAATATAATTATGCTTACCATCTTTTAAGATAACAGGAAAGTATGTCATACATTTTTGAATTCCCAAGAAAGTAATTAAAATAATCATAATTTAAATTACTAAAAGGGAAACCTTTAGCAACCAAGAAACCTAAATGATGTAACATAACACACATCTAAGAATTAGAATTCAGCAGTCACTGTGCAGAGAAAGATGAAGCTTTATGCTCCCTGGATAGTGTAAGACATGAAATAGCAATAACAATACATAATTGATCAAGGACTCATGAGGGTCAGAGAGGAAAGAAGAGAATCTGATACTGAGGACTCAAGTAGAAAGAAAATGTTTTGAAAATGTTGATGGCAACATATGTACAAGTGTGATTAATACAACTGAGTTATAAGATTTGCAAGATCCTCCAATAAAATGACTAATAATTTTAAAAAATCATCCTAGGAAACCCAAAGGGGCAGTCTGTTTTATCCTACAAGGTCAGTATAGATTGGATAGCAGTTGGTATCCATAATAATACTTTTACTATCCTGGAATGCCATCTGAATTTGAAACTTTATTCTAGGAGCACATGAACTTATATGTCAACTTGAAACTACTTAAAACTATCTGGATAGATATAAAATTCAGAATTACAAAAAGCTACTATACCTGTTGCGAACCACTGAAATTCGTTGAATTGGAAACTGAATTATTTGCATATATAGTAGAAGATGGTGCAAAACTAGAACCTAGAGACAGACAACAAACGATTACAAAGTGTCTTTCAAAGAGTGCTTTTTCTACCATAATAAAAATATTTCATTTGGCAGAACTCAGTGAGGAAAATACATTTGGGGTTTTCTTGTCATTGTTAAGGCAGTGAAGTGGAGTGACATAAAGAGAATGTGCTGGACCCGATCCTGCTTTTAGCAGCAGGTCAAGCCTTCTGGATGGTAGTCTGTTTCCACCGGAGGCCACTGGAACAGGCCTGGCAACAATTACAAATAGATAGGGTTGCTCTCAAAAAGGAAGGAGGTGTTTAAAAAATCAAATAGGACAGAGGCTACTTCCAGGAAACGACTGGATCTTTTCACATTATCCTACCAACTGCATTTGTATATAAAATCACTTGTTTAAACCTTTTGAAATAGATTTCTTCGGAACTAAACATACAAAATCCATGTAGAATGAATGTTTGCATCTCCCGCTCTTTGTTTCCCTCAATCCCTTTGTTTGAACAAAGTAGCTGGAGATCTATGGCTCAAACACAAGGGAAATTTCATTTTGAAATGGCTTGGGTTGGTAGTCCTTCTAATGTTTCATAAGAAGGCCTTGACTTTATTTCCTTATTTAGTTTTGAATTAGAGCAAAGGCAAGGAAACAATCACAGGTTTTTAAAAAGTGACCTTAAGAAACATATTTGTCAGGGGAAAAATGAAAGCAACCGAGGCAATGGATCCCTTGCTTTGTTACTGCATGGCTAGGGTACTGCCAAGCTCTCTGCAACTACATTAAAAAAAACAAAAACATAATTTGTATGGGATCCAAAAGTAAAAGGGGATTTATGATTCCATATTGAGATATGTTAGGGGGGAATTCAAATTACATAAAAAATTTTACGAGAAAAAAAGATTATCAATAGCGGATTGTCAGGAATGAACAAAAACTCCTCAGCCATGAAAAGATAAACAAGGCTTATAAAAGCGCTAATTTAATTTAAGATACGACTCAAACCAAGTTAAGTACTTAAGGAACATTGCAAAGAAAATACTGCTTTCAGTTCTGAGACATTTAAATAGCCTGAGCAGACACCCAACTCGCTGCCCACCATGATGGCTTTGCAAACACTGGCTTGGAGGTTGCTTTCCTTGGACTTGGTTTGCCACTGATGTTTTATGGTTGAAATTTAATTATCTAATGTTGGCACGGCTCATGCTTCTTGATGTACTTTCAACTATTTCCATGGTGTTTCTGCCTAGTTATCTTTGGGGGAAGGCAGGCATGTGATAACATTGTGCAAGCCATGGTAAAATTGTAAAACTGTCCTTAGGATGTTTGCTCCTAAGTCTGGAGCCCATTCAAGGCGCGAGTTATCCTCCAACAGGCTTTAAGGTGGCACTACTTACCTGGCATTTGGTAAGAATAAGGTGTCTGGCCTGGTTGTGGGGTAGAAAACCCAGGGCTGTAGCTGAGGCACCCGCTCTGTAGGGGGGACTGTGTCTGTGAAAGTCCACTCTCCGTCTTGATGCCTGGCAACATCACACCCAAATCTGTGTGTAAAATGCGTGTGTAAACCATTTCATCAGTAAGAGGATCTGACTTTTGAGCTGTCACTTACAATACAGATCGAAACGTATGCACAACTTCTAAGCAGCAGGGTTACCTGCTCATTCATCAAAGAGAGAGAAGGTGGAAGGCATGCAATACCGTAAGTTGGCAGGCTGTAGGGCTGTCCTGTCTGGGAGTAGGCCGTGTAGACGGCAGGCTGCTGCATCCCCGAATACTGAGTCTGGCCTGCATAGGCAGACATCGTTTGAGCTGCTGGTGTAGAAAGAATGTGTGGATAGGGCCTAAATATCAGAAAAATAGCATTACTGTGGCAACAAAGACTGCATATTAATTCAGACAGCTTAGTCTCAGAGAGACCCTATTATATCCAGGAAGTTAGCCTCCTATTTGCCCACAATTTTATTTTAACAATATTGGAAAGAACAACAAAAAAATGGAATATTTGGAGTCTAGACTCTCCTTCAAAGCAGTCTAAGGATGAAAGGCCCATAAGTGAACTTCACTATGCCAGGGGCTCTGACGGCAGAGTGGTCAACCGTAGGGAGCTAACCAATTATCAGCAGTTCAAAACCCCCAGTGGCTCCTTGGGGAGAAAGAGTAGGCTTTCTACTCCCATGAAGAGTTACCGTCTCAAAAGCCCAGCAAGGACACGTCTACCTTGTCCTACAGGGTCACTGAGTTGGCATCAGCTCAACAGCAGTGAGTGTACGCCTCCCCTATGAAATGAGAAATCTGATTTATATATGTTCTTTGTGGAGCCTCTTCAAGGGTCTTTAAATCTTGTTTACCTCTGAAACAGAACTCCAATCAATATGGAGGTGAGAAAAATAAAGCCCAGGGCAGTTCATTAATATGCTTGTGTACACAATCACACTTCTGAGTGACTAATACTACATCAAGACGATTACAAGTACTACGCAAAGATGATTGCAAAAAGCTCTATTTGAGCAAACTGATAGTACATTGCCTATGCCCTTTCCTGAGTTCTATACACAAGTTAAAAGTGAAGCCATACCCCAATCCATGGCCGTGAAGCCACTCCAACTCAAGATGACCTTCTAGAGATTGAGCAGGGCAGAGTAGAACTGTCCCTTTGCTCTTTGTTGGAGCAGGCAAACTCATCTCTCTCTAGCCAAGACGTTGGTGGGTTCTCCGCACTGACTCTGTCTTCGCAAACCACTGCTCATCTACCAGGCCACCAGGGCTCATTCATAAGCATTTGATTTTGTTGTTGTTGTTGTAAATTCTTTAAATGTGTTATCTAAAAATAATTGATTTCTGTAAGCATCTTCATTTCATGCTAATGGAAGTGCTGCTTATCACGTGTTTCAGGAAGTACGTGGTGGGTAGGGAATGTGTGGCATTTCATTGGACATTGCATTATAAGGATAATGATTCTGAATGTTGGTATATCATCTCAGCTTAAGGACTCGTGAGCATGCAGTTAACAACAAGCTGGGTCCCTATCTCTGGCTCACAGCAACAGCCAATCTATGGTGCTCCAGGCTTTTCTACTTCTTAGTCCAAAAATCTACCAAGAATTGCAAATTTTGTATTGGGGGAGGGGGCGACTAGGAAACTGGGGGCTCCGTGAGAATGGAAATGTCCTTACTTTCATTATGTCACAGAGGACATAATATCCCTGGCAGATATCTATTTCTCAGCCTGTAACTGCGGACACACACTCTAGATGCAGTGGAAAAGAGCATTACATAGAAATATTGGTGTACTATAAAGTTGAAATTTGACAACAGCTGGAGGATTGCAAACAAACTCAGATATACATTCAGTACAGTTAAATCTGAAATATCCACGGTTGTCCACTTTAGGTTGAATACGTGAGATATGGAAACAATGAAGTATACTTACTCTCTGAAACTATCTTAATAGAAAATGAAATCTAAGGAAAATATCTCCACATGGAATAAATTATAAAGTGCCAACCTACAGTGATTTTCTTAAAACTAACCAAGACTTTTGCATTTGTCTTCAAGAACCAGTGAACTCTGGTTTGAACTTGATTTCCTCAACAAATTTCAACGAGAATGAAGAAAAATTCTGCCCAGGGAGAAATGGGCAATTTTCTCTTTCTAGGTTCATACAGACTACCTACAGGCTTTAGCATCTATCTGTGCAACTATCCATACCATAATCATATCCATAAAGGTGGAGCAATTTAAAAAGAGCATATTGCATAAATACAAATTAACAAAGGTGACACCAGAAAACTGCTCTACTTGTAACAAATCTAAAAACCTCTGGCAACCACTTACTTGGAAGGATAGAGTTGTGGGGAATACTGATGAGCCGACCTGGGGCTGTAGCCACTGCTGGTTATGACTGCAAGACACAAGAACCATACAGAGTAGGTTTCTTCTCAAATACATTTCATGAGGGTGTACAAAACCTATTTGAAGAAATCGCCATGCCAAACTTATTTCTCCACATACCAATTTTCTAAAATTAAAATGAATGAATTCATCATCAAAAATTCATTTTCTAAAAAGGAAACAGCTGCCTATGCAGTTTCTCCTATGTGAACGACTTTCACCTGTTGTTTTAAGAGCATGAAACCAACATTATTTTTATAAGCAACTCCCTCTAACACTCAAGTCAATACCATGCTCTGCCATCCTATTAGGCTCTCAAGGCACAGCTATGGTTAAAGGGTAAGGATGCCTTGTTATATATTTATAAAATATTTTATATTTACATTCTCTAAGGGGTGTCTTATATTTTTTCTATATATACATGTGAGCATACAGTAGATACCTAAATTTAGTGAACTTTAAGTTTCAAATCTCAAATATGATGGCAATGTGTTGCTCTTCTTTCCATGCCTATTCTAAATTAAATATGATAAAAATTTCAGAAAAAAATCTAAGCTTTGGCTTTTAATTTCAAGTTATAAGATGTTATTTCCTTTTCTTTGGTCAATCATATGTTTAGTCAGTACAGTGTGTGATAAGGGCAACACTTTTTTATATTTTAAATAGTCAAAAACTTTACCAAATATTGTAACAGTCATATTTATGAGTATATATTTTTTCAACTACTGGAAAGAGTCTTTTCTAAGGAGATCTTAAAGGTGCAAGTCAAGTCCCATTAACATGTCATCCAAGCATGCAGTCCCAAACTGGAATATTGCCAGAAGTTTGGACATTTCTCTTTTCTGTAAGGATCTGCCTTGACTAAGACAGATGGATGGCAACAATATAGACTCTTAAGTGTTGAGGAAGTTCCTTCAGAGCCAATACGCACTGGGCAAACACACAGAGTGTCTTTATTAGGCCATCTGCTGTTCATTCACTTTTCAAAAAGATTAAAGTAGTACACAATGCAGCCCTGGAATTAGTTTAGTCTAATCAATCATAGTTGTACTTCAAAGTATTATGTCCTTTCTAAGTTGTTCATAATAATTCTCAAGCTAAACTTTTAAAATTGTAAAAGTGACAAATAGGTTTAGGTTGCTCACTACTCTATGAAACATGATATATTTCTTTATCAAACTGCTATTAAGGTTCTGTCTGATCTACTACTTCATAAACATGCAGAATTTAATATATAGAATGCTCTTTTGCCTACAAGTTTTGAATATGGACACAAGAATTTAGTTTTCACAGAAATGAAGAGGACCTTTGCAAGAATATTATGAGCCAGTTTTGAAAATGATCATCATTTTTAGAATATAGGTGAATGTTCCAAATATTTTCTGCCCCCAAAATATCATTGAACTTGTTGTACATTGTTAATAGTAATGCTTTGTGTAAATTTAGTAGTTTTCTACTTATCTCTATAAAAGAAATCTCTAGGGAGTATTTTACAGAATTCAAATTAACTCAGTGAGAATAAACACTATGACCCAAACATATATATTCTATAATAACAATGATACTAGTTTAGAGTAAATTCAGTCTTATTCATAAATTCATAATAGTGACTACTGTAGTCAGCAGAAGCATAATTGTGGAGCTTCACTTGTCCACTCAAACCTTGGTCTAAATTATTAATGTCAAGATGACAAAAAACAGACTTTTCCAAAGAGATGATGAATAAGAAAAATAAATATTTACTATATCTTCTTTTATTAAATGAACTAAGTAACAAAATTGTGTATTTCACAAAAATTCTCTATACTTGCACAAAATTCTGAATAAATAGCACGCTTTGTCCTGCTAAAGAATGCATCTAGACATAGCTAGAATAAAGGACCCATGGTAATAAAAAGTTTCAATAACTCTTTAAACTTTAGTGTTCTGTGTATATATATACTCATTATCTACATAGAAGGTAAAAACTTTGGTCCAGGAAACTAAAATGCTTGCATCTGGACTAAAACTGGGAAGGTTTCTTGGTTCAATCCTAAAATGTGAACTTCCATCGCCCCCTCCCCAATAAATATATTTACATTTGTATATCCTCAGATAACTGAAAACTACAATATTGATAACATGAGTTGTGACTGTGCTGATGAAACTGCTTCTACAGAGGGCAGTCCACCCTCCAGAATCATTTCCGGCATGCCACAAGCACATCTGAGAGACCTACCAAACCGGGTGACCTTTCATTTAACTGATCATAGACGGGACCCAAAGCAAGCAACTAATGATACTTCAGCACTTCTATAAATAAAAGCAAATGCATATCTTCAAGATGCCCTGAAAATTAATTAAAACAGAAATTTTAAATAATATTATCAATTTCTCAGAAGATGATGCCAAACCATTTTGCAGTTTTGCTCATTTCCTTATCCTGACATCCTGGGTCCAGGACTTCAAAATAGGAGAAAGAAGAGTGGATTTTGTCTATAGGGGATCTTTAGCACCCTTAGAAACATTTTCTGTTGTCACAACTTGTGAGCATGGGGGATTGTGGTTTGTTACTGGAATATTCGGATTTGACACTCAGCACGCTGCTAATCCTCCAACAAATGGGAGAACTCCTCTTCCAGAAAGGACTCACCAGCACATTGACTAGGGCTGCAGTTGAGTATCTCTGCTCTAGCACTGTGCTGTGCAATACATCGATTTGTGGGGGTGGAAACTATTCGATATCTGGGCTCTCTGATAGCATAGTATCTAACCACATACAGGCTTAGTAAACTCAGGTGTCTTGCAAATGGTTAAGCAGCAAACTCCAGGATGAAATGATGATTCCAATTCACCCCAGGTGCCTTCAAAGCAGGCCTGGCAATCTGTTCCTGGAAGGTTATCACCTTGAACCCTTGGAAACCCTGTGGAGCGATGCCCTCCTGCACAAAAGGTGGTGCCAGGAGTAAGAATCGAGTCAAAGGCAGGCAGCAACAACTGTGTGGGCGTGTACCTATCATGTGATGTAAAGGTGTGACTGGAATTAAAATGTGAACTTTACCCGGTTTTAATAGTTTCAGTAAAAATGTAAATAGTCCTATGTGGCCAGTGGCGACTTTTGGAAGTGACTTTGGGAAAGATGAAAAGGGAAAGGTTCCATTCAGGATGCTCTTTCAGACTGATTGGCGCGTCCATTTCTCCATTTTCCGACGGAGTCCTCCAGAAAGGCGTCATGACTGTGTTCTTCACCTCCTTTCAGCTGACCTTGAACCACTTACATTTCCGGGTAGGTCTACATTCTTGCTTTAAAAATGGACCCCGGAGCCTCTAAAATGTGTTTCTGGAGTTAACACTTTAGGATGTGGCTATTCGCCTTTCATGTAACTAACCCAATTTGTAGTGTTCTATTTAATCAATTAATAATTTTAATTGAAGTTCATGATATCCTAATAAATGTGGAATAAAAATTATTGTTTGAGGACGTTACGACATATTTATCTCCAGGGAGGACAGGGAATCACAAGGAAGTATATAGAGTCATACCAAAAAGCCTCTACGTGAGATTATTTCTTTTTGTTTAGGGTGAAATAGTTATGTGAATCATTATGACAGTGAGTTTCAACCAGTGTAAATGAGTAAAAATGGATCATCTTTATCTTTAAAAGTCCAATATGCAATTATGACACTGCTTAAAGATATTCCTCAATTCTTCTTACATAAAGCATGTCCATGGAAAAGTCTTATGTTTCTGAATATGAATTAAGAATAACGTGTATGAAAATAGACTAATTAAATTGAAATTTATGGACCATTATTATATTTCTGGGTGGAATACTCATCTTTTGGGTCTACGTACTCCCCTTCAGGTTAAAAAAATTTCTCCTCATCAGATAATAAAACAAACAAAGCATTGTAATTTGAACAAAATCTTTAATTAGTTCAACTTAATTTGTGCCCTTTGTGCCCAGCTGGGATCTATCAGGTATTATTGTTTTGAAAGGATGGATGTTTAAAGCCATGAGATTGTCCCCTTTGAAGCACTGTGAGTGAAAGTCGTGCACTGGGAGGCTGGTTCTAATGCAACCAGCATGTGCCCGCCTGCAGTCCATTAACCTTTAATACTTGTCACTCAGCTGCTCATACAGGAGGATTTTTTTTAACCCAGAAAGGAAACAAGGTTATTTAGGAGGAATCAAATGGATAGGCTTACATCTCAAATGTTGGACAGGAGGCAGTTTTTAATACAATCTAAATGGCCAAGTTGAAGGGACAAAGTCGATTACAAACTAATTTCTAAAATAATTGAACACTGTATATAATACAACATAGGTTGTCAGCTGCTGATTTCTCATAAGAAAGTCTTGGGGTTGTTTTGGCATCAACTGAACATTCAGCAAAACAATGTTCAAATATTATTCCTAAAATGATGAATTTTCTCCTAAGGGTGAATGTACTGTTAAGTTTAAAAAAATCAAACTCCAAGCAGCTTTGGTGTCTAGACTGAGCATTCACAAGGAGCATTCCAATGACCCCGATGTGTAGGTGACAACACACGAGCTTAAGGCTTTACCTGACCCAGTAAAAGTGTCAAGCGCTCCATCTCCAGTCGTGCTTGTGGTTTCACTGCTGTTCAAAGGTTCTGTTTTGACTGCAAGAAGAGACACTACGTAGAAGAATAAGGACATGTGAGTTTTACGGCTAAATTTCTACTACAGACCCTGTCTATGCCACTAGAGATTATTCTAGCTACCATGGGCATGCATGAAAAAAAAAACCCCAAACTTGAGATTTTGAGGAGAGTTTTGTTAATTGAGCTTCTAAAGGGACATGCATTGATTGAAGATTGAATCTAAAATTCCTCCGTATCTGAAAACTAGTTCTTCAGATGCTGGCTTTTGAAGGCAGTCAACTTTCCAAAGTGAAAGTGCAATACCTGGGTTTACAATTTCAACTGAGCAAAACATATGTGGATACTAGCTCTGCCATACCGGCACAAGGGGGAACTCTCAGACAGTCTTCCCCACCTGGAATCCAAGTTGTAACACACAGATGAACTAGCTGATATGTTATTCTTCCCAAGAAGATGTTTTAAAAATCAAGCTAGGAAAGTATGATGAAAGCATACAAAAATCCTTAAGCCGTGGACCTGTTCATGTGATGGGGGTCGGGGGCAGGGCGGGGTAGTGGTGGTGTGACACTCTAAGAAATTTCCTGCTCTAAATGAAAATAAAAAAACCCACAGCTGTTGGGTATGCTGTACTTTAGTGGTATAAATATACATGTATGATTTATATTTTATATAAATTATTTATATAAAATGTCTATATATACACATACATACATAGTGACACTCACTGCCACTGAGTTAATTCCGACTCAGAGCAACCATGTAAGACAGAGTAGAACTGCCCTAATGGTTGCTTGGCTGTAAGCCTTTATGGAAGCAGAAGACTGGATCTTTCTCCCCTGATGCAACTGGTGGGTTAGGACTGCCAATCTTTGGGTTAGCAGTCGGTGCTTAACCCACTGTGTCTTCATTACAACCATAAGCATAGGATAAAAGATGATTTCTACAGAGATAAATAAATATTTTGGAAACTTTTAAATATGCTATTTCCCTTTTGAGGTCACATAGTTTGGCAAAAACTTCACTTGACAATGACATAGGCAGGCACCCAGGACTGTCATTAGCTGCAACAAGGTGGGGGAAGGTTGGGGAAGGGGTGAAGCCTCTGTCCATTTTGTCACACCATATTTTCCCTTTGTGGGCGAACTTCACAACAAATTTCACAGCAACCAGGAAGCAAACTCAAGTATTTAAGATTCAACACCTCTGTGCTTCTGCGTCATAAGCGGAATCCAACAATTTAATAACTTAGAAGCAAGCAGGAAACTCTAAAGATGGAAGCACAGAGCTAGCCAATATCAAACAAATACAATGAAAAGAAACATGAGGCCAGAACGTACCCACCAGACAAGCAAGTCAGCCACGCCACTCAGTTAGACAAGCAACTCATCAGTGGAGAAACATGCACTAATGATGAGGCATTCTGTAAGCATGAGCAGAAGGGATGATAATCTCAGTGGGCTTTGGACTAGTTAGTATCCATAATTTAACCACCTCAGGAAGGAGGTTTGCTTGAAGATTCGTAAAAGTTAAAGGTCGGAGAGAAAACGTAGAGAAACTTGACTTACACATCTCACCAAAAGGGATATTTGAAATTCAATTATTTTTCAAGAACAACAATAACCTGAGGAACGTCCACCGAAACCAAACTCCCTGGTGTTGAGTCCATGACACCCCACAGCCACTTGTAGGACAGAGTACAACTGCCCCAAGGGAACTTCCCAGGCTGGAAAGGGGGAGAGGTGTCCACTGCCAGATTCATCCCCTCACGAGCAGCTGAGGGGGACAAACAGCCATTCTCTGGGTTGACAGTTTACCCACTAGGCTCCCCCGTTCCTCTACCTGAGTAATGGGGTCTAATGACTTGTGTACAAAGAAATGAGTTAGATGATAAAATTTTTCAGTAATTATTTACACAGCAGTTTGTGTTATGACTAAACCAGATCAAAAGTTATATTTGCCAGTACGAAATTATTTACTACCAAATTGCTGGAGGGATTACAATAAACTAGACTAGGTACATCTACCTAATTTCTTAATTAATCTATCTGAATAGGAATAATTATGTCCATCTTATGCACAAGGACACCTGGCATTTGAATAGACTGTGGGACTTGTTGTATAAGTCTCATCCTAGGAGATGATGGAATTAATATTTCAACCCAGGTCTTTAGTTGTAACGACCATGATATTAGCCAACCGAAAAAACCTGTTGTGAGGCATGAAAATTAGCAGAAGTTTGTGGGATAATTTTTCATGAGGGCTTACTTTATAAACAAAGTAATTACCCCAACCAAACTCACTGTCATTAAGTGGAATTGGCTTCATTGTAACCCTTGTGAACGCACATTATTCAAAGTGAAAACTAAAAAATATTGGAATGGACTACCAATCTATTTATTCCTTGTGAAAAAAACTTGAAAAGACAGCAAGAAACAGAATTTGAAAATGGTGGTAACAGCATGTGATTCAAAGGTACTTAACAAAAGGCAGGCACTGTTCCATATGATGTAAGGTTATTAAACTGTGCTCCTTGAAACAATCTCATATGGTAGATATTGGCTGTATGCTCATTTTTTCAAAGGGGGAAAGTGATGCACATAATGTTCGAACAGCCTGTGTGTGGTCACAGGTAGCAGGAGCAAAAAGTGAAGACGAGGTGGAGTGATTTGAGCACTAGCGTCTTTACCATCCTGCCTCAGGCAGCACATAAGACTCAGGAATTACTTCTATCTATACGACACCCAAGACAACCCTCCCCAAACAGAATGAGATCTGGATGGTTATTAAGTCCAAATGTGTCTCCAGAAATTTATAAGGAAGTCCGGCTAAACCAAGGTAAGAAACAGTTTCGTGGAATTTCCAACTTCTAGTTGTCGCAAAGTTCCTATTTAAACATATATAAACCTATAACAATATTGTGAAATATAAGTATTAATACTAGGAAGTAAAAAATTTATTAGCAAATATAATTTTAAAATAGTGGAATCTTCCTATGAACTTTTGAAGTGCCATTGTGTGTATGTGTTTATCAATCCATGTGTATGTAAATATATATATATGCAGATACATGATTGTACACATAGAAAGATAAAAATATTTATGTACTTCATTTGTGAATTGTGTACAGAGAATATACATGGGACAATTGCGAGCCATGTCACATATGTGACACTGGTCTAGAAACTAGGCATGAATTTAGTTTTATTATCTTTGAGGTTTCAGTTCAAGCACTTACAAACTATTATAATGATTCCAATTTGAAAATTGTATGCGGTCAAAAGCAGAAGGAAGGTAGGATAGAGATTAAATTTTGTTTTTCTTTGTCATATTTGACATGTATCTCACAAATTTTAAGAGATACTGAGATGAGACATAAAAACGGCTTGTTTTACAGATGAAGGTCACCTAGAAAAAGCACGTGAAGAAAAGTGTAAATATTCAGATGTGTGACTGACCCTCATCGCCCTCGGGTCAGTGTTGCCTCACAGCGACCTCGTTTGGGTTTCTGAGACGGTAACTGTCTCCGGGAGCAACCAGTCTAGTCTTTCTCCCACAGCGCTGCTAGCGGTGCTGATCTGACCATCCGCGTCACAGCCTAGCGTGCAAGCAGACCAGCACACCGCCGAGGTTCCATAAAGACAGGTGCTACGCAAATCCATAAAAGGGATATTAGCGTTTAGAAACAAACTTGCCGCTCTAATGTGAATTTATTTTTCATAGGCAGGTAAGGACTGGAACAAAGGGGAAAAGGAAAATAAAGCAATGATATTGTAACTAAAAATAAATTATGTCACCTGAAGTGCATATCAAAAACTATCTCGTGAGCGCCATCATTTTGCCCTTTCTTTTCGAAGGGATACAATGATCTCAAGTAATAACACATAATAAAATTCTTCAGGGACAAACAAAAAAAGACATATGAAATGGAATGTCTGAATGATTATAGTTAGCTTTATTTTGAAGGCACAAGAATACCAAAAAGGGGGAGCATAAAAGGTATAGCAGGCAACACGTGTAAACACTCCACAGTGATTAGATATTAAGGTTTTAAAAATGCCAGTAATGGGCTGAGCCCCAGTGGCATAGTGGTTGTGCATGAGACTGTGGCCCACTGGAGTAGAGGTTCAATTCCAGCAGTGGCTCCATGAGAGCAAAGGCTGGGTCTCCTTCTCCCACCACCATAGGGCAGTGATGCCCACCTCCCCCCCCCCCAAAGGAAATTAAACATAATTAAAATGTTCTTCCTCCTAAAATGAGATGTCAGGAAGAAAATATTTTTTTCTTTAAATATGTGCAAGGCCATTTGCAAAATGGTTACCAATAAAACAAATCTAAAGTTTCTTAACTATTGTATAAAGCTTACAATTCCAAATAATTGTCACTATATAGTCATTGTGATAAGTAGCTTACTCTGACTCAAAGTGATCCTGGAGGGCAGGATAGACTCGCCCCCTTTGGGGTTTCTAGGACAGCAATTCTTTATTAGGGTGAAAAGCCTCATCTTTTTTTGCAAAAGCATATGATGGTTCTAATTTGCTGACCTTCAAGTTAGCAGGCCAGTCCATGACACACTCTGTTATCAAGTTCCTTCTCTGTATGTGTGTGTGTATGTGTGTGTGCATGTCCTAAAGTTGCAAGAAGGTTAAGACAAACCCTTCACACTAATTTAGAACAGTCCAAAATCATCACATACAACAGAATGGTAGCAGTAACCTCACTTAGGATCAAAGCAGAATAACTTTCTCCAGAACTCACACTTACAAACCGAATGCTTTGGTATTGAAAGCAGCAATCCTATTTTAATGTTATAGGTCAAAGTGTGTTGTGGTTTTAGTCATCTATATGTTTAGAATAAGTGATCCAGGGTTCATTTTCCTAAAATGAGATGAAATAATTATGCAAAGACCCTTGATCACAAACCTAACTAATATCACCATGCCCCGCCCCACTTACTCCTTAGAGGTCAAGATGGCAAGACTTTCTCTTACATGCTTTAGAACTGCGGTCAGGGAGCCCCGTCCCTGGAGAAGGACATCATGCTTGGGAAAGTACAGGGCCAGTGAAAAGGAAGTAGGCGCTCACTGAGATGGATCGTCACAGTGGCTACCACAAACATAGGAAGAGTTGTGATGATTGGTGCAGGACTGGGCAGTGGTCTACAGTCACTATGGGTCAGAGGCCACTCAGTGGCATGGAACAACAACAACAACAACAACAACAACAACAACAAGACCTCACTAATCACCTACTAGCAATTTGGATGCATTCAATAGAGTCATACTCAAAATAGAAATGGCTCAAGAGAATTAAATATATTAGCATGGCACGGTTTCTCATGTTCTAGCTTTAACCATTACTGTCGTAAGTGGACTGTGATTGTTGTCAGCTATTTGTCAAGAGTACTAGATGAGGTCTTCCTCCCTCTGCACCCCCCACCTCATTCTCTCTGCATTAGTTTTCTTAGGTGCTTGGAGTCAAATCTGACTCAGAGGCACCTTGATGTGATGGAAGGGCCTCTGTGTCACAGGGTTTGCTAAGTTCAGGGTTTGGGGGCACAGCAGTAAAGTGCTGGGCTGCTCCACAGAGACTGAACTTACCAAGAGAGCTAGATGTATCAGCCCATTTCTGTAAAGCTTTACAGCCTTGGGGATCTTGTGGAGAAAGTTCTTCTAGGTGCTGTCAGGTCAGTGTGAGTTAGGATATACTCAGTGACAGTGGTCATCTTTGCAGGAGCAGACCACCTAGTCATTCACCACAAACCTATGGTTCAGTGTCGTCATAATTGCTGCAGAAAAGGTCATACAATTTGCTTTACTGCCATATGTGCTTTATGGTAGTGGTCTGAAGTCAAACCTCCAGTGTTCCAGAGCGATCCCTATACTTGAAGGTAAACTTAATCATCTAGACACATGTTGTCTTTAATAGAATCTTTAATAGATTTAATAGAATCTTTAGCATTTAATTACAAAGTTGTAAATTTTAACTATTCTTGGTGCAACATCTGTTTTCTTATTATAACTCAAAGTTCATATCCACTTGTTGTGAACTCATGCTTTAAACTCTGAAGCACAGGTTCTCAAATGCACTTGGTCTACTGCTTCCTTTTCAGAAAAACAATCAAATAAACAAACAAATGTAAAACATACATACTCAGTCCCCAGACCAAGCAAATGAAAGCATCTGTATAGAAACCACAATCTGGGATGAAAGCTATTGTTGCAGCTACCCACTGGATGGCTCCAGGGTTCCTGATGCTTACACATTGGGCTGCTAACTGTAGATCAGCTTTTCAAAACTACCAAGCACTCAGGAGGGGCAGAAAGACCAGGCTTTCTACTTCCATAAAGATTTATAGTCACAGAGACTCAGTCCCCCATTCCACAGGGTCACTAAGAATCAGTTGTCAGTGACTTTTACTTAGTTTAGTTGTTTTTGTTTTGTTTTCAGCAGTACAGCATCCCTTCCTTCCACCAATCTCACCCCAACACGGGTGGTGTCTTCCATATTAGGAACCAAACTAAACCAAAGTCACTGCCAAGAAGCACAACTCTAAAAAACAGAGTCCAGTTGACATACAATTCACATCGCCATCTTCTGAATTCTGTGTTGAAAACCTACTGGTGGAATTCCAAAATCACTTTATAAACCACAAAATCAGACATAATACTTCTGATAGCTTACGTTCTACACAGAATTTTCTAAGGGTTTCATAAAGAAGAGTTATAATTTATAGCACTGCAGGAAAGCACTAATTTTTTTGGGGGGGCATCACTACCCTCTGGTGGAAGTAGGAGGCCCGGTCTTGCTCCTGGAGAGCTGCTGCTGGATTTGAACTGCCAGCCCCTTGGGCTGCAGTCCCACGCACAACTACTACACCACCAGGGCTCAGCCCTGGGAAGCAGTAATTATTGCCTACCAGTTTTATTAATTGGTACAGCCTATGAATTATGTTTACATAAATCAATATAATACTTAAAGCTCAATACGCAGAAAGTTTTCTTTCACCTCTAAATATGCATAAAGTGGGTAAATGAAAATAATTTGATGAAGTAATTTATGACACTCATTCTAACAAGACAGTAAAGAAGGATGAATTTGGGATTACTCTTGGCTCTTAGTAGATCATGTAGCAATCAGAGACAAATCTATTACATGCAAATAGTCTATGTGTGTATAATTTAGAAAGCTATTTTCTACAATGTATAGTTTCCAAATATAGAAGGCATCGTAGATCAGGTCAGAATTTTTATTTTTGTTCCTCAGCCATCTCTTTGCAGTCTTTTCCTAACATTCCTAAAGAATCTAATCTTTCCTTCCACTGGTGCCCACTTGAACGCAGTATGGCACTCATCTGTTTGTTTGCTTTTTGGGCATCACTGCCCTCTGGTGGGAGTAGGAGGCCCAGCCTTGCTCCTGGAGAGCTGCTGCTGGATTTGAACCACCAACCCAAGGGGCTGCAGTCCCGCACTCAACCATTACACCACCAGGGCTCATCCTGGCACTCATTATTTTTATGTGTGATCCCCCCCCTGCTAATCCTTTATCTTTAAGTGGCTGGTAGTATCATGCTTTATTGATACTTGGGTTCTCATTTTCTAGTATCGAGTCCAAGGGCTTCATTTATTTTCACTAGGGTAAGTGAAAATTCATTTCTGTATACCCAAACCTAAGCACTCTCAGGGTATATCTATTTATAAATACATTGAAATCAGCTATAGCTATACATAGATACCATTGTCCAAAAGACCAATGTGTTCAAATCCACTGCAGTTCATAGCGACCCTAGAGGACACAGCAGACACGCCCCTGTAGGGTTCTAAGATTACCAATCTTTAACAGAAAAATCTCGCCTTTCTCCTATCTAGCAGATAGGAGTGGTTTTGAACTGCAGATCTTGCAGTTGGGAGCCCAACAAGTAATCCACTACACCACCATGATGACTCCTTGCAAATAACATCAAGCATATGAGAATGTTACCTCTATCTTTAATTATTCCTATGACTGGCATATATATGATAGATATATAATATCCGTTATGTATATCCATACACATCTCAATCGGGGAGACATGTTACCATTGTTTTTCTGTTGCTCTCAATGCATTTTTTATATAATTCTAAGTAATTGGAAAATATAAAATGATGAATCATAATATGTGACATGAAGAAATGAATGGAGACAAAATAACGATTTAAAAAAACTAAAAATAAAAAAAATATCAAGGGTTCATGAGGAGGGGAGGGGAGGGAAAAGAGGGGGGATATAAGGATCTGATATCAGGGGCTCAAGTAGAAAGAAAATGTTTGGGGAATGATGATGGCAACAAATGTACAAATGTGCTTGACACAATTTATGGATGTATGGATTGTGATAAGAGTTGTATGAGCCCCCAATAAAATGACTTAAAAATTAAAAAAAAAGAAATGAATGGAGAAAAGAAGAGATGATACGAAGGGCTTAAGGAGAAAGAAAATATTTTGAGAATGATTATGGCAACATATACACAAATGTGTTTGATAAATTGAGGTATGGATTGCTATATGAACTGTAAGAGCCCAAATGATTTATATATATATATATGAAATTTCCATTTCAGTTTTCATAAAGTTCTATTGGATGATAGACACTCAATTCTTTATATATTTCTTAAAGCTGCTCTTGTGCTACAGTAGCAAAGTTACATAGTTATAGCAGAGACCATATTCCTACAAAGTCAAAAATGTTTACTATATGACTCTTTAAAGAAAATGCTTAAGGATGTTTTTGAAAGGTTTAGCTGTACCTATTTCATTTTTATCAATAGTTCTATGCTTTAATGATTATACTAGTGAATTGTTACTAGTAGAATTGTTACTACTAAGTAATGCAAACTACTTAGACTAACATCATATGGTAAGATCCTAAAGTGTTTACAATCAACTCATGTACTATCTAATTAAAGACACAATCTGGCTTTTATGATTGAACATTGAGACTCTGATGGTGTTTTCAATGCTAATGCAACATTAATGACTCGAGTTGATCTATGGACTAATGTTAGTGTAAAATAGCAACCACTCTTTTGTGGTATTAATAATCTAATTTAAATTATGAAAGCCGATAGCCTATGATGGTGGTGAACAACTCTGCATTTTGGCTCAACCCCAAGTTCTGAGAATTTTCATTTCTAACCCAGATATACTGAATCTGATATTGTATTTGTGGGATGAAAATGCAAATTCTCAGGGTGGGGCAGAGAGTTGAACCAGAAAGAATTGGTTCAGAACCCTGCTATTGCTTGCATGAAGAATCTGCAGAGTTAACTTGCAAGTGGTGAGAAAACCAGTGCAGTCTCCTTTTTTAAATGAGATTATGAAGAAAAACTAAGAACACAACAAAGATGGACCTAAATTTCTACCATTAGAACACTTAATAATTGATTTAAAAAGCAAAAGAATATTTACTAATTGTTAATAATAAAAACAGTAAACTGTTTACTGTAAATGATTCCATGTCATGCTCAAGCCCACTGTCTGCCAGTACGGAACACAGAGAGGCGTGCACACACAGAAGAGCAACGGAGAACACACTGGAGGAGGCAATCCACACGCCACACGCATGCAGTGTAGCACCAGCTGTCGTACTTGTGGCAGAAGAAGGGGTGCTGCAACTCAGCAGCCAGTCTGCAGTGTTTAAAACAGTCATGTTGTCCCCTGAGAACAGCAATGATATAAGGGTTCACTGTCTGAGTATAAGGTATAAGGCCTGCTGAGCCGACATGAATAATCTTCAACGTTTGCACCAACTGCTGACCTTTCTGCCCAAATTTTAACTGCATTGTACGACTTCTGCATTTTCCTTTCTCAGGACCACATTAACTCTGTGAATACATATGTGCATGATATGATTTATACACTCCACAGTGTGCATTTCTACAGTATTTGAGGTTTAAGCTGATTTTTTTTACACCCAGTTTAAGGTTCAAGTGTAAATATTTGCACTACAGAAGAAATCATGATATAATCTTAAAAGTTTGTCATCTTACACATGTGCAAATATGGAATGCATACAACTAGCGTATGTATTGATTGAGATGGGAGTTGTATGAGCCTCCAATAAAATGATTTATTAAAAAATTGTCATCTTAACACTAATTAGATGAAATCATATATGTATGTTTAGAGACAAATGAATATTATAAACAAGGAAAATGTTAATCCGCAAGGGGTTGGGAGTAAAACATTATTAAATACAGGCAACTTGCAATGCACATAACTTTACAAAGAAAAGTTTAGATTGCACAATGATTGCAATTTAAATGGGGAGAGGTGTATCAAACAAATATTAATTTTAAAGAAAATATGATGTGGCAAATTCTGGTGTACAGTTATATGAAGTTTGTACTTTAGAACAAACTCTTTAATGTACTGAGTAAAATGACCACATCTACAAAATCTTCAAAATTATGAATAATTTTAAATGCAGATAATAAATATCATAATATAGTTTCTCTATGTATATATGCTGTTACAATATTCAAGTCTTGTTTTCTTAGTATGGAGTGAAGTATTTGAAACAATAACTGACTGTTGCTGTGTGATTTGGCCTAATTAGTGCTCATCTAATGAACAAACTATGCTGTAAAATCTGTTTCATAAGGGATTGTTCTCTCTGAAAAGAAAGTGCAGCAGATTCAAACATTTTGAAATACTAAAATAATGTTATGGAAATTGATCTTTGAAATATAAATGTGAGACATCCTTTTGTCTTATCATTAAAAACTGAACCACAAAAATGTGATGTGAGTGGGTGGAAAATTCTATGGCCACATTCTCAAATTCTTTTGGAACAATTTCAAGGACAGATACAAATGGGAAGTCCCACAAAAGGCCCTTAGAATATTATTCTGGGCTATTGAATGTTATCTATGTATAAAGGAGATGCCAGTGCTTGAAAGAAATAAAAATAAAAATAAATAATACAGGAAAGATACATTTTAGGGATATAGTACTGACCATGCTATTAACAATAGGGTTTTTATTAGATGCCTAACGTGAAATTAAAGCAAGCATTCAACTATGCTCTGGAAACTCATCTGGGTGACATTAACTCTATGCTTTTTTGGTTATTATTCTGATTATATAATTAACTTTCAGATATTTGCTTCTTAGAAATCCCCTCACTTGCTTCTGCACATCCTCTGGAGGGTGCACTTACCTCCTGTCCCATTAGTGGTGACGGATGTATTGCTGAGACTAGATTTATCCAGTTTGGAGCTACCGGGAGTTTCACTGCCTCCAACAAGAGCATGAGGACTTGCAAGGTCCTGCATTTCCATAGACCTGTTGAAGTAAGAAACAGCAGATCAACCACTGAACTCTCAGACATAAAATGAAAGGCAATCTTAATTTTAAAATGATATCTTTCTATTTCTCATGAATATGGATGAAAAGGTATGTGCCAAAGCACTGTCACGTCAAATCCAGCAACAGAAAGGATCCTATTTCAAGACCAAGTAAATTTTGTTTCAGAATGCAAGTTGGGTTTAAATATAGGAAATGTGATGCAATTCAACAGGTGGAATCTGACTTAAAAGATTCTCTTAACTTCCCGCGTCAAAGACTTGCCTCTAACGTGGGAAACAGACACTCCAAAATGGATAGCAAGCACAGGCTTCCTTCAGTTTTACCCTGTAAATGCGTGAGACCTAAAGAGAAGCAGGAAAATGTGGGGGAGAGACAGCACAGGCCAAAGGAGCCGACCTGCAAACGACTCAGTACTTCACATCAGCAGACAAAAGCTTGACAAACCATTATAACATATCAAATGCAGTTCTTTACTCCCATCTGTGTCTACACAATCATATCTGTGTATGGATACACCCATGCACACGATGGGGCTTCAGAAAATTATGGGACATTGTAACTGAAGGAAAACAAAGTGGATTGGCACAGTGGGCATAATAGTGGGCTGAAGTAGAATGAGCAACTGTGAGACTGAAATTTTTGTGTGAAAAATTGAAGTGATTCCTCAAATTTTTTGAAACAAGTGCATTATTTTCTAATGAAGAATTTAAACTGTGTATATGAAACTTATCTAACCTTATGAGCCAAATGAAAATTCTTAAACTGATGTTACAATATATGAAATAAAATATTCTTTTAATGAAGTTTAAAATAGTCAATTGGACATTACAAAAAAATCATCTATATATATATACACACACACACATATATATAAACTTAGGTCAATATAAATGACACACACTGAAGCAGAGAAACATAAAAAAACTGGAAAAGTGAGGTGTGCA
This sequence comes from Nesogale talazaci, assembly GCA_004026705.1. Taxonomy (NCBI): domain Eukaryota; kingdom Metazoa; phylum Chordata; class Mammalia; order Afrosoricida; family Tenrecidae; genus Nesogale; species Nesogale talazaci. The sequence continues at coordinate 297,674 of PVJH01000111.1, read as the reverse complement.
ATATTATCATCAGATAATAGTAAAAAATGAGGCAAATAATATTGAAATAAGTTGATTTCCTTCACACTTAATCAAACCAGCAATACACACATAGATCCTGGAAGTACGATGAATATAAAAAGAGAAAACGAGGCAAAAACCAGCCAGAGTGAAACATACGGTCATATTTTGAAAATAATAAATCAAAGAGTTGGAGTAACTAAAGAGAAGGACACCTATAGGAGATTAGCAATAAAACAGCAAGTAATTTTTCATAAAAATTATTTTTAAAATCTTTTGTACCATCGCTGTTGTTGGGTGCCAACGAGGTAAGAGCGTCTCAGCGGCCCAGTGGAGCACAGAGTGGAGCACTGCTCAGCGGGCCTGCCTCACAGTGGCTGTCCGAATGAGCCCACTGTTGTAACCACTGTGCCCTTCCAGCAACTTCAGCATCTCTCTCTTTTTTGCAGACCCTCTACATTACCAAGTCTGTTTTCCTTTTCCAGGGACCAATCTCTCCAGATGACATGCTCAAAGCACGTGAGACGTGGTCCCTGGATGTCTTATTATATCTCTCTTCTTTCCGCATGCTATCAGGGTTCTGATGTCTCCACTCCATAGTCAAGCACCAAGAGCTCTCTATAACCTTCTCAGCTTTATCTTCAAGCAGATGTACATTCTGATGGATTGACTGAGAGTAGATTTAAATTCTGGCCTCTGTACCTGTGGATGTAGTCTTGTGGAGAAACCTTAGAGTTTGTATTATGTTAAAGAAGGTTCTACCAGAATGCTTCTTGGAGTCTCTGGGAGTGAGACTTTATCTCAAGTCCTTTGGACGTTATTATAAGATACCAGTCCTGGAAAAGGATATCATGCTTAGTAAAGTGAAGGGACAGCAAATATATGTATGCATATACGTATGTATATATCCTTGACAAGATGCATTGACAAGATGCATTAGTGGCTTAAACAATAGGTACAAACAAGGCAACAAATGTGAGTATGGTGCAGAACTAGGTACTGCTTCATTCTGCGGTGCACAGTGTCTCTATGAATCTGAACCAACTAGATGGGACCTAGATCTATGGGAAGACAACTGGGACACGATTTATATTCCTATCTTAAACAGTTCGGGTAGGCACTAAGCCTAATGACTTCTGAATTGTGTGTGTGTGTGCATACCAGAAGAGATAGATACACACAAGGGAAGACAGATGCTATGTGAGAGTTGTCTCCAGGCCAACAAATGCCAGAATATCGAGGAATGCTCAGGGCTACCTAAAAAGAAGGACTCCACACAGTTGACATCCTGAAGTCCATTTTCAGTCTCCCAAACAGTAAGATGATGATTTTTGTCCTTGAACGCCACCCACCTTCTTTGACTATTTGTGTTAGAGTTCCACAGTCACTGTGATTCTTAGTACACTATTTCTGGCTTCAGGAATTACTATTACTATTATTCAAGCAGTCCACAAGTTCAACTTCTGTAGCACCTTTCATGTCCAAGGATCATTCCTAAAAACCATGTTAATCAACTTTAAAGTTGCTGAAAAATGTTTTCTTTCTCCATGAAGCTTTTCCTGATCCTCAAAAGTAGAAGTGACCCATCATCTCACAACTCTCAGTATTTTCAGCTCTTCCTGAGCACTCATTGCCGTGTTCCTTACTTTCGTTTCTGGACACTCATTTGCTTGTTTCCCCTCGAACACAAAAGGGAAAAGAAAATACTTCCCAAATTCTGGGATAATTATTTAATTCTACTTATCTCTTTAACTACTAAGATACTCTGCATGTAAAAGATCCAAGTAAGTAGGGGCTCTCGATACAAGTAAGGATCAGCCTGGTCTCAGTTACTGGTTACAAATGATTTTGGTTGCTTCCCACCCTTGAAATAAAATGATCCATTCAGTAATGTATACTTTTTATCATCATCTATATGTAGAGATGAACTATGCACATTTTAAGATATTTAAATATATACAACTATGCACATTGTAAGGTATATTTTAAAATATTGTGCAGAATGGAGTTTCTAAGAAAGAAATATGTTAGTAGTTTTTATAATTACTGAACTGTAACTTTCATCTATGGTAGGTTACTGTGACTCAATTTATATTCCTATCTTAAACAGCTACAGGATGGAAAAGAAAAATCTTTTAGCAATACAGAATTATGATCCTTCAAAAGAAAACAAAGGAGACTCGGCTGAAAGGAAGTAGTTATAGTAATATGTTTGTTATAGTTATACAGTAATAGTTACTCCCTGTTTCTTCCCACATACCCCCTTCTGTCTCCAGAGTTTTGGCATCTGAATATACCACTGCTCTTTCCCTCTGAAGTATAATTATTTATCTAAATAAGCAACAAAAACAAAGAGATACCATTCTAGCCTGGCACACACAGGTCTGGCTACGTCCTTGGTTAAGAAGGAAGATTTGTGTTGGGTTCTCTGTAAAGAAACACACCAATATTGAAGTGACCAAACCAGGTGGGAGATGACCCACATGGAAGTATTCCTATGATATCTTTGTGAGGTCTGTAATTAAAAATATTACCATTATTGTAGTCCACAGGAATGCGTCTTGTGTGTATAAATTTATCAGAATAAATGGGCAAAGCACATACAGAGTGATTGGTCCCCAAAGTGGAATTTATTCCAGAATACCGATGCCTTCTTGACATTGGAAGAGAGTCTTTCCGACAACTTGTGTATGTGCAATACACAGAGTGTGCAGAATGGGAGTAATTTGACATGTCTGTCTAAATGCTGAGTGTTCCAAAAAAATGTTTGTTCTTGACCAGCTCCAGAGATAATCTCTTTGTATTTGGAACAGCTTGCTTTACAAAAATGTCTTTGTTGTCCTGGGACCCTGGATCATACATACATAGTCTATGGTAACAAGGCCATGTATGATGGAAGCCTTGCACCATGCAACATCAGCCTGGTCCCTGAATGCCTGCTACTGCAGAGATAGTAGCTGACATCCACCATAAGGCTGCCATGGGGGGTGGTGTTTATGTCTCACCTCCAATAACAACCAATAATTCCCATGGTTGGCAATACTCTGTGCAGATTGAGATGTATCATTTCTGGGATAACTAGTGGTGTCTATACAAGAACGTGAGAAATCACTTGTATTTGACCTTCCCTGCCCTCAGTGCCTATTTTTTTTCCTTTGCTGACTTGGATTTATATCTTTTCACCATAGTTACCATAAGTACAGCATCTTTGCTAAACTCTGGGTCCTCGTAGGGAAATACTGAAACTTGAGGAGAGTCTTAAGGATCTCCAACTATAGTCCTAGACATTGCTAGGCATTACTGAATTGTAGCACAGGAAAAGAAAATTCAAGCAAAACATAGAAGTCATGGTCAGTTGAAAGCAGAGAGACCAGAATTCCAGGGAGATGATGTGGCTAAAATTTGTAGCACAGCTAAAATCGAATGGTATAGAACTGATCCAAGAAGCAGCTCCGGAACTCTGTGGAGGAATCCCCTTGAGTTTTGATGAATATTAAAGTAAGAGCAGGAGATAACATTCCAAAAGGCTGCACAACAAAAATCCAGAGAGCTGTGAATTGAACAATTCAAGAGATCAGGTTCTAACATTATATTCATCATTTGATAAGCTGAAAGAATCAGAAGTGAATCTTATCTTTAAACAAGGGTTATATTCCCCATCTTGAAAAGGCTGATCAAGACAGTATTACAAACAATCTCAAAACAAATAAATAAGACAGATTGATCTTCAAATATCTTTATTTCTGAAATGGATTATAACAGTTCTTAAAGTGAAGTGGGGCAAGGGGTAGAAAGTTTTAATAATGTAAACCCATCTCCCAATAAAAAAATAGACATGTGTGGCAATGAGAAAATTTCTTAATATAGCTCTTCTCTTCAAGTCTTTGCAACTTCTACCAAATGACTGAGTTTGTTGCTGTTGTTAAGTGTCATCTAATCAATTCCAAATCACTATGACACTATGTACAGCAGAAAGAAACACTGAACCATCCTATACTATCATCATAAACATTCTGTTTGAGCCCATTGTGGCAGCCAATGTGTATATGCATCTTGTTGAAGGTCTTCATTTTTTGAAGTTCCTCTACTTTAATGCTTTTTAGAAGCAATGATGGTGAGACTTTACCTCCCTTGCTTTGAACGTATAATCAGGACAGACCAGTCCATGGAAAATGACATCATGCTTGGTAATATAGATAGTCAGTGAAAAAGAGGAAGACTCAACAAAATAAAATTAGGTGGTACTTTAAAGTACCGTGAGCAAATAATCATAGAAGCTGAATTAAATGAAGAATGTGAAGTCAGGTTTGGAGAAATGTTTATTAACAGCATGGGATATGCAGATGGCCCAATCATGCTTGCTCAAAGTGAGGAGGACTTGAAGCATTTGCTGATAAAGGTCAAGGATTCTAACTTTCAGTATAGATTATAACTCAATTTAAAGAAGACACAAACTCTCAAAAGTGGACCATAGGTAGCATCACGGAAAATCACAAAACATTTGTGGTTATCAAGGATTTTGTTTTGCTTGGATTTACAATCAATGTTCATGAAAACAAATCAAGAGATAAAAGGACACACTGCATTGAGTTAACTTGCTGCATAAGACCTCTTTTAAAGTGTTGTAAACAAAGATGTTACTTTGAGGACTAGGGTGGGCCTAATCCAAGTCATGGTGTTTTTCTTTCTTTTTTTTTTTTTTTAAAAAAAAAACAAGCACATTTTTTTTTGTTTTTGTTTTTTTGGGCATCACTGCCCTCTGGTGGTGGGAGTAGGAGGCCCAGGCTTATAGCTGGATTTGAACCTCCACCCAGTAGGCCGCAGTCCCACGCACCACCACTATGCCACCGGGACTCATTCATGGTGTTTTTCAATCATCTTAAACATATGTGAAAGTTGGACACTGAATAAGGAAAACCAGAGGAAGAATTGATATATTTGAATTCTGGTGCTAATGAAGAATATTGAGAGTCACATGGATTGCCAAAAGGACAAACAAATAGCTTGGAAGAAGCATGGCCTTTCTCAAGGCAAGGATGGTCATGTTCTAGGAAGAGATCCGTCCCTGGAAAAGGATATCATGCTTGGCAAAGCCAAGGTGAAGTGAAATTTTCAGGAATATTTTCAACAAGATGTGGATGGACACCGTGGCTAGATCAATGGACTCCATTATAGGAAGAATTGTGAGGGTGGCACAGGTGCAGACAGAGCTTCGTCCTGTTGTACAGAGGACTGTGATGAGTCAGAATTGACTGGATAGTCCCTACCAGCGGCAACATGCACATAGGTCATGTATGACACTAATAGAGGGGCTGGTCAATTGTATTTGCCCTTTCTCTAGGTATATGAGCTGTCTTAGCAAGAAAAGAGAGAAATCCCAAGACTGTTGGAAGAAGAACCATTCAAACAGCATGTTTGAGCGCTCTGTCTACGGGGTGGAGGCTGAAACCAGAGGCACTAGAGGGCTCCAGGGAGCGAGAACCAGGAGAATTACATGTGAAAATCTGAAAGAAATTAGGTTACCAAAAGGAGAGGACAAGAGTCAGAAGATATACTAATCTTGGTGTGAAATGAAGATATGGAAATTTGAAAATCTAGAAACAAAGGAAATATTGGAAAGAGTAACTTAAAAAGTTATGCCATCAGCACATGCCTGGTCACAGCCCTACCACAGACCTTTATATATTGCAAACAATGCAAACTCATGGTTTTATTATCTCCCATTGACCTTACCTAATGCTAATATTTTAAATTTAATTAATTAAAAATACATAAGTTCTTACTGAAAAGAGAATACTGTCATACAATCAAAAGAATCAAACTCACTACCATTCATTTTTTAGCCAAGCTTCACCTGGGCTCCTGTCATAGAGGGAAAGACTTCTGAGTACAGAAACCATATTCCAGAATGAGAATGCATAGTCTGGGCAAAAATAACTAAAAATACATTAGGAGTCAGCAGAATGGACAGACCACAATTACTGTGAATCCCAAGAGCTCAGAAAATTGTCTCCAAAAAACTATCTGGATTTTGAATCATTCAAATCAGGGGCCCAAGGAGAAATACTGTCAGCTATATCACTGAACCCCCTACATCATTTTGGACCACATGCATGATGGGTAAATTTGGGATATCAGTCAAGAATAAAGAATGGAGAAAACACCACAGAAATTACAGAAGAGTTATTCTTTTAAAATAAAGCAATAGAGAGAGAGAGCCTTGCTATTTTATAGCCAGTTCCCTGGAAACTAACATTTGATTATGGGCTGTTTTTAGTAACTTGGATTCATTTTACTGGGTTGATGTTTCCTACAATTAAAGATTGCAAAATCAAAAGTATTTTTGCTCCTGATAGTTTATTCAGAATATTCCTGAATTTCCTTTCATATGTTTTATAATTAATATGATTGGGAAACTTCAAATTCTTTTAAAGTCAGGTTTGATATAAAGTATAAAATCTACAATAATACTCAAGAACAGAAAATGATTGAGTCCTAGTTGTTACTGTGACTATATTGTATGACATTTTATATCACTTTCTTTAACTTTTAATATAACCCACCTATATATATTATTTTCCATATTTTTAGTCTTTAGAACTTTATTCACTCCAAAATCTTTTATCATAAGCACAGCTCTCCCTTCTCTTTTATATATAAAGAATCTGAGGATAGTTCAGGATACTTTGCTTATCTGTATTCAAGAAGGTAGAACATGTGATTACTATAATTCAATTAATGGTTAGGTTATGTCCCATGACATGTTTCCCATTATTAAAAGTGATTTTACAGTGATGCCCACAAAAAATGAAAAAAAAGTGATTTTACTCCTTTTACACTAGGAAATCACAATCAAGAATGCATAGGCCTCCAATAAGGTTTTCAAAATTACTCCATTTACCAAACCATCTGTTTTTCCAATTGGATACAGGTCTAAAGTTGCTATATTTATTGATGACTCACCTGCTCTCTGAAGATTTCTATTTTAACCACCTTTAATTGGTCTTTATATCATAAAGGAATTAAATATAAGATGCTAGCATATATCTGGAAAATGGGAAAATGCACTTATCTATAAGGATAACAATCAGAAAATATGTGTCATGGTAGTTTCTTTTCATAAAACTTATTCAATCTCTTTGTTGGGAAAATAAAGCACTTATTGCTGAAGACCAGAGAGTGCGGTCTTCATTATGGATTAAAATTCATCTGAAGGAAAACAAAAGTCCTCACAACTGGGCTAGGAGACAACATCATGATAAACAAAAAAACAAATGAAAGTTATGATAGACGACTTTATTTACATAGATCCACAATCAAAACCCAGGAAAGCAACAGTCAAAATATCAAACAACATATCTGTACTGGTACAACTGATACAAACAAGCTCTTTCATGTGCTTTAAAACATGAAAGCAGATACATGACCATATTCCTATATGCCTCCTGTGCATCCGAAAGCTGGACAATAAATAATGGAGACCAGAGAAGAATTGATACAAAATGACCAGGTCATGGAAGAATAAACACATCTGCCTTGAACTAAAATCAGAAGGCTCCTGAGAAGCAAGACTTCATTCCTCTCACATAATTTGGGAATGCTACCAAGAGGGATCCATGCCTGGGCAAGGAGATCATATTCGGTAAGGTAGAGGGTGAGTTTAAAAGATGTAGAACCATGGCAAGACAAAATGATACGGAGGCTGCTGCATTGGGTTGCAAGGTACAAAGACGGTACAGGAATAGGCAGGATGTTTATTTTGTTGCTTTGGGGTTCCTATGAGTGACTGGTAGTTTCAAGCTGCTGACCTTGGTATTAGCTATTCAGCTAGTAACTACTACGCTATCTGATCTCCTTATAGTCCAGGGTCTATTATTTTTAACAGACTTCAAGGAATACATCTTCAAATGTAGAAAAGGGCAAGTTTTATATCTGTATACTTTGCCATCTACTCTAACTCAGACACCCTGGTTCAATGTATACAGATCCTGATAATGAATCATGGCCCTGTTTATTTGTAGACGGAGACCCCATCAGTTGTTCATGACCCAAGAAAGGAAAGAGCATTCTAGGCTTTCAAAGACACTCATACGCCAGCCCTTCCTCTTTACATAAAGTAAACACCATAAGCACATAGCTCTAGTTCCCACATTGTCTAAGTCCATCTAATTAGATAAAAATTTGTATGTTGATCTTCAGATGGAGAATTCCAGGGCAAGACTCTTGTGTTTGTTTTGCTCATAACTTCCTTTTCTTCATATTATAAGCTTCAATTCTCCTTAGCTGGAAGTAGGAATAACAACATCAGCTTCCACTTAAATGATTAGAACATAGGTTCCTTTAGAGCAGAGGTTCTTTCTGTTTTGTTCACTGGTCTTTTGCCTATGCCTACAGCAATATACTCTACTGGCAGGTAATTATAAATAAGGCATAAATACAGAGAAAATCAGATGAAGTTATTTGAGTTACTTAGAATTAAACTTAGTTTCACATAACAAATACTCCTTGAGCAGCTACTGCACCAGTGGTTTTCAACTTTCCTAATGCTGCTGCCCTTTAATATAGTTCCTCATGCTGTGGTGACCACTCAACCATAAAGTGATTTTCATTGTTATTTCATAACTGCAATTTTGCTACTGTCATAAATCAGGTGATCCCATGAAAGGGTCATTGAACTCCCAAAGGTATTGTGACCCACAGGTTGAGAACTGCTGAACTACATGTAAAAATTCTGAAAGTATATGGCATGTTCAAAAGTTTTCAAACTAGTGGTGAAATTATGGGTAAGTGGAGGATGGTGAGATTTGTTCTTGATGCAAATGTGAGTGGAAATCCCATGTGTACAAGTTTAGATGGGAATGTGTGTGTGTGTGTGTGTGTGTGTGTGTGTTTAAAAGATGGCTTTCGTGGCTATAAAAAAAAACCAATGGGGAGGTAGGAGAAGGATAAAGTGAACCAGTCAAATTATTTTAGTTTAAAATGGATCAGATCAAAAATTCTATAAGTCAGTAGTAGGCACCACTCTTCTTGGAAACATGCAGGCCTTTCAGGACAGCATGTAACAGTGGCTCTGGGTCGTCTTAAACCAGCACTTGAATTGTTGCTGTTCTGTGGCATAGAGTTGACTCAAACATGCAGTGACTGCTGAGAACAGAGTCAAATTTGCCCTTGGGGTTTTGCAGGCAGAACTGACACCTGGATAGACTGCATTCTGAACAGCCTGTCACGTCTTTCTTCAGCAGAGAAGTTGTGGGGCTTGAACCACCACCTTCTCGGTTAGCAACAGAGTGCTTGACCAATACTGCACCAGGACTCTTACGGTTCAACTGAGAATCAAGACGCTCTCGCCCCAGCTGCAGACCGGAGCCAGCTTCACCTCAGTCCTTGAGGGAGGGTGTTAATCATGCCTTGCTGCATGGTCCCATGGGACAGGAGCTCTGGAAGAAGGCCCTCTCGGATCACTTGGTTGGAAGCAGTTCTCACTTCTGAGAGAAGGGCACACAGGAGGAATAATTCCCCTCAGAGCACTGATCAGGGAAGTCGGCCATGCCTAAAGAAGGGATGGCACTTCACAACAATAAGCATCAGCTACTCCCACTTGCCAGTGACGTCATGCCTGACCAGGGGCCAGCAAGAGGGATTTCAGTTCAAGTGACCCAACTGCCAGGTTGACCTCAGGCCCTGGGCAGAGAGCAGTGAAACCATGGACAGGCTGTTCTCGGGACACTTGTCCAGCTCTGTCTTCCCAGATCTTTGATCAGTTCTGCAAGCCTGCAATGCTTGTCCTTTTTCACGGACCATTCACAGATAAAAGCAGCCCTGAAAAACATGTTCTCCTTCCAAAAAAACATGAATTGATATTTTAAAATAAATAAGCCTGTACATGTTGGTTTTCAAAAGCACCACCTCATAGAAAAACTATGAAGTAAACAAAAGCACAACAGATCCTCCAAGAAGTAGTTGAATGCATCCAGTCTCAAATTTATGTTGAGAGCAGTTAAAAACAATGGTTAGTGAGGCAGGGGATTATTTTCCTCTCTCAAGCAGTAACCCACTCCCCCTGTCCGCTGTCCCATGAGGCAAAGCTTACCTCCTTGTTTGAAGCCATAAGGCCACAATCAAAGGCGTACTATCACAAATGACACCTCAGAAATATACTGACCCATTTTCTAAGGAAAACCCTAACTGTGAGGATCAGCCCTTTTACTGGATAGCGAGGTAGTTACATAATTTCATGTCAACTTGACGATACCGTATATATGCATGTGTGAACCAAGTTTTTCAGCACATTTTTAATGCAGCTTTTGTGGTACAATTAGGTGCCTCGGCTGTCATTCGGGTTGGCTTATACTTGAGTATATATACGATATAAAAGTGTAGGGCTGAAATTTAGCCTGTCGATCGGGTCAGAGCCTGATGGTGACTCTTTGTCGCCACAGCCTTCTCATAAGGCCAGACAAGGGAACCTCTCCCACTTTCTGGGCCTTCACATTTCTGCTGGCTGGCCCCAGTTGCTTCCAGAGCTCTGAGGTTGTGCCCACCACCGTGGCTCCATAGGACATTGTACCCACCAGCCTGTGATCTTCCTGCATTCTGCACCTTGGCATGCGGCTTCAGGAATCTGAAGAGGGTCTTATGGTCTAGTAACAGATTTAAGGACTTCAGTTGGGCTGAGCTGGAATGCTTTCCTGATATGAAATTACTTCATGTTATAAAGGTCTTTTTACACATATGAGTGTCACTGGAAGGATTTCTCTAGTCAACCTGGCCTACCACAGATAGACTAATAAAAACTTTTATACTTAAGCAATCATGCTTTGAAATGAAGTAAAAATAGCATAGTAATGACCTCACATATCAAATGAAGATGATTCTCTACTAAAATGATGGAATTTTGGAATCTAAAGAGCCATTAAAAGAGCCCTGCAGGCACAGTAAAGTCGACAATTCAAATCCATCAGCCAAAGAAGAGTTTTTCTTTTTCCATAAAGAGTCAGTCAAACAATCCCTATTTAGGATCACGTAGCAGCTAGAATTAACTAGATGGTAGCTCAGGGTATGGAAAAACATCAAATGTCCACAAAATTAACTAGATGATAGATAGTTCAGGTGTGGAGAAACATCAGATGTCCACAATACATTATACTTTAGGCTGTACTTCAAACCAAGGTTTTCAACTCCACCTCCACCACTTATTAGTGGTTTGGGGATTTTAGCTCAAAAAAGGTAATTTTAATAGACAATGTAAAGGTAAAATCATATAAATAAATTCCACAAAGTGTACCTTCTGCTAAGTATTTAATGAGAGTCAGTTATTACTACAATCATATCTAAAGCACTGTCAGCAAATGCCTGACTTCTCTGCCAAATTAATAATAATTTACAAATTATCAAGGGGTCATGATCGAGGGGGGAGAGGGAAGGGTGGGGTAAAATGAAGAGCTGATACCAAGAGTTCAAGTAGAAAGAAAATGCTTTGAAAATGATGAGGGCAAAAAATATACAAATGATTTTTTTTAAAAGAAAAAAAGGTAAGGAAGAAACTTCCTGGTAAGGAAGTTATTTCAAGAGAGACACCATACTGCTTCAGGTTTTATATATATATATATATATATATATATATATATATATATATACACACACACACACACACATATATTAGAAAGCATTAGAAAGTGTTCACTATATGGGCTGAGCCCCGGTGGCGTAGTGGTTGTGCGCGGGACTGCAGCTCACTGGGACGGAGGTTCAATTCCAGCAGTGGGGCTGGGCCTCCTACTCCCACCACCGGAGAGCAGTGATGCCCCCCAAAAAAAAAAAAACAAACAACAGAAAGTGTTCACTATATGAAAGTTCCTGGAACCTTAGTCCTAAAAGAAAATTGAGGAAGACCCTCAAGTAGTGGCTAAAACAATGGGTTCAAATATGACAATACATGTCAGTTTGGTGCAGGGCAAAGCACTGTTTTAGTCTATTTGCACGGGGTCACTATGAGTATAAACCAAGTTTCCAGAACCTAAAAAGAGAAAATCAACATCCAAAATACCTTGAACATCCCCAAAGGTGTTCTTTTTTTTTTTCTTGCCTGTCACTGGACCTCTTCTCCTTTATTGCTTTGAATGTGCTTTGCATTCAGGATCATATGAGAAAAGTCATCATTCATCTCCTGTTACAAATTCTTCAAAGAAATCCTTCAGAGTCTCAATCTCAATTGTTTAAAATTCGGAGAGTCTGAAGCTGAACTGGGCACTAGCTTGGGCACCCAACTAAGTGGCAGATTTGCTCAACTTTACTTTGTCAACCAAAATTGTATAAGCTGAACCAGCTGAGATGTCTATGACGGTGTTGGCTACTGTTCCAGCTGGTAATTATGTGTCCTCTTAGAGAAGGAGCTAAATAAAAAATTTCTGGGAAAATTGATGTGGACAGTCTGATCCTTTAGGGTTCCTCTATGTTATCCTCTCTCATAAAAAATATAAGGTATTTTTCTGTGACATTTGTCTGGTACACTGTTGGTTTTGTGAGGGCATCATCTTTATAAACTTTTCATAGAAACATCAATGATTTCACCATCCTTCTCCTGAAAATTTATCATAAATCTGATGCTTGTTCTTGCTTCAAGTTTAGCAGACGTCCTGGGGCTTTGATAGCGGCTTTTTGCATATGGATGTCTACCACTATGAGGTCCTCCAACTAGATGCTATGCAAACATGCTGTAACAAAAGCAAGTACACATTTATTGGGGGACAAAGGAATTTTGTAATTCTTGTATAGCATTTTCATAACATGCATTTGTCAGATGCTTTTGGAAGAGCCTCTCGTGTAAAAAATGAGCACATAATTTATTTTAAGCAAATCTGATGATATAGCCTACAGAATGAATGTGACTTAGTAGAAAAAGTCTAGTTTGGGAATCAGGAACATGAATTTAAGTCTATGATCTCCTTCTACCTGGAAAAGGTCAATGGGTGTGTACAGTTAGTTTTCTAAATATCTTCTCAAGTTTACAGATTGACTAAAGAATGCTGAGACTCTCTCACGGACAAGCATTTTGTACTCCCTTCTTCTCCACGCCAAGACACTCTGTCTCTTTAGGAGGTTACTCAACCCATTCACCCTGAGTGCAATAAACTTAGCACCTGCCATGAGGGATCACTGTGTGAAATGTGAGGAGAGGGCTCTGTGATAAGTGCCTGGCCTTAGCAAACAAAAATAAAACCTCCAGAAAAAAGACACGGAAAACCAAGCAGTGTGCAAGACCGAAAATAAGCCATTTCAGTATCAGTCCAGTGAAGGCAGTCGGTGAGGCCTGTGTACATTTCATGGAGCCACAGTGATCAGAGAGGTCAGGGAACTTCCCCTCTTGCTCCATCCTGATGACGTGAGCACATGATCGTCTCCATAGAAAAAGTAAATACTCAACTAGCCATCTCAGTGATGGGAACCTGGGGCCCATTTCTCATCTGGCGTACTACTTCACAGAGCAGTTCCAAACACAATGCAGTGCCCTGGAAATCAGCAGGAACTCAGCACTCAGATCAGTGCCAAAGAGCAAGATGAGAAATGGGGCTGGTATAAATATTCAATTGGGAGGATACAGCCAATCTCCTTACGCTGTGTGCAACTCAACACTGCTCCACCTGGTCCCTTCTGGCTCCTCCATGTCTACCAGGGGCTGGCAGCTGGAAGGCAGGCTGAGCCTTGGAGATCTTTAATTGGCTGTCACAGCAGAGGGGCAAGCAGGAGGGACAACACTGCATATGCTGGGATTCAATTACTTACAGAGCAGTCTTTTTACCAGGTGGGAAGCACCATTTACTGGAGGGAATTCAGAGCTTCCGTTTTTTTAAGATCCCATAGGAAATGAGTGGTGGGTTGCAAATACTGGGCTTATAGCATAAAGTTCTTTGGTAGACAAGTAAGATGAAAGTTTTGGGTGAAAACATCAAACCAATGGACTGTTTTGTTTGACTAGTGTGCCATCTTTGCATTTCACATGGTTCTCAGAATTAAACCCATAGGCTTGTCGAGCTTAAGCATTATTCTCTCCAGAAAACACAAATGACAACCCAAAGTTCTGACATAAACTGAGAGGAGCTTTGGGGTCACTGCCCCAGGGCAATCACTGTGGAAATAAAACTTTTCAAATATTGAAGAAATGAAGGTGTGTTTCAGCCATTAACACTTAAGGGGAACTCAGGAGGTTCAAAATTCAAATCCCTTCAGCAGTCCCTACTCACTTGATCAAAATATCTCTAATGTTTTGTTTTGTTTTTTTTGTTTTGTTTTGTTTTGTTTTTTTAGGCATCACTGCCCTCAGGTGGTGGGAGTAGGAGGCCCAGCCTTTGCTCCTGGGAGCCAGAATTGAACCTCCATCCCAGTGGGCCGCAGTCCCGCGCACAACCACTACGCCACCGGGGCTCAGCCAAAATATCTCTAATGTAAATGCTTCTTTCAATAGCATGGATTCTAACTGCGATCACGTATCAGGAGAGCAGGGGTGGCCCATCATCCGGCAGTTACAAAACCAGGGTCACAAAATGAGTTTGCATTAGAAACAGTCAACCACTATCAACTGGATTATTCCTATATAAAGAGATACAGTGGCAATTGCAAAGTAATATTTCTATTTATTAAAGTAGATATATCAATATCATTGCTTGGAAAACTTCCTGGGTTTAAAACAAATATAAAGAATGATTTTTTTAAATAGGCAAGAAAGAAAAATAATTGCATATGCTTCCATTTTTTCTCCCTCTTTCAAACTTCTCCCAGAATAGTCTATTCACTTAGATTAGCTACAGAAAGCTTTCTAATAATTAGGTTGGTTCTCTGCTTAAAGCCCTCTAATCCTTTCCCATCCCTATTTGAATAATTGTGAATTCCTCACCTTATTTTCTTACACAAGGCACCTGCAATGATGCCTTTCTGCTCCAATCTCATTTCCTAAGTGTTTGACGGCAACATAGACCCAGCACCCTCCTTTCCCTACTCCACCTTGCTGCACTCCACACATGCCAGACACAATGCAAGAGTCAGGGCTCTGTACCTGGCATTCTCTTTGCCTGGAACACTGTTGCTTCTCACATTCTCTGCACCTGTTTCTTTGCTCAAGCATTTTCTCTACAGAAAGCCCTTCCTTGCCCTTCTAATCCAGCAGGGTGCACCACCATCACCACCACTAACTTTGTAGTTTGCTTAAAGAGGATCATTAGGTGTTTGGGTACCACCACCAACACACATTCAAAATGAAACCAAACTCATTGCCGCCATCCAGTGGATTCTGTAAATAATGACCCTCTAGGTGGGCTAAAACTACCACTTTGTAGGTAGGCTGCTGAGTGTTCAACCTTTGAGCCACCAGGATCCTAATATCTTTCTCTTTGAGCCTGAAACCTTATCTCTCACAAGGTACAGATCATCCCCACAGGAATTTTTACTCACTTGCTTTCTTTTTCTGCCATTCACGCATCTCCCCTCTCCCAGAGCATAAAGAGCCTTGTTACTATGGTAAGCCTTGACAGCCTGTTTCCGTAGAGATTTACAGTCTCAGAAATCCTAAGCTTGCTGAGAATTGAAATTGGTAAGGACTGGTTTGCTTCCTACACAGACACATCACCATCAAATCATTCTGACTCATTGTAACCCTTGATGGGTTTTCTGAGGCTGTAATATTGAAGAGAGTAGCTAATCTCCTCATTCTTCTTCAAAATGGCTTGTGGGTTTGAACCACACACCTGGAAGTTAGCAGTCCATAATTGATCTCACAATGCCCCATGGATCCTGGGTTATATTCATAGACTTTTAAACTCTCTTTCTTTTTAGCATCTTTGCTCCATGACAACAAGATGATTAAGTTCACTGCTGTATTTCTAGTGCCCAGAATTGGCCTGAAACTTTGTAAGTGCTTAAGTGAATGAATTTTCCAGTAATTTGAACTGAGCTACCTAGTTAGTCTTAGTTTCCTATGTGTTTTTTTTTTTTTGGTACTTATCTATATTACTAGGCTTGTTGGTTGGCTTTAGTGTGTGATCATTTTATTTTATTTCATTTCTAGATCAGGTCTATGGTCAGTGAAGAGCAAAAACAAAAATAGTCTCCAATATGATGGACCCAGGAGGGTGGTTGACATCCTCTAATCATCTTCCATGTCCAGCTATAAGGAATATCACTTTTGTAATCATTTAGTGACTCTCGATCCTGTACTACTACTGTGCTTTGTGGTGCTAACACAGTTTTACCTGAAATCAAGCATTTTCTTTTATCCGAGGTGAAAACTCAGTCTTAGGAAAACAACGAGGCAGAAAGTAGCCAATATTCAACCCACTTGTAGTTTACTGAAAACGGAATATAGGATAACATTTTACAACTCTCTTGAAATAAAACACAGCCACATGCACACACAAGCTGAAAACCAAACCAAAACAAATTCGAAAACATAAATAAGATTTTTCTTCTTTAAACTGTTTCTCAGTTCTTAATCTGTGAGAAAATAAATAGCAGTCTTGAGCTGTCTTGTATAGCATCAATGGAGCCCCAGAAAGGGCTTCACCACGTGACCCTTCAAAGAGTCACTGGAAGAATGTCCATCAGAACTTCAGAACCTAGTTATCCTGCTTGGGGGCCAGCGGGTGCTCTTTCTACTATCCATTACCTGAAAACTGGAAACACTTTCCATCTCATTAACTAGGCCTCTGGCTACAGTATTATTATTATTATTCTTGAATGTCAAAATGACAGTCAGCACCAGGTCCTATTCCCAACCTCACATTAGCCCTCCTTTTCTATATTAATCAAATTCCACAGAAACCCCAGGAGTCTCCTCTTCCTAATCAGGCAGATTCTGATGCACCTTGTTTGTTTTTCTGTCATTGTTTATTAAGATTCTTATCTTTACCTCTCTTTAGCATCTGGCAATGTAGAGGGGTCCTCCTCACATCCCCTCCCCCCACCTCTTACATATATTTACCACTTCCAGAGTGGTGGCTGGCCATGTGTGACCTCCTTCTTTTCACCCATGTGGAACTGGAGGTCTGTTCTGGTATTGACTTCTTATCAAGCAAGTTCTAAACCTCAAGAGCAGTGGCTTAACCAGATTCTTTTCACAAGCTAATGGCTGTATCAAAAATTAGGTAGGCAATGCTGGGTCAATGAAGCAGAAGGGACAATTGGTTGGAAAAGTGGGTAAGGTTTTCTTCAAGAAGCGCTTTTTGACCTGAACCTTCTGGATGTGAGTGAGGAAACACGTTATCCTGATTACCCTTACCTGTTACTCAATCTCAGGGGAGAAAAAGACTCAGAACAAATCTCTGGATGGCAGAACAAATGGAGATGATTTCTGGTTTTACAATGAAATTATTTGAGTGTCTGGAGCAACCACTCCACACTGGAATTCCAATTATGTGAGTCAATAAATTGCCTTTTTGTTTAAAGCCAGGTGAGTCGGCTTCTCTATTACTTGCATTTGAAACCATTTTAACGGATCTAACTACTGTTCCCTGGTTTCTTGACGTCATACCTAGTGAATGATTTTCACTCTACTTTGTGGGTTGCTCTTGCCCTTTTAATCTTTTCATGCCCAGTAACCTTTCCAGCCCAGTTCTGATCTCAGCTCTTCCTCAGTTCAGCACCCATATGAGGAAACGCTACAGGTAGTTATATCCTCAACAACAACTGTCTTGGTTTATGAATTTCCGATCCATGCTCTTCTGCCCTGACTAAACACCAACTCTTATATATAACTCAGAATTGACCACATGCACATGAATTTTTCATAGATCTTCTAATAATTTATATCCACAGCTAAACTCATCATGTTCTTTTCCCTACCTCTAGTCACTCAAACCAGACACTTGAATGAGACTCTCAAACCTTCAGTCTTGACATTCATCATCAAATTCTGTAAGTGCTTGAACAGAATGCAGAAGAGTCCCTCAATTTCATCCTAATCACTACTTGAATTGGGTCTTTAAAATTATCTACTTAAACTTTTCCAACACTCCACACTATTAGAAACAGAGTTGTTTACCACTCCAACGTGCTTCCAAATAGGAGTAGTTTATAATCATAGCCTGATGCATTACTAAAGTGATTCCTGGTTTTCCTGAATTCTTGGCTTATGGAATAAGGAGGAATCCTCGGTATTATCTCCCTCTCTCACTTAAGCTCTAGTAAAAAAAAATATTCTCTAGTTGTTTTGGTTCAAGTATTTACCAAGCATTTGCTATATGTCAGGTCCTGGGTTAGGGACTTCACACCAATGTGATCTTCCTTTACTCCCTTTAAAATAATATGCTTTAGGAATAATGTAACACTTAGCCTCAACTATGTGATAAAACATAGATTTCATCACACTACTCAAGAGCTGTATCTATTTTAACACTAAGCTAGAATATTCTTATGTGGCCATCCGTTTTCCACTTAGCAAGACTAGTAGTAGAAATATCTTGAGTCCATTCCAGCTGATATTCATGTCTTAGAAATGCCATAAAATAACAGTGTTATTAACTAATAGACAACTCTCAGGTGCACAAAAGAGTGCTTTTGAGAATGTACCCTTCAGGGATTACATTCAGAACGTAAATACTTCATACAAATGAACATAGTGATTTAATGTCTTGCGATCCCACTCATGAGATCATGCCTAATGTTACATTGCTTAATATCCAGAAATACACTTAAATTTGCTCACACTACTGTCTTCTTCTTATTTCAACCGTGGAATTAGCAATGCCACACTTTCATTCATTTATGTAACAACTCCTTGAGTGTGTTGTAGAATTTATACTTTATAGAACTTACATATGGAGAATGGGAGAAGACTATAAATTCTCTTATCTTATGGCCATGAGTCACTCATGGATCTTTGCCACTATTTATTACATTGTTTTAGGAGTGACAAGTGTTGGCTGATTGAGCCAGCCTAGTGTTTCCCTAGAAGAACGGCCTGATAATCTGCTCCAATACAGATTCCAGGCGAGAAAATCTTACTCTCTAGTTCTACTCTGTTATTGGGTTCACAAGGAGTCAAAAGTTAACTCGATGGCCCCCAACAAAAGCAAAATCAGACTGTCTATAATGCACTTGAATCAGTGGGAAAAGTCATGTTTGGAAAAGTCGAGGGTGGGTGAATGAGGGGAGGACTCTCCATGAGAGTCTATTCTGACACAGTGAATGTAGTAATAGAGATGGTCCAGGACTAGGCAGCGTTTCACTACATTTTACATAGAGGATCCATGAACTGGGACCATCTTAAAAACATCTAATAACAGCACAGAGGAAATGCCAACGGAGTCCATACGAGATGTAACAAGGCTGAAGAATTTGAGAGAAAAGCCACAGAGGTACAAGTTCAGCAAAATACAGAGGGGAGGGCGGGATTTGCAGGTGGAAGAATAACTTATAATTGAAACACAAGCTGGAATGAATATACCTGACTAGAGAAAGCTGTAGAACAGGCTAACTGGAATGAAAGAAGAAGAAAAGTTTGATTAGCAGAGTACTAAGAGCTTTTGAAATCCAGGCAGTGGAATTAGTCTTCAGAGTACTGTAATTAAAGCAGTCTTTGTGGGAGATTAGTCCACCTAATCTATGTTAGTATAGTCTAGAAAGGAGGGTGGATTTATTGACACAGGCTGGTTAGGAAGCTGAGGCAACAATTTAGACAAGAAGCTAAATGTTTTTTGCCTAAGGTGGTGGTGACAGGATTGAAAATAAATGAAAGACACGAAGCACGCTTTGGCAGGAATAGTAAGATGATTTGATGATCAGCTTCAATTCACTTCACCCTGCACATATTCACTAGGTTTCCTCTTAGGTTACTGGCCTGGAATGTTTAACTAAATTAAAAAGGTTAAAAAGAAAATGCATGCCCTCCACACTCACTGGGTTCGCAGTCTAGAAAGGGAACACAATGACAGCACAAAACAGGGCAGTGGTGTGGAAATTGTTGAATAGAGAAGTGATTAATTCTGCTGGATTATGTCTGTCTGTCTGTCTGTGTATATGTATGCAGAAATTTCAAAAAATTAGGAGTCTTCAAAACAAAACTTCCAGCTCCCTACCACCCACCATTCCAGTCCAAAGATAATATGGAGATTCCAGAGTATGGGAGCACATGTTTCTTATGTCCTTGGAGGTAAGAAGATGTGTATGTGTTCAGGTACTGGGAAGTCTACAGGCAGAGAGGGCCTTCTGTTTTGTGCTGAGAAGGTCAAGGTTTTCTCTCCAGGTAGTGAGGAGAAAGCAGAGAATGAACAAAACATGGTGGTCAAAAAGACATTCAGAAAGTCTCTGCCTGGCACAAGCCATATGCATTCAACTGGTAACCAAGAGGTTGTTCATTCAAACCCATCCAGTAGCTTCATGGCAGAAACAGACCTGGAGACTCACTTACCAGACATGACAGCCAAGAACTCCTACAGGGTAGGTCTGTTCTGCTACCCAGCAGGTCGATGGCAGACTCAATGGTGCAACAAAGGGCTCAGATAGCAAAAAAAGTGAGGGTGGCCGAAGCCTGGGCAGCATTGCCTAATGTTGAATCTAGGGTCACTGTGAGCTGCAGCTGTCTCCACTGCTCCTAACAACAAGGCTAACTACAAAACTTTGTCTTAGTCTTGGGACATGACTGCTCTTTAAGTTTTGTAAAAGATGTACCACCTCATTAAACACAAAATAAGGCATGGAACCACTCTGCCTCCTGGTGACCTAAAGTGTCCTAGAGTTAAAATCTGTTCCCTGGGGTTTGCATTTGGGATGGTTACTCTAATTAGATCAACGAGTCTCTTTTTGGAGGTTCTTCTGGATTACAGGAAGCGCCATCCTTTGATTAGTTGTCAAATTAGTTGTGATCTGCGGCCAAACCATTTATGCTCCAAAGGGACTTCCAAGAACTTGACAATCTTGTACTAAGCAGGGAGAGGCATCCTTTGTCAAAAATGATATGCCCTGTCAAATCCATCAGGGGTGATTTTATGGAGATAGTAACTAGAGAATGAGAGGAGAAATTGAGGGCAAGTGAGAATCAATAGCAATGGGTACAGGAAGGGAGAAATGTTCTAAACTTTCTTGGGTGATGATTGAATCACTCCTCTTAATATAATTGAAAGATTGAATTGTGTGATGTGTTAATTCTACATCAACCACACCAATTCATTTAAAACAATGTGTGCAAACGACTTGTTCAGTTCTCACCAGATTACTTTGGCCATCTAGGTGACCTGTCCCAAATTCATTGGATCTAAGGGTTTATGAGCACATGGCATGTTTATCTGTAACTACCCTGTCAACCTGATCCTGTGCAATGCTTCTCTCTTGGACAACATGTGTGTTCATATAAGCAACATCATGTTTATAAAGCTGAGCTTCCCTTGTTCAAATTTAGCCTTAAATAGGCAAAATGGATAGAGAGAGGAGGTATAATTGTGTCCAGAAGCACAGAACAGAAAACTTAGAAGAAAGAACCATAGTCTATAGATAATTTATGGACATGCCTTTAATCCCACCCCAATTTCCAAAAATCCTGGTGTTTTCCATTCAATGATGCTCAGAGTCACCTAAAAATGAAGTTGTGCTGCAAGGTACCCACAGAAGGCATACTACACTGAAAATGAACACTGCTCAGGCCACTCTAAATGAAACATTATTATAATCAAATTTTAGACATGTAGAATAAATTCAAAACCTCATGGCTTGCGATAAGCTCAGTGTATTAAGCCTCATCATAAATAAGATGTTACTTGATTTATTTAGCTTCGTTGGCATGTCCGGATTAATGCGCTGGCAGTCTGACTGGTTCTTCTTCCTAGATCCTACAAGAATTCTTGGGTGGAAGAGCTCCTCTAATTGGAATGATATTTATATTGACATATGACTCCAGGTGCAGTTATAATCAGCATGTGGCCGGAAGAGTAGCTGTATCTACAGGACACTCCTGGTGTGTGTGGCTTCCCACTGGGAGGCAGGGGGTGCACTTCCACTTGCCTCTTGTGAGACTAGGGCTGATCAGCCACTTCGTGCAGAGAAGTACAGACCAAGAATGAGCCCATTGAAAGGAAAGCGGGAGAAGCCGACCACTTCAAAGTACCTGGCCATCTGTTTGCTACAGAGATCTATGCAGAGATAGTGAGGGTGGGCTTCATTATTAGCAGTAAGTGAGGCCTTTTTACAAAGATGGTGCTGAAGATGAAGAAGGAATCTCCTACCCCTCCCAAAATGGAAGACAAAGCAAAGGTTTTAAAAGTCAGCAAGGCAGTGCTGAAAAGCGACAAAAAGAAGATCCACACATCACTTCACCCACCTTCTAATGGCCCAAGACCCTAAGATTAAGAAGGTAGCCCAACACCCTCACCCCCACCCCCCCAGAAGAGTGCCCTCAGAAGAAACTGGTGGGACCATTATGCCATCATTAAGTTCTCTTTTACCACAAAGTCTGCCATGAAGGAGATTGAAGATAACAACACATTTGTGTTCATTGTGGATGTCAAAGTCAACAAACACTAAATCAAACAGACTGTGAAGAAGCTTGATGGCACTGACGTAGCCAAAGTCAATACCTTGAATAGGCCTGACGTGAGAAGAAGGCATATGTTCAATTGGCTCCTGGCTGTGACGCTCTTGATGTTGCCAACAAAAATGGCATTATCTAAACTGAGACCAGCTGGCTAATGCTAAATATAAATTTTTTCAATATAAAAAATAGTAGTAAGTGAGAAGAATGAGAAACCAATAAAATGCTGTTACATTTGACCTATTGTATATAGAATGTGCAGATGCTTTTTGACGTACTTCACCTGCCATCAAATCGAAGGTCAGAGTTTAGCAAGCTGATTTTCAGGTCCCATGGGAGACTTTGACTTACATAAACTCTGGCAACTTCTATACAGCTTGCATCACAGTCATAGCAAATGGTTTTAGCTTTTTCTCCTTACAACCATTGATGACCACATCAGAGGTTTGGCAGACTTCATTTTTCCCTCATTTAGACAAGTTAAAGTTGCTCAAGGTCAACAAGCTTGTCCCTTCTCAATAGTCTTTTAACAAAAGATAATTGTAAGAACCTACTATTGAAGCATTTATTTGAAAAGTTCAAGTGGTCTGGCCGGAAGAATGGACGGGTTACAAGGCCTGGATCTTAGACATTGCTCCACCCTTTCCAGGAGAGGAACATAACTTCTAGTCACTTCTGAACCACAGGGACCTTCTGGGGACAGAGCTAAACTGCTTATGTGGATTTTCAAAGATAAGACCCTTTCTCCCCTGGCTAGTGGTTTCAAACTACTGACCTTAGGGTTCGCAGCCCAATGCATAATCCACTACATCACATCTGTTCCTCACTAAGACTCCAACGCACCTTAGGTTTTGCAAGTACTTGTCTTATGGACAAGGAGAATGGAGCAAAGCTGAAGAGAGCATACATTCTATTCATAGTAAAGTGACTTTAAAATGACCAGTGGTAGACAAATGCAAAATGTTCTTTATAAAGATCAAAATAATAATTAGGAGACCATAAAATTCATCGCCCTGAATAGGATCTGCTTTGACAAAGAGCAGAATTGCCTTATGGGGTTTCCAAAGCCGTTGATGTTTACAGAGTGTACTGCCATTTTTTGTCTCACAGGGGCAGGTGGGTTTGAGATGCCGACCTTTCAGTGAGAAGGCCTGTGCCACCTGAATAGGGAGGGGGTCAGTGGTGGTACATACAGAAGAAAACACTCCATTGACAACTTGAGAAGGATAAGAATATATAGCACAAGAAAAACTTAAATAAACTGCAAAGAACAACATACAATTATCTCCTGGTTGACATGGGGAGGAAGATGAGGCTTTCCCACAAGAATTCCACTTGAGGAAGTTATTGGGGAATGTCTACTCTGTCCTATAGGCTTCTGGAGTCAGAATTGAATCTGTGATGATAAGATTCCTAATGAGGACCATCAGAGCCTTTTGGAAGCAACGACATGTGGGAAAGGGTCCCCTAGTTAGAGCTGCTTGACATAGTTCTTCACCCCAGAAAGCACGTTGCTGCATATCATGTGGATGGGGGGGCAGGGGGGTAATACCTCTGTCTTTCACTGGAAAGCCATGGCCTACTGAAATGGCATTAGGCCTCAAAGAAACTTGATGAATTGCTAAAAAGCACACTGAAATGAAACTGCATGATTCCACCCTCTGTAAAACAAAAACACCATCTCATGTCCTATAAACAGCTATGATCAGACAGCCTAACAATAGCCCACAGGCAAGAAGGGAAGAGCAACATGCCCAGTCATTCTATCCGTATGCATATGCTTATGCAACACATGAGAAAGGATGCCATGCTTAAAACATCATGGCAGTGCATTTCTATCGATGTACAAGTTATTGGTCACAGGTCAACTGTTTTCTTTATTTTTAAGCATATGCCAAAGAAAACTGTTGTTTCATGTCTGTATCCAAGAAAGCGACCAAGAAATGCCAGAATTGTACATTTTATAGCAAAATTATAATTTATAACCCTGATGACATCTTGTTGGTCTTGCTGTTTATAGACTTGTGTTTAGTTATTGCACTGTCATTTCCTGGGTAAATTTACCAAATGCTCAGGCTGAAAAAATTCTTAACTTCATGTGTCACATAACAGACAAGAAATCATGACATTATCTTACTGTGGATATTTGAAATTCTTGGAAAATAAACTGTGTGTATGTATATACACACATCTGTATTAAGATTCATAGCGGAAAAAGGCCAGAGTATAATGGCAATAACATTTATGAATCAGGCATTTAATGAATAGTTTTGAACCATTCACATAAGCAAGGTACTGTGCTGTGCACAGCAGGGGAGGATGGATTTATAAGACGTCAGACAGTCTAGCACATATATGCCAAAGCCTAAAGATCAGCTACAGCTGTCGCACTGGCTTCATGAAAAATGTGGGCTATGATTCAGCCACCACACTGGATGACCAGGCGCTGGCAAACAAACTCCTAGAATGCAATCAACCCCAAGCCCGGGGCAGTGGGGAGAGAATGGAGGCTATGAATGTCTGTCCCAGCTGCCCAAGAATATAATACTAACATAGTAAAATCATAAAGACCACAAGCATAATAATGTCATGATGCTCTATATCCATGGATGGTCACATTAGCTGGCAAAGACAAGAAAAACGGTGCCTAAATGCAACTTTAGTTTGCACCATCACAGAAGAAGGTGTTTGGTCTTTGTTTTCTCAAGAGAATGGCATAAGTATGTATAACAGAGAGAGAGAGAGAGTTGAAAATCAGCTATGGAAGAAAATCCAGAAATTTGTATGAGGATGCACACACACACACACACACATACCCTTATTTATTTGACATGATATGTTACATATATTTTACCATTATCAGCAAACCTGTGATTTTTATTTTGATGCCAAATCCCAGAGTTCCTTTTTCTTTCCTGTTCCCATTCACTCTACCCCAAACTGGACCCTTTCTCACCATCCCAGATCTGAACCCAAATACTCTCCAGATCTTCTGGAGTTTTGACTTTTCCTCTGACCTTCTGAAGAGCTGATTTTGCTTCCTTCCGTAGGGTACTACAAAGGTTACTGAGTGAAAGGGAAGATGAACTGAACATTACGTCAGGAAGGTGAAGTTTATGTGTGCTTCTGCCTCAAACACTCCAAATACTGGGCAAGCCACTCAACTTCTTGGGGTTCATTCCAACTTTACAATTCTGGATTGTAACTTCTACATTTAAGTGCTACATCCAAATATATACAGTGGCTAAAACCGTCTCCGAATAAGTAAATATCAATATTTGGTTTTATGGATAAATTGCTTTATTCAGACCCTCTTGAGAACTGTGGGTGTTCAGTCCACATCTAAACCTACCCTTTACACCCACAGTGGTCTACCACAGAGGCCGGTTAGCCGAGGTCACTTCCTTTCATTCTAGGAAACTCAGCTCACATGTCATCAGGAAATGATCTTTTGCTCTTTCTTCCCATCCATGTGTCACCTCATGTACTCAAAGAGTGGGAGGACATAATGAGAGCACGCAACACCTCCTCAAAAGATGTTTTTACTATTGCTTTCATTCTTTTTCTTTTTTTTTTTTAAACCAAGTAAGCTGGAGTAGGCAGTTTCTGCATTTTCATAATCAATGCCAAAGTCCTCTTCTCTTAATGCAAATAGAGTTCCATAAATTTTCATGCATGCTTACTTTGCTTCTTTAAATTTATGAAAGACTTATTTAATACATTGACATGTTTCTATAATAGTGAGATTCGATTGGTAGCCCCATCTACAAGGTATGAACTTCTCATTCACAATCTTCCCAAAGCCTCCATCGAAAATCTTCCATATTCATCCTCATAGAGCATGACTTGGCCGGGCGGGGGGCGGTGGGGGAGGGGGGGAAGAGGGTCGGAAATGGGATTTTAAATCAAAACAAGCAAAAAAAATAACAAAACTCCTAATCAATACAACTATGAAAATTCACTGCCATTGAGTCGATTCTAACTCACAGTGAGCCTAGGACAGGGTTGAACTGCACCCTGTGAATGTCTGAGACAATAGGGTCCACACAATTCTTTTTACTTAAATGGGCCCAGAGCCCCTGATTCATAGACATTTTGGTTGGCTGAGGTTTACCCTGGTCTTCCTTCCCTGCTCACTATCAAAATTCGATCCAGCAGAGAGTCTGGATGTTTCCAGTCTCCAAGTTTTCTTGAGGTAGTTCTTTTGTAAGTTACTCTTGACTGGGGTTTAAAACTTCCAATGTGTTCTTTAGCCTCTAATTTCCTTTTCTTCAACTTTCCCACTGGAGCAGAGATATCCATCCATAAATATTCACTTAACTACTGGGAGAGAGGCTGTGATTTGTATTGGACACCATATCAGTGCCTTTGGGCCACATGAAGTCCTGTGGTGGTGCAAATGGGGTGGGGGAGGTTGTTTGACAACAAACTTGAAGTGGATGGTTCACACCAGTAGTGGGTTATGTGAAGTATTAAAAAAACCTATATACAGAAAGTCAGTTTATTATTTCATGCAGTTTAGGACTTACATAAGAATAATAAGAGGTACACAAAACTAGATAAGTTATAAAAATGGGTTTCAAACTATTAATGAAAATATTAATACCTGACAAATAACAATGAAACTGTTGTTTTAGTTACTTCCATGTTACTTTTTCATCGGAATTTTCACTTACAATGTTCTTCACTTTTATCTGAGCATTGTCACCTATGTGATTTATCCTTCACCATCTTTACACTGTGGGAGTAGGGTCCTAGTCCTTTAGAGGTAGACCAACTAGACAATGGTGATTGGGTTTCCTAGATTGGAAACTGTTAGGTGACTTCTCCTCTCTGAACTTACTACATTCATCTTTGAAAAAATCTATGCTGCTTCTGTTGACCTTAGTACAATTGTTCTATTAATATTTTTAGATCTTTGTGTACTCTCAGGAATTGCATGACTCATTCATTTGGGGCAGAACACAAGGCTGAAATGACTGAATGTGTGTCACCTTCTGATTGTTTATCCCTGTTCGTCTTTATGTTATATATTTGCTTACTGTAGTGACACATGCAAAGAAATACAAATGTAATATTTCATCAAAAGTATAATGAGTTTATGAAATGAATAAGTAGATCTAATTTGTTATACTTGTGGATGGAAACAACGTAATTACAGCTACTGTTAGAATACACTACTGCACAGATGAATGTTAAAAGGAGTAAGGAACATAAATTTGTGATTTCCCAGTAACCCACATTAGAGAGAATCCAGATTACAAGTGTCATGTTAGCAGTCTGAACTCAACAAAAAATTAGGTCTGGGTTCTATCAAACCAATGAGAACCCACTTAATCTGCCACAGGTTCAAAGCCTGAGAGATAGCAAAGGAGAAAAGCCTGATCCTCTGTGTGGATCAAGACGAGATCCAGGGAAAGCCCACTGAGCAACCCTACCTCAAACCTCATGTGAGTCCATAAGCCAGAACCAAGTCCATGGCAACATTTATCAGTTTTTCAAATATTGAAATTTTCCTATATTAATTCTTCAAAAGCCACTGTCTCAAGCACACTTAAAACAAGCTGGAGTTTAGGTTGTTTCAGGTCTTTCTTTATAACTCATGACTCCTCTAGGGTACAGCAACCAGGATGTTAAGAAGACCTTACCTTGAGCCTCTGGGACACTCCTAGAATGGATGCTAAATATTTTAATCATCTGTAGAATGAAATAGTTTGTTTTCTTCAAGAAGTTAAAAGTGTAACAAGGATACAGAGAAATAGTTTGTTACAATATAGTTTTCTAAATTCTCTACAATAAGGGCAAACTGACACTCACCTGGGGATATGAAAGAATTCTTCACTATCCCTTGGGGGGGGGGGTGACGAATCAGATAAAGTGTCTTTATCAGAAAAAAACAACAACAAAGAAAACAAAAAACAAAAACATAAGCCATGTTCTGAAGACTAGACTGGGGAGTTTGACAAAAGACGGTAGGGCAAAGTGGGAAATTCAGGCATGAGAATGAACATGAGTAGTGTGTGGAATTCAAAGAGTGAAGGAAGAGAGGAGGTACA
This sequence comes from Nesogale talazaci, assembly GCA_004026705.1. NCBI lineage: Eukaryota > Metazoa > Chordata > Mammalia > Afrosoricida > Tenrecidae > Nesogale > Nesogale talazaci. The sequence continues at coordinate 269,111 of PVJH01000111.1, read as the reverse complement.
CAGGTCATCTGGCACTGTAGCATGAAGGGTCCTGAAAATCTGGGATGGAGACACAATTTATACTGCAGGAAATAAAGTTTTAGCAGGAAAGTGACCTAATAACATTTTAGTATTTTACATGAATCATACTATTGTGAGGAGAACAGATTGGGAGTGAAAATTTCCATTCTATTTGGAGATTGGAAGAGGCAAAAAGATCAAGAAGATCGATTACATGGTATGAACTAGTAACAGCATGGGTTTCTAGAGATCCTGGGGAGAAGGGAGCCCCACAGGCAGAGATGGTTGCCTTGGGCTCCTAATTGCAAGGTCAGCACTTCAAAACGACCAGCTGCTCCTCAGGAGAAAGATGACATGGCTTTCTCATTCCAGAAAGAGTTAAAATCTCGGAAATCCATAGGGACCATTCTACTCTGTCATAGAAGGTCACCTTGAGCTAGAATGGTCTCAATGGCTGTTTTTTTTAATTAATGATGAATCAATATGAGAAGATAATGAGAATGTAATCTGAAATGGTCATCTACATTTCTGTGATGGAGAAGGTACTACTCATTGATTTAGGAAGTGAAGAAAATGGGGGAACTTGGGAGTGGGGGTTAGACGTAAGCTCCACTTAGGACTTGCTGGGTATCAAGTGCTCATGAGACACGTGAGTAGGGACAGAATCTCAGGAATCAAGGGTAAGCTAGATGGAGAGATCTATCCTCAAAAGAGATTTTAGAGTCATCATGATATAAACTGTTCCAGTCGGACAACGAAGGTAGGTGAGATAGACCATAATAAATAAAGCCCTAGGAAACACTGGGACAGTTCAATAGTGGAACAGAAGTAACAAAGTCACAAAAAAAAAAAGATTCAAGAAGTGACAGGGAACACCAGGAAATAAATTATAGGAAAGCTAAAGAAATTTTAAGAAATTCGAAATGAGTCAACAGCGACAAAGTTAACGGAGTTCCAGAAAAATGAAGACTGACAAACATTTATGAAATTAGTGACCAAAGTTATTGGTTCCATCTGAAGTGTTAGGATATTCATTATGTGTATGGAGAGAGTAAACTTTTGTCAGGAAGAGGCACATCCTGTCAGAACAGCAAGCGTTGGAACCACATGTAAAGAGGTGTGCTAACATGAGAAGACAGTTAAGAGGCTGTAAGATGTTAGTATCCCTGCTTAGTAAGATCTGAGCTCTTCAAAAGTAGACATAGGGAGGGAAGATGAAGGAGAGTGACTAAACATAAGCAGAGTGGTAGTTCTATTGTTAGGGCAACCCAGTCATCTTTGATTTATATGTACAACTAACAGAACAGGACCTGGTTCTATGCCACCTTCACTAGCCTGAGGTTTGAGCTCATTGTGGCAGCCATCGTAGCCATCCACCTCCCTTGGTGGTGGTCTTCTTGTTCACAGGCCTTCTAATTAAACCCACATGCTCTCCTTTGTCAGGGATTCCACTCTTTTGATAACAACGTACAAAATATAGGAGAGCCTAAACCTCACCTTCTTGCTTCTCAGGCATATTTTGGCTGAACTGCTTGCAAGACAGATCTGTTTGTTCTTACAACAGTCTACAAATACTTCCAATATTCTTCACCAACATCATTATTCAAATGCATCTGTTCACCAGTCTCCCTAACTCATTATCCACCTTTCATATGCTTAGGAGGTGATGAAAATACCATGCTTGTGTCAGGCACACCTTAGATATCAAATGGCATTCTTGTTCTTCTCCACTTTAAATCATAATGGAGAGAGTTGGAAATAGATATGATCAGACATAACAAGGAGAGTTGCGAAATTTAGAAAAAATTGTCAGGGAAGATTAACGGCATCTTTTTGAATATGAAGACCACAAACTTGTTGAGTTTGCTGGTATATTTCTAATTTTGCCCCTAGTAAGAGAATGTTAGATCAACGGTTAAACGAACTAGCAGCTGCAAGTTGCTAGTTCAAACTTAGAGATGTCTTCGAAGACAGGATTAAACAATTTGATTTTGAAAGGTTGTCTTTGAAAATACTAGGGAACACAGTTCTGCTCCACACAAAGGGAATCCAGAAGCTGGAAGGAAAGTCACAGCAATAACAGCAATAGGGTTTGGGTTGTGCCCACCACAGCTTCTCAGTCAGATTTCTGCATATGAGAACATCTCTGACAGAAAGGTGGTGCATATGAGCACATTCTAATAGGGATGAATGTGAAAGATGTGTATCATTTCTCATGAGATTTGCTCATCCTTTTCTGGCAGTGTTAAAGAGTAAAGATGAGTCTGTGAGACATCTACAGTCTAGAGGACATTGTGCTGAGTGAAATTAGCTGATCAAAATATTATACAGGAGGCCAGTGTAAAAATTGAAGAAACAAATAAGCATTCTTTGATGATTATCAGGGATGGGAGCAAACCTTACCATCTAGAATGTAGGGAAATGCTATTTTGCATGAAGGTGAAGGGAAAATAAAGTAAGAGGGAATTGGGCAAAAACAGCAGAAGTGGTGGAAGACACTAGAGTTTTACAAGACTTAAAGACAATTGAGGTTGATCCTGTTTTGTAGACAAACCTACATTTAGTAGCTGCAGGGATTTACCTGCCGGTAGAAAAAGAAGACAGGTAGCGTGGGGGTACTCACAAATACACACATAGGTTTGACAGAGGATATTTGTTTATCTTTGCATGAAAAACATCAGTGAATGTGGTAGAACACACAAAGAGGAAAGTTATGAAATTTCTTAGACATAATAACCAAAGGCCTTGACAGAATAAAGTGTGCATTGGCCTTTGAGTTCAGGACATTGTCTCAGGAGACATCAAAAATAATGTTCTATGTCCTACTTTTGTGATTATCGACTGGGATATTAATTGATCTCTTCTCATCTGGAAGAAAGAAGGGTGGTAAAAATGAAAAGATGCTTAGAAACAATTAGCTCAGTGGACAAAGGGGGCACACAAACATCATTCTACAGGACTCTGAGAGCAGAGTAAGTCCCAGTTGGTAATAGACTATGACCTCTCTGAAAGGCATTGCATGAGAAGATCCTGGATAGAGTCAAAAAAAAAAAAAAAGAAAAAGAAAAAGAAAAAAACAATGGAGGAATAAAACTCAGAATCATAAAAGAGACCAAGTTGGATAGGCACTGGTCTGAAAATATGCTCACCCTGGTGGCTCAGATTTCAGCTGCACCACAGAAAGGATCACAAGGAGCCCAGTACATGAGTGAAGGAAGCACACCTCAGTACAATCAACCATTCAGGATCAAAAAGGAAACATTTCCCCTCGAATAAACTTCACCAGTGTTAGGAAAGAAGAAAAAAATGGAAACAGAAAACACAGGGATGACATGAGATAAGTGATAGGGTACTGTGATAAACGAGATGAAATAAAGTGTATGTGAATTGCTGCATGCAAAAGATTCATTTGTTCTCACCCAAATCATAACACAAGATTTGGAAAACGGTAATAATAGAGTTGTTCTAAAAAGTAGGAAAGAAAATGTACAGCAGTATTTCACATATACTAAAATATACCAATCATTAGCAAAATGTAATTTTTGCCAAGTAGATTATTTTTGTTTTTCTTCTAATAAATTCCATAATTTCTAGGTTTACTAAAAAGAATATGTAATCCTTTGAAAATCATGGTAGAAGAAAATCCTGCTGGTGCATTTTTATTTACTTTTTCGTAGGACCATGTTCAGGTCTATATTAATTTTATTAGTTAACTCTGAACTACCTAAGACTAGGGAGTACTCTTCACATCAAGAGCACCTGCCCCATAGGGTCTGATAGAGATATAAGGTCAGAAAACCCTAAAGCAAACAAATATCAAGATTTCATCTGCTATCTTCTACCTACACAATCTCATTATGCAATAAAATAAACATTCTGTTGTAGTAAACCTTTAGCTGTTGTGTTTGAAATTAAAAATCAGATGCTTCTCACTCTACCAATTAGCCATACAATAGATTGTGGCCTCTGCAATCAGCTTGGTAGGGTAGAATGTCAGGGATTGGTGGGGGTAGGGTAGGACCAAGGATTCAAGCCTACCTGGAATGCTCCAAGTGGAGCACAGCTACTTTGATCTCCTTCCAGTCTCTCCCCCTCCCCCCATAACTCAGGCTGAAGGAGGTAAAGTCCAGCAGTGATGATGGCGAATCAACACCTGGGGGTAATAACTTATCTGGCTCACTGGGGAGCCTGAGCCCTGTTTGAAGTGGACAGCAGGGGAGCACACAGAGGGAGAGGAAAGCCAGGCCAACAGGAGAGCCGGCAGAGGCTTATGAACATAGGGAGCCTTCAAGTGAAAAGGCAAAACACATGATTGATAGAAGAAATTAAGACCTTGGTTGAATGTAAAAATAGTTGTTCCCCCCTCCCCCCCGAGCTTCTTCATAGTTCTATAGTGGCCTTTACCTTAATGAGTTACTAATTTTTTTTCGCTACATAGAGGTATTTTGAAAATGTTTGACCTGAATGGCAATTTCCCTTAATTAATCTAGAATTATATCAACTAAAATAATGTTTCCTCAAAAGAGCAAGCTTTCTCTCTTCTCAAAATCTGAAAACAGTATTGTTCGCCCAAAAGAGTTTAATCAAATTTGGAGAAATAGAAATATGTCATATACTTTGAAGAAAAGACAATAATATCCCCATTAATATACATATATATCATATAGATATGGACATTTACTTTCAATAGCAAGTTTTCTGATCTAACCTTCATTTTACTTAGATGAAGTGCTATGTATATTATATATACCCATTTATGTGAGTGTGTATAATCAAATCAACACATGTTGGACTCAACACAGGACACAAAAGTTGTGATCTAATATTATATCCATTACCAAAATTTCCCAAACTGGTTTTGTAAATATTATTGAATTGAATATTGGAAAATTAATCTTTTACAGGAGTTACAGCTGTATCAGAAGTGTTTACAAAGACTATTATTCTTTTCTGGTGAGGGGCTATTATTCATATATACAGTTTTTTTCTTTTTCAATTATCTGTTCAAATTACTCTAAAAAGCAGATATATATCTGAATCCTTTCATTTTGTTTGGGAAAAGTTTCAACTAGTACCAATCTAAATACTGTTTTGCTGTCTATGCAACATGGCTTAGACCCTGCAGACTTAGACCCTAAAGACCACAGACTCCCCAACTTCATTTTAATTCATAATAAAATCCAGATAGGAACAGGGCTGTGCAAAGATCAAAGTGTAGTCGGTGTTAGGTGAATTTTTTTTTGTCATCCCTTGAAAGGGAATTCAAATTACTTCTACTAAAAAATGATGACACATTTCTATGGGTCCTATCAAAAATACCATTTGCCAGTTGATAGTAAAAAGTGGATGTTAATCCTAAATCAGTTAAGAATAAGAGGAGAACCTATTCTTGTCTGATGAATACCCTGAGTAACCATCACACCACGACTAAGACACACAGTGTTTACCGTGGGCAAGATACTTTTCTAAACCCTCTAAAGTTTGAACTCATCTATATCTCACAGAAATGTACAGATACTGATAAAACTATACCATTGTTTGCTTTGTTTTTGATGGAGAACTTGATGCCTGACCCCCAGGGATGTGAATTTACTTGTCCCTGGCCACAAAACCAGCAAATGGCCTTTCCAGCTTTCAAACTGAGTCGCACTGGCTGCAGAAGCTGTGTTCTCCATCGTTATGCAATATCGCCGCCATAAGAACAAATGTATTATGTTTCCAAGACTACAAAACAGCCGAGATTCACTCAATCTTAAGAGTAGATTCTAGAAATCAGACAAAAGATTTTTTTTTTTTTTAGCTTCCACACAAATCATTCAGGAGGACAAGACTCTGCAGACAGTCCATCTGCAATGTAACCACATAAAAGCCTTCTGTGCAACCTGAACCCATTAACAAAAGTGTCTTTGGAATCTGCCAACAGCCAGATGCTGCACGCAGACGAATATCTTCCCAGCTCATCACCCAGACCTTCAGATGGGCGGGCATTTGCCAAGAGAAGATGGAGGCGTGATGGTCTGTTCACCATGCAAAGGACCCAAATGTAAAACGCATGACATTCTAGCAAAAGAAATTCTATAAAGGTATTCATTATAGTTCTAGGAATTTTTTGCATAAATAACTAATTAAGCTCGTCCTAATCCCCTTTTCATGTTTAGCTCTTAATATAGGTCAGATTTGCTCCCCCTCCCCCAGTCCACCCCCACTTCAAATCTTCCAAAGAATGCGAGAGAAAATCAGGCAACCAAAACAAGCAGCCTTTGATTCTCTGGCATGCTCCCACTTGGAAAAGAGACTTGAATGCATGGTAGATAGTGGTCTAGGAATTTTAAAAATATGGGATAGGTTTCAATATGAAATACCTTTCTAAGGAGACTAAAACATGGGAAACAGCAACAATGTTCCCCTCCCCTCAAAGAAAATCAGCACAAACATTGGGACCCTTAAGTCAAATTTGAATTTTTGTGAAGCTAGCCATTTGGTTTACAAATTCTGACTAGATTCAATTCTGCTGAATTGATGAGACTCCTGGTGCTGAGCAGATTATGATCACGTTCTCTCTGTGGCCTGGGGTCTTCAGATACCCAGAAGCCACTGGAGAAGGAAGACACTTAGAACAAGAAGAAGAGTGAGCAAAAATGAAAACTCAGGTTGTTTGTGAAAAGCTTGTGTCTCTCCCAGCAGGCCCTTCCCATCTCCTGCTCATTTTTGTAAAAGGTGGTCCAGTCAATTTTCAATTTAAGAAATTCCAACAAATATTGCTAGGTTGTTGTTGCTAGGTGCCCTCCAGACAGTTCTGATGCTTAGTATCTCAAATAGAACAGACAGAAACATAGCCAGGTCCACGGTGTAACAATGGGTCAATCCATTCTTTTGAGAGCCTTCCTTCTTTTTCACTGTTCCTCTACCAGCTGTGGTGGTCTTTCCCAGGGATGGGTCCCTCCTGATAACATGTCTAAAGTAGTTAAGATGAAGAGATGCCCTCCTTGTTGGAAAGGGCACTCTGGCTGTATTTCTAAGAAGTATCCAGAATATAAAATAACCTCAATTAGCCTTTTACAGAAAATAACTTTCCTTCAATTAAAAAAAATGCCTAGAAATGTATTTTGGTGAACAGTGTGGATTGTAAAAGCAACATATCACATGGCTGAAGAAATGCAAGTTTCCATTTAAACCATGACATTAAGCAAATAGTCCAACTTAAGGGTTTCAATGAATCCTTCCCATAATAAAGAAGTTATAGTAAAAATGTATTGTGTGTTACACTGAGAAATCATCACACCAATAGCAGTATGGAAATTCTACTAAAGAGAAACATGACCAATACTTTTATATGAACTAGTAAATTTTCAAGTTAAATACCATATATAATCGAGTATAAGCCAATCCGAATATCAGCCGAGGCAAATAATTTACCACAAAACTGCATTGAAAATGTGCTGAAAACTCGGCTTGTATAGTAAGTGTTTTCTTTACCTTCTTTTAAGAACCTGGTGGCACGGTTAGATGAGCTAACCTAACCTCATGGTTCTGAATCCAGCCCACCTACTGCTCAGAGAAAGGAAGAGCTACAGTCTCAGAAATGCTATGAATGACTGCTATGAGTTATGAGTTGGGGGCTAGAGGGAGGAGGGTGGTTTACTTTCTTGAATTTTCTGGGAAAGCCAGGCAGTTTAGAGAAAAGAATTGTTATGTAATGTCATCTTAGCAATAAATAGATTTTCACTCATCGTGACCTTATGTAGAGCAAAAGGAAACACTGCCTTGTCTGGAACCATCATCACAACATTGCTATAGTTGAGCCCCTTGTTGTAGTCGCTGTTAAACCATCTCCTCGAGGCTCTTCCCCTGTCACACTGTTTCTTGCTTTATCGAGATGGAAGACCTTGCCCAGAGACCGGTTTCTCCTTATAAAGTAGGAATGAAAGGAGAATTTTTGCTATACTTATTTCCAACAGATTTATCTATTCTTCTGGCAGTCCATGGTATATTTGGTAGTATTCACCAATGCCACAATATAAATGCATCAGTTTTTCATTCTTCCTTAGTTATTGTCCAAAGTGCTTGATTACAAACCAAAAGCTTGACAATTTGAATACACTCATAGGTGTCTCAGGAGACAGACCTGGAGTTCTGCTTTGGAAAGGTCAGTTTTGAAAACACTATGGAGTAGTACACTCTGCACACATGAGTCAGATCCTACTCAAGGACAACTTGATCTTTAACCAGCCATAAGTATGTGATGTGCTCCGTTGCTTTACTCTAGAAATAAGCTTAATTTCAATTACTTTGCATTTCTTCCTTTTTCTACTTAAAAAGTTACAGGGTGAGTGAAATGAAAAGAAATTCACTATATACATTTCACTTTAAATTCGAGGAAAACATTTCTAGAATAGGAAAAATCCTAACGCTGCATCTGGACAGTATATGTGCTATTTAAACTATAGAAAACAGGTTTATGCAGACTGTAATTTACACTGCAATCTGATGAACACAAATTGGCAGCTAAGTGTATCAGAGGATTTTGAAGACCAGGGTGCTAAATAATACAATAAACTTTAGAGCAATGATTCTCAATATCCCTAATACTGTAACACTTGAATATAGTTTCTCATGTTGTGATGACCCCCCCCAACCATAAAATTATTTTCAGTGTGACTTATTAAATGAAATTTTGCTACTGGTATGCATCGAGTACCCCTGTGAAAGGGCCATTTGACCCTCAAAGGGGTCAAAACCCATAGGTTGAGAACCACTGCTCTAGAGCATTTTTTAAAATTTCACCTCCAAAGCATTTTAAATGAAAGTTCTCCTGCTATGTACTTTTTAAAAGGCTTTCCCACACTGGCCACTTTCTTCCTCTAAGTTCCCCTCCTACCTTTGCAGATCTCGGGTTGGAAGTTACAAAGCAGGTGGATCAATGTCACTTCTGCTGCTGGTGGTGTTATTTGCACGTCAGACCTCTCAAGGGTACCACACACTGTGGTTTCCGTAAAGCCCTAACCTCCTCTTCTATCTCTCGACCATGTGGTCATCATTTTAAAAACTCTCCATGCCAACCACTGGCCTCTTCTGATGATCTGTGTTGCTAATTGTATGTATTTTCTCTCGCCTAGTATTTTGTAAATCTTTTTTGAAAGAGACCTATATCTAAGAGTTGTTTATATTCTCTACACCACTGGGCCCATGCTAAGTTTTCAGTTGCGATTGTTAATCATAAAGTCACAATGATATTGCTGGCCTGTGCTGTCTATATAGGACATTATCTGATAAAGACCAACATTAACGTCATAAATGGTCTTCCTTCATGTTTTCTTCTATGTCTGGGCTGTCTGTAATAGTAATTATTAATTAAATGTGGATTTGTAAATTTCAACGAACTAAAGCTAAAATCCTCAGATGGACTCACCACAGCCAAGAATCAAACAGAATCCAGTAGCCAATAATCTAATAGCCACATGTAGCTAGTGACTATGAAACTGGACAGCAATGGTTATAGAATATTCTCATCACAGAAAGTTTCATTGAATAGCATTACAGAATTTGAAGAGAGCCTATTCAAAAGAAAATCAAACTGTTCATTCTTTAGCAGTGATCTCCAATGCAAAGTAAAATGAAACACCCTTCACCCTCCACACATACACTATATTGTCTATTTCACCTCACCTCACCCCATCCTGTCTTTTTGTTATAAAGGTGTTTACACAATTCTTAAGATGGAAAACATATGCTCTTGCCTCAGGACCATCTCACATTCTGTCTTTTCTGCCTAGAATATAATTTTCTATTCTATAGATATTTATCTTTATGTTTGCCCTTTATGTTGTCAGTTTAATACTCACCTTGTCTACCCATACAACACAAAGTTGACCTTCAGCATCCCACATGGATACTCTGCCCTTTTCTTGACACCCCCCCCCCAATAGCACTTCCACCACCATTTAATATATGTACTCTGTTTTCAAAATTACTCTTATTTGTGGTTTGCTTTCTTCCCTAGCATACAAACTCAAAAGGAGACATTTGCAAGTTTTATACCCTGATGTATTTCCACCCTGAAGAGAGCCAGGCACATAAATGACATTTGATCAATATGTATAGAATCAATTCATGAATGAATGAATCAGAATTTGTGCAGCCCACAGGTAAATGGTAAAATATAAAATACTGAGTCATATTTTGGAGGCTTGCAGGAATCACTCATATGCCCATGACAAATGCAAGAATCAATGGCATAATTGTGTTTTTCGAGCAGAACCAAATCAGGTGCAAGAAGTTTATTTCATTTCACTTTTTGGAGGGAGGTATCTTGAAAAAAGGTGGCTCACCAATCCATTCATTTGTTTACACAACATTTATTTTATGCTTGCTTCTATGTGCCAGAAAGATGACTAAAATCCTTGGAACACAGACTGAAAAGCATAGTTCTTGCTAAAGCAAAATTCAATTCAGGTATGATACAGGAAAAAATATTCTAGCAGAGTGTTAAGAGCCATTGTCATGATTAGGATATGAGGCTAAAGGAGTAGAGAGGAGAAGCACTTCAAATTTTTGACTATGAGGAAAGATTCTCATAGCGATTGACCCTTGAGAATGGGCATAAGAAAAAGAGAGAAAATTATGCTTAGGAAGAACCAAGGGAATATGTTTTGGCAGAAAGAATAACATGTTTAAATACAGCTAATAATAGCAAGGAGTCCCAAAGGGTTAAAATATTTGTCTGTCAACTGAAAAGTAAGTGTTTCAAGAAAAACCTGGTGGCCTATTTCAAAAACATCATCCACCAGATATCCTGCTGAACACAATCTTATTTTGACACACACGGGTCGACCATGAATTGAAACTGAATCCATAGCAAGTGATTTTCATTGCTCTTGTTTTAAGAATGAGCCTGAGGAACCTTATGAGGGAAGACTTTTATAATACAAGGAATGGAAATCGAATAAGGTAAAACATAAATTATGATTTCTTTGTTGTCCTTCTTTACACAGAGAGCCAAGGGGTCTTGAATGTGAGCTAAGGAACTTTGGAGTGGGTGAAGAGGCATGTCCCCTGGTCAGCAGGAACTGGAATCTTCCCTTCTGACCAGAAGATAAGCACAAAGACGTTTACACTGGGATTCTTTGCAGGTTCATGGACCTTGGACGTGTTATCCAGAGGATGAAGTTCCTGGAGAAGGACACGATGTTTAGTTAAGTAGGGAAAAAGAGGAAGATCTTCAACATTACAGAGTAACACAATGGCTGCAGTGACGAGTTCAAATCTCAGGATGATTATGAGCACAGAGCAGGGCCAGGCAATGTTTCCGTTGTTCAGAAGGTAGCTGTGAGTCCCAAGTGAGTCCGACCAACACAGAAGCTGGAACTGGAGATGCTCTTCAGTTTATTAATATGAGCATATGCAGTTTCCATCTAAAGGATCTACAATCAGCATGCATTAGACTTGCCACATAATAAAAATTGTCTCTGCTTTAAGAAAAGTATGGAAAGAGTACCATCACTTCCTTAAACCCTTTTTTTCTGAATGCATCTGGTCTTTGATCGAACACAGTGACTGGGCTAGACAGAGGGTTGCAATAAATATTGGTTAAATGGATGAGACTGAATCAATGGAATCAAGGTTTTCATCAGTAATAAGAATACTATCTAATTTTCCCTCATCACTAAATTGGAAAAAAAGAGTTAGTAAAGTGACAATGTACTTTGCATTTTTTTCTCTCTGTTTGCCACACTCACAATTTAAGAAGCAATCAATAGAGGAAGCATCCAAAGACAATAAGAGTTGAAATTCTCAACATGTTTTTGTGAAAAGTATACTATATCTCATCGTTTGGAAGGATTAGCTGTGTAACTTCCTTTCTTTTAAAAATTGTATATTAAAAAAGTACACAAATAGAAAACTATGATTTAGGCATTTGAACAAATTAGACCAGAGCTTTCCCACACACAAAAATATTTTTGATAAAAGTGAAAAATCTTTGAAGTTAAATATAATCTTTCTTAATGAATGCTTTTACCAAATTGACATTTTAATACTGAGTTAAAACTGGATATGGTATGTATTACCCTTAACTTAGAAATGTCTTAGCCAAGTCATATTTTTGTTTCTTTCCTTTAAAAACAAGAGACATTTTGGGCAAATCAGAAAGAATACTCACTCTAAATGACTCTGCCTTCCAAAATACCATTGTTTAGGCTACATCTTACTATAGGGTTAGATAACCACTGGAGAAAACAGGAAGAAAATCAAAGTCACTGGTGATTTCACAGTTATTCTCTATCAGATCAACCTCATTTTTTTCTGTACAAGCAAATTGAGGTGATATCAGAGAATATTTTTTCTTACTCAATTACTGAAATTACAGAATCCTGTTCAGCTTAAGCTGTGATGAAGCCGCATATATTCTCCTTAATTTTTTTCTCCTTAATTTTTGGCCTGTCCAATAATAATGTTTCCTCTGACCTAAAAGTATCAGCAAAATATTAACAAAAAGAATAGTGATAGTATTTTTGAGATGCTGCACTCGGCATTTCTGGTTAGTTCATTAATTCTCTCAACAATTCAGGAAGTTTGGTATTTTTTTTCTGATCCTCATATTAAAAAGATGACACTGAAGACTGGGAGAAGTAAGTGCTCAAGGTGGTCGCATTGATTAATAAGTGTCTGAAGAGATGGAATTCTAGCCTCTGCCAGGAAGGTTGATTTCCAGTGTTGATGCTCTTAACCTTTTTTCTGTGTCAAATCTTGAACACTCAATAATTTTTTTAAATTAATAGCATTAGTATCCTTTTCATGATTAATGAAAGTATTAAATCAGTATTAAAATTCATTATGTTCACCAATTCTTACTTATCTATTTTCCCTTTTAGTCCTCCTTTTGTTTTTCTATAAACAGAAAATTTCCAGAATATACCAAAGGACTGATGCTGTTATTCTGCTGGGTTAAACATAAATTTTAATTTAATTAGAATATAAATATTGCTATTTTATTAACATTATCTACATCTACATCTATAATGGTCATATTCACACAGTCATCTACATGCTCTCTAGACACATACAGATAATTTTAAAAACAATTTTATCAATGTTTCTGAGCAGAAATTACTTAGATATCAATTGAAAAGCAAGGGATAAAAATGAGCATTCCCATCACTCATGAAGATGCTGTTCTCTATGTAGGCAAATTTCGACCTCTCCCTCTTTTAACCATCACAACTAGACTCATAACAGCTACTGCTCAAAGGGCAGAAAACAGTGTAGTCCACCCAAGGTACCGTGACTGTCCACCATCTTCTTTCTTTTGTGCTTCAAATCTCCAGGGTCATGCTGGATTGAGTCCAATAAGCCTCCAGTTCCCACCCACTAACCACTCTGCAGGAGAAAGATGAAGCTGATTCCAGAGAGATTCTCATTGGGTTTCTTTGAGTTTCAATGGACTCAGTGAAAGAGGGTTTGGTATTAAAGAGAGCTGGAGATGGCTTCCGTGCCAGAGCCGATGACTCTTCCTTCCTAGGAAAAATGAGTCCTGAATCTCCTTAGGTCAAATCTTAAGTTCTGCAGGCCAGTTGGACACACCTGGGGAAATAGCAGCTACCTTTCACTGAATGCTTATTATGGTCAAAGACAAAAGGCCTATCTTTCCTCAAACTTCAACAAATAAAAACCCTGATATGACAACAGAAAGAAGGAAACTCAACATTGCGCAGTAGGTCTCCATTTGTGTGGCTGTAATGCTAGAAACAAGGCTGATGAATGGTAGAGTCACCGGGGTGAATGGGTTTCAGTGGAGCTTCCAAACTAAAGATTGATGACAAAGAAAGTATAGGCTGTCCTCTTTTGATACATTAGTCACTGAAAACCTTATAAATAGCAGGGAACAATGTCAGATATGGTACAAGGAGAGAGGCCCTTCATATTGGAAAACTTTCAATTTTGACTAAGAAAGAGTTACCTTCGTATCTGCATAGACAATTGCATGTAAACTATTAGCAGAATACCATCTCATTGAGTCTTTGAGAAACAAAAGGAGAAAGTAACAGATTTCTAAGACAAAAGAGATACTATTAAAGGATGTGACATTTATGCATGAGTAAGTAAGAGAATCTAAAAGTTCAGGCCCGGATGTGTCAAAAGTCTATCCTACATGACTTTCTATGGAAAGTTAGACATCTAAGGATGTGTTTCCAAGTCTAATCTCAACAGCAACATTCTCATGGGGGCATCATTTCTCTTCTTTTTATACAGGAGGTTTAGATTTTATATTAAATTTATGGAAGTTGGAAAAATGTCTACCATTTAACATCCAAAGGTAAATGTTGGTTTTATCACAAATCGCAAATTTTACATCTCTGTGGCATTTAAAATACCTTAAGGAAGTGAGTAATAATAATACTCTGTACTCTATATATACACCAAGTTTTATTTGCATGTCTACCCTTCAATATGTCTGGAGCACAAATACCTCCCCCACCTTTTAATCAAAACCATTTCATTGGGAGTTAATTTAGATGTATCATTCCATAGCTCAATCAAATAAAGCAGTATTGTACAATGACTACCACAATCAGTTTCAATAAATTATTTTCCCTTCTGAACTCCTTGACATAGCAACCTTTTACCCTCCCCACCACCACCATGGTAAACCCCAGAAACTCTTATTCTACTTGCTGTCCCTATAGGTTCATCAGTCCTGGGTTTTATACTAAAAACCAGAAAAATATGTAGTAAAAATTCAAGAGAGTGGCATCGCACATCTGAGACAGAAAAAAAGAAGAAAATGTTGAAAGCCAAGTCAGACATAACATATATCAGAGAGGGGATCGACTGACAAGATTTTGACCAATCAAATCAGGTTTATCATTTTGAACCTCTATAATCTTCTCTATTGCACTCTATTTTGTAGTTGTTCTCCTCCAATACCTCTATAATGGATAGAGGGAAATCACCAGTGATATCCCTCTATGTATCCGGGGTTCCCACTATTGCTCATAGTCTTCTACAAACTGACTCTCACAATTTAGTCTGATACTCTTCCTTTCTTCTACTTCGGATGATATGATTTACAATCATGTGGTGACTGATGGTGATGTGCTTTTTTCATGTGGTTTTAGTTGACATCTCACAAAGGTGGCTTTTTGTTTGGAAACAAGACTTTATGATCCAAGAAGGTTTTTTTTTTCCCCTCACATCTTGGCACCATCTAATTTCTTCACCACACACACATATATTCTGTGTTCCCTTCCTGAGGCCGAGTATTAAGATCAAGAAGAGCCATGATGAAGGAACTAGTTGTTCTTAATTTGGAGGTAGGATTTAGTTGGACCCCAAATCCCAATCCTGGATTTTTGTTTTTTTTTTCATCTGTCTTTGGCTCATTTTCAAATTCAGAGCATAAATATTTTCATGAATTTTGACAAACAAAAAAAATTCTTCCAAATACCACAGACTATTTTATTTGACAGCTAATCTCTGCAAAAATTGATGCTTCATCCCCATTTCAAGGCACCAGGAAAAAAAGTCCAGGTGATCTTCCATAAAAACCATAACCAAAAACATCATATGGATAAGTTTTACTCATGAAGGCACTATGAATGGAAATGCACTCAAATGCCAGTTTGGATTTGGTGTTGGTTATGCAACAGAATTGCAAGATATTTTCTAACACATCTGTCACCATCTACCACCTGTGTGTCAGGTTGTCCTACTGTGGTTCCTTGCATGTTCCTTTGATACTGGAAGCTATTTCAATGGTGTTTCTCATACCAGCAAAGTCATGCAATCTAAACAGATTTCACTGGAGCGTTCAGATTAACCACCAAGTACAAAGAAGATTAGACTGCCTTCTTCTGAAGAACACATCACTGAATACCCCACAAATAGCAGAAGAACATTATCAGATAGAGTATGTGAAGATGAGCCCCTCAGATTTGGAAGGAACTCAAACTATAACTGAGAAAGAGCTACCTTCTTCAGGGATGAACCCCAAATAAGTGAGTGAACTAGTTCATACATTAGTAATGATAGTGATTTCTATATAATACATGGCAGGTGGATTTAATTTTTATATGAAACTCTTTGACCAATGAACATATTAGGCACAAAATAACTAGACATGGGATACATATAAGTATGTTTCTATTCTAATGCATAGATTCAGGACAATATAAGTCATACAATATAAAAATATGCCAAGAAAATCATGATTATAAAATTAAAAAAACTAGTTCTCTCTTTCTAGCTCTGCCTCTTTGTTCCTTACATCTATGTTTGCTTGCTTTTCCCAGTAATTACCCAACATCTCTTCTTTGTTTGGTTGTTCAATCATGGTTGGATTTTATACATCGTAGCTAAACAATTATTTTCCTATTAAAATCATTTCAAGAAATCTATTCTGCAGAAAAGAGTCATATTGCTACCCTTATATTTTTAATGTAGAGGGAAAATTCTGCTGCTGACATTTTAGATCAGAAAACAGCTTTTAAAGACAAAAAATGGAGAAGAATTGCCATTAATGGGAACATTACAACTCCTGTCATATCAGAGTCATGCACAACACTTATGGTTTGGTTTTCAGCAGATGCAGACAAACTTGACAACATTCTCTTGTGAATCATTAGAAAATATTTTCACTGAAAACATATTCTTGATTTAAAACATAAGTGGCCTAACTTGAATTTTTTTCTCCACAGTTTGTAGCAACCATTTATTTAATTCCAGAATACCCCAACTGCTCTACATCCACCACACAC
Source organism: Nesogale talazaci (assembly GCA_004026705.1). Lineage (NCBI taxonomy): Eukaryota > Metazoa > Chordata > Mammalia > Afrosoricida > Tenrecidae > Nesogale > Nesogale talazaci. The sequence continues at coordinate 252,360 of PVJH01000111.1, read as the reverse complement.
AAACCCACAGATCTAATGAATTGACCTGATAATGAATTCTGGTATCAGTTTCTTATAGTGACTCTGGAGTTAAAGATGAGAGAAAATATATCAAAACACATCTGGTTTGTAGAAGGCTACAGATCACAGTGTGAGTCTGTGTAGTCCTGGTTGACTAGAGAAACAAATTCATAGACACTGATAAGTGTATAAGAGCTTTATATAAAAGATAAATTGTATATTGAGAAAACATCCAAATCCAGTCCAGATCAAATCCATAAGTCTGATATTAGCCCATATGTCCGATACTAGTCTATAAATTCATTCACACAGCTATGCAATGATGCCAAATTCATAGGGATCATAGGCCAGTGAGTAGAAAGTCTTATGGATCCAATGGCAGTGGAGGAATCTCAATCTTGGTTCAGGTGTCCATGTCTCCTTCACTCTCTGAGTGTCTTAACAACAGGAAAGGGAAGGCAGAAAGAGAGGGTCTGGCCTTCAGTAAGCTATTTTTCTCCATTGCACTTCCAAATGAGGCTAGACTCCATCCCTTCCCTCAAGTTGACAGAAGATTATGTAATTGCTACCAAGCTCAAAATACATTTGTGAGATCTACATAGGAAATAAGTCTCTGGTGATCTCCCTCTATCCATTAAATAGGGATTGGAGGAAAATGTTTACCAAGTAGAGAACACTGGAGTGACGATTAAAGATTAAAAATGATAAACTCGATTTGAACAGTAAAACCCTTGGCAGTTGATCCTCTCTCTCTGATGCATGCTATACCTGATCTGGTTTTCAACACTTTCTTCATTTTTTTGTTTGTTCATATTGGGGGTTAATCTTAGATGTGTTAAGTCACTGAGGGTCACCCTCTTGAATTTTTGTTATAGGTTTCTTTCTGTTTTTCAGCATCTGCAACCCAGGACTGATGAACCTGTCGGAACAGCAAGTCGAATAGGGTAACTGTTAGCACATGGTGGTGGTAGGGTAAAAGGGAGGCAATGTCAAGGGGTTCAGGAAGGAAAACAATGAAACTGATTGTAGTAGCAACTATACATTTTTGTTTGATGTGATTCAACTATGGAATGATATGCTATCTTATGAACTCCCAATAAAATAGTTTTAAAAAATAAAATTAAAACACTTGTTTAATCCCTTTCTTCTGCAACAAGGGCTTCACTACTACTACAATTCACTGCCGATTCACAGCAACCGTATAGGGCAGGGTTGGCCTGTCCCTGTGAGTTTCTGGGGATGTAACTCAAGGGAGTAGGAAATTCCATCTTTCTCCCAAGGAGCATCTTTCTAACTGCTGACTGCAGTTCTTTGCCAAACACATAACCACTACACCACCAGGGCTCTTCAGCCTTCATTTGGAGCAAGACGATGCTTGTTCCAAAAGAAACAGATCACAATCCTAAAAAATAGATTGTAGAAACTCTTCACTTATCAAATGCTCAGGTTATGCCACTTCAGTTTTTCAAAAGAACCACATGAGTACCTGTTTTCACTAACCAAAAGAAATTCTGAAGGTTTTCACTTGTAAACAACAGGACAAAGCAAAACTAGCTTTCAGCATCTGCTTTGCAGCCAAAACAGCCAGCCGTGGAAGGAGGAGCCCTCACCCCAAGCAGCTTGAGTACAGTGACCAAGCGCCTGCCCGCAGAGCAACGCTACACATTTCAGCATTTCTTCTTCACCTAGGCTGTGCATTTACCTTATCATTCCAGATCTAACTACATGGGAGTGCTATTTTTGTTTGTGTGCTATTCGGTAGGGTTTGATAGGTTAGTTGGGAGGTCTAGGAGGTTTTTTATATTATGCTATTTTTTATATAAGTTTACGGTAATTGCATCTTCACATGATGCCATTTTGACAACTTTCAGATAGTGGGGGAAACCTGTATAACATTTTGAAAAATACTATGCCTGAAAGCTGAGGGAGTGATACATTTTTTCTGGAAGATACACCAGCAAAGCAAGCTGATGGCCATCTGAGCTGTCCATGGTTAGGCAGTGTGTGAGAGTGGGGACTGGTGGGGGCCCCAGCAGACCTGGCACTGCTCTAAAGGACTGAAGGGAACTGTAGACACTGAAAGGCACAGATTTAACCAAAAGATAAATAAGCATGTTTTGACACTTTATTTTATTAATGGCTGCCCACATGCTTTATGATTGATGTTGAAACCAATCCTCCTGCATCAGGTGCCCATTACATCAGCTCTAACCCCCTGCAGGAATCACTCTTTTTACCAGGTTCACATGGGGGCAAGATGTTATGAAATCTAATACCCAATTAACCTGCAAATTGGATTTCCTTCAAAAAAGTCAGAGCATGGCCTTGCTTTGTAAACTAGCTTTTCTCAGTCTACATCATGGACTAAATTTTCCACAATTTAGTTCAATCCTAGAATCTACTAATCCGGACTCTTCTCAAAAGTCTCCAGCAGGTCTGATGGTGCCCGGCTATCAAAAGATTTAGCAACTGGGTCTTAAAGGCTTAATGGTAAATTAATGCCCATCTAGCTCAGAAGCAACAAAGCCCACATGGAAGACGCACACCAGCCAGTGTGATCATGAGGCATCAAAGGGATCCGATATCAGGCATCAAAGAACTAAAAATTATATTATTATAAATGAGGGGGAGTATAGATTGGGGACTCAAGGTCCATCTGCAAGGGAAGTGACATCCCCTTACAGAAGGGTCATGGGGAGGAGACAAGGCAGTCAGGACATAGGGTAGCAACAATTAAATCTGCACTTCCCTCTGGTTCTAAAATGCTTCCTCCCTCCCACTATCACGATCTGAATTCTACCTTACAAACCTAGTTAGATCAGAGGATCACTGGCACACATAGTAATGGGAAAAATGGGGAATCCAGGACAGATGATCCCTTTAGGGCCAGTGGTGAGAGTAGCGATACTGGGAAGATGCAGGGAAGGCCGAGCAGAAAGGGGGAACCAATTATCTACATGAAACCTTCTCCTTGGGGTGCAGACAATAGGTGAAGGAAGACATTGGACAGCATTTAATATGACAAAGTAATAATAATTTAAAAATTATAAAGGGTTCTTGAGGGAGGGAACAACTGGGAGGGAGTGGCAAAAGCCACTCCCAATACTAGGGGTTTAAGCAGAAAGAAAATGTTTTGAGAATAATGATGGCATCAAAGTTAAAAATGTGCTTTGCATACAATAGATGTATGTATGGATTGTGCCAGGAGTTGTATGAGTCCACAGTAAAATTATTTTTTAAAGGCAAACAAAGGAAATTAAATGGTACATTGCATTGGGTGGATTTGCTACACATGACCTCTTTAAAGTGTTGAAAAACAAGGATGTTACTTTGAAGACTAAGGTATGTCTGACCCAGAACATGGTATTTTTAATCAACTTATATGTACATGAATGTTGGACATTGAATTAGGAAGATCAAGGAAGAATAGATTCATTAGAATTTTGATGTTGTCAAAGAATATTCAAAGTACCACAGACTGCCTAAAAGACAAGGAAATCTCTCTCTGAAGAATTACTGCTAGAATACTGCTTAGATGCAAGTTTGGAGAGACTTTATCTCATACACTTTGGGCATGTTATCAGGAGAGATCAGAAAATGGAAATTACATCATGCATGGTAAACTATAGGGACAGCAAAAAAAGGGAATGCCTTCTAAATTGTCTGTAATTAATTATTCCAGAGACACATTTAAACTAGATTCACTAAGATAAATAATGTATGAACTGAGATACTTGAAACAATATATATTTTACTTACCCTATTAAATAATGTGCAATAAAAGTATTATTAGAAAAGAGAAATGGCATTTCCAATTGAAAATATTTCAAAAATGAGTATTATCATATTTATTATGCTTAAGTATCTTAGTTTTGGTAGAAAAACAAGGATTACCAGCAAGAAAACTATGGGTCTACAATCATATTTATAAACATGAAATCTAAAATTATCGATAAAACATCACTGAATCAATCTCAGGATATATGGAAAGACAAAATGCTCCATGACAAGGTAGAGTTCCTACTCTGAATACAAGAATATATTATTATCAATGATTTAATTTACACAAATTAATTGTCCTCTACTTAGAGACATGTGATCATCTCAAAACATGTATATATTCTGAATAAAGACATAAATATTATGATGTAAACCTATACTGACTCACATGTAAAGATGTCCATATTTTTAAGTAAAGTTTTTTTTTTTTTGTGGGAATCACTGCTCTCCGGCGGTGGGAGTAGGAGGCCTAGCCCCACTGCTGGAATTGAACCTCCGTCCCCGTGGGCCGCAGTTCCGCGCACAACCACTACGCCACCGGGGCTCAGCCCTAAGTAAAGTTTTTTTTTTTAAAGCCAAAACATCCCAAAAAAGAGAATCTTAAAACACAAGCAATGAAACCTTTGTAAGATATAAAAAAATACTGCATGAAATAAGATCTCAAATAATACACTCTAAATATCCAAATTGACTACCTTTAGCTTCTCCTATATGTTTTCCTTGCTCTGTAGCCTCCCATGTGATTGACAGGTGGCTGCAATAATGGCCTTAAACATAACAACAATTATGAGGAGCTGAAAGACAGGCAGCACAAGACCCAGATACTGTTAGTTCACCACTCAGAGAGTTTATAACTGAAACAATACCATATCTTCTTAATTACGCCCACTCGATAAGTACATATTTTCATTACAAAAATTTAGAAAAGAAATTTTGTTGTGATGGGTCTTCAAGTTGTTTTCAACTGCTAGGGACTCTACAACAGAACAAAACACCAGATTTGACCATAAGTCATTAGTGTTCACTGTTTTAAAGTTGTCCTGGAGGTAGGCTGTATATTTTTGTGAAATGTACTCAATGTTGTATTTTAGAGATCATTGACTTGTTTTAATTTTCTTCAGCTTTGACTTGAACTTGCATGGAGCAATTGATTATCCACAGTAGGCTCCTGACCTATTCTGTCCAACGATACTGATTGAGCATCTCCATCATCTCCTTACACAGGTAGTCTATCTGATTCCTGTGTGTTCCATCTGCTGAAAGCCACAAGTATGGTTGCCATTTTTATTGTGGAGAAATGATATTTGCAACAAAAAATCCATTGTTACTGCAAAAGTCGAGTCCGGGTGGCACAGTGTGTTCTTCTGTTAATCATAAGGTCAGTTGGCCAATCCCACTTGGTGTTCTATGGCAGGAAGATGCAGCAGTCTGTAAATGTCTGCAGTTTGGGAAACCGTAGGGGCCTAGTCTACACAATCCTAGAGGACTGCTGCTAGTTGGACTCAGTTGGAAAGAAGGAGGTTTTCAAACAAAATACTGCCAGGTGATTTCTGTGCCTCTCTCTCACCAACATCATATTTTCTAACTACTGATTCTTTTTTGTTGTTTCATTTGAAACTTTTACACCCTAATTAACTGATAAAAATTCACACACACACACACACACACACAAAGTCTCCAGCAGGTCTTCCATAGCATACATAGAAAAGGAGCCGTGTTAGAGCAGGATTTTGGAACAAAATGCCTATCATCTATGTCTTTAACTCTTGTGACTGACAATTTTTAAAAAAGTATGGAGTAAATTTAAGCTGGAAATATGAAACAAAAGAAATAACAGTTGGATAAATCACATTCCTTAAGAAAAAATGAGTCCTGTCTTGATAGGTACTCAGCGTTAGACAATTGATATAGCTCCTGCATCTGAGTTCAACTTGACCATGAAGATTCCATAAATAAAAACCTCACTGCTTAAAACATCTTTCCCCAGAAGAAAAGGGCACCAATTATACACTGAGTAAAAGTTACTCAAAACCTATCAAATAAACTAGTCTGAATACCCCACCCCTTACCCCCAGCCATACACACACACACACACACACACACACACATACCCCACACCCCCTCACACACCAAATCCACATAGAATCAATTCACAGCCAGATGGGGGCACTACCCTTGGCTTGTTTTCCTAAAGTATCCATAGGTTGTGCTGTGGCTCCCCTTATTTCAATGCTAAATGTTGGTAAAAGTATGCATGGGGGTAACTAATGTTGGTAACACTGTGCGTGGGAGTAACTAATGTTTGTTAAAATAGCTGGGGAGTGAAAAGGAAGGTCTTCATGAAAGATACATCTCTAATGTAGCTGCAAACAAGGGGCTAGAACATGGAAACACTTGTGAGGCTGGCATGAAGCGGGCCAGAGTCTGGGTAGCTGTGAGTCAGAACTGACTTCAAGGAACCAACCACAAGCGAGAAGAGAGTCCACTGCCTGTTTGTCACATTGCGGGGCTTTTGTTTGACCATGCTGATAGAAACGATGCCAACAAGATTTCAAACACAAGCAGGAGCACACATGGTGAAGAAGAAGTTTCAGCAGAGCTTTCAAACTAAGACAGAACTATTTCCAATGTTGCTGTTGTTGTTGTTTTGGGGGATCATGGAATCGATTCTGAAAGATAGTGATCCCATGTACAAGAGAACAAAGCATTGTCCTCTTGGCCAGCCTCACAACTGTTCCTATGCTGGACTTCTTTGTTGCAGCCATTGAGTTCTCTCATTTTAGACACCGCATCAGAAGAGACCAATTGCTAGAGACGAACAACATGTCTTATTAAGTGAAGATCCAAGGAAGATGAGAGAAACCTTCCTTGAGGTAGGCTGACACAATGGCCACCAAAACGGACTTAAACACATGCACTTTCATGACAATGGCGTAAGCTTGGGCAACAGGAGATTGCGCTGATCTAGGGCTTAACTCAAGGGCCAATCACAAGGACAACACACGAAGCGAGTGCTTGTGCCAGCAGAAGTTGAGAACCAAACTAGGATGATTCAGCTGTGAGGATGAACTTCACCTGTGCCATTTTCTAAGCCTTGCATTTACCAAATCTTTTAAAACTCCCTGAGACATATATTGAATTTTTAGGGCACAGAGGAGTGTTCTGACTCTGGATTTTGGTATCTTGTGGGTAGCTAGGGTGTGTGGAGTTCTTGCAATGGTCAAAGATGCTCCGGAGACTTGGAAGAGGTGGGGAAGATTCAAACCATTCTGTGTTATATCAGCTACCACTGCAATGTGTTGGATAGTCTATGATAACAAAGGGTTGGCCCTTTCTACTTGCTTGTGGTCACAAATACTTCAGTAGAACCACATACATACAGTTTTTTGTGTGTTTCCATCTATGCCTGATTATTATCCTTATTTGTCTTTAATACACCATCCCTAATAAGAAAATTTGGGTAATAACTATTCCATATATATATATATATATATATATATATGGAGGTTTCCTCCAAAAAAAAGATATTTTTTCAAATCTATGTATTTACATTTTTTTGTACAAAACAACTTAATCACCTTCAAAGTACTTTCCATCATACTTAATACATTTGTCAAATCTGCCATTCCATCCCTGGAAACAGTTTTCAAACTCAAAAACCTCCCTGTTTTCTTCCTTCGTGTCTGCGACATCTTCAAGGAACTTGCCTTTCATGTCCCTCTTCATTTGTGGAAACCAAAAGATGTTTCGTGGAGTGAGGTCAGGGGAACAAGGTGCATGGGCAAAAGAAGCATGCAGGGGTTTGCCCCAAATTGGTGCATTGAGATGGCTGCACGAGCAGGCACTCTGTGGTGAGTTCCCTGTCTGCACCCCCCCAAAATCAAGCCTTTTTTGTTGCACAGTTATGCAATATTTTCAGAACCTCTAAATAGAAAGCTTGATTAACAGTCTGGCCTGATGAAATGAACTCCAAATACACTGAAATACTTCTATTTTGAAAAGAGAAAAATGTAGTGGCTTTCATTAGGGGAAAGGTATAAATCAGTATACAAACCAGGAGATTCTTGAAAGTAAAAAGGTACCCCCTAATTTAAAGTGACCAGATGTCCTGTTTTTTAACAATTTAACAACATCTGGGGGCACTTAAAAATTAAAATAAATAAATTACAATATGATTTTTTCATTCTATGAAAATTTTTGTTGCTTCATATTGACCAAATTTTTCATCAAGAATGCCTCCCATCCCCCAGTCAATGGTGCTGTGCTTAAAATCTGGTCACTTTACCTTAGATGGGAATGAATGACATAAACATGGGTAAAGGGATACAGTGATTGGTGATATGAATAATAATAATATATAATTTATTAAGGGTTCATGAGGGTGGTAGGATGGGGAGGGAGCGTAACAAGAGGGGCTGATATCAAAGGGTTCAGGTATAAAGATAATGTTTTGAAAATGATGATGGCAACATATAGACAATTCACTTGATATAATAGGTTTATGGATTGTTATAATATCTGTAAGAGCCTCAAATAAAATTATGTAATATTGAAAATAAAAAAGAAAGTAAAAACCATCCCTAATCAGAAGATACACTGGGGCCACAGTTGTGCATTGGGATTGTACCTGTGGCAAGAAGCGATGCTGAGTCATTGTTCATAGCTAGCAGAGAGGTCTGAAGGACTGGTCTTTTTCTGCAATTTCTGGACCATCTTGACCAACCATTCTCAACCTGTGGGACCCCTTTTGGTATCCAATTACCATTTCAGGGGGGCCCCCAAGACCATCAAAAAACACTTATTTCCCATGGTCTTAGGAACTTAGGTCATAGACACCGTTCCTCTATCAATCTTTAGGCAGGCCCACCCACATATGAGAACCCATCGTGAAGATTGTTACTGATGCTACACCGTGCTTCAAGATAAAGTTTCATTTCTTTTTAGTTAGAAAGAGTTTACAATATATAATTACATATTCTTTTGTGATTAATCACTATATTTTATGTTCAATTTGTAATAATGAAAACACATCCTGCACAGCCAATATTTACATTAAGATTCATAACCGTAGCAAAACTACAGTTATGAATTAGGAGCAACATAATTTTATGGTAGGTAGTTACCACAACATGCTAAAGGTTCACGGCATTAGGAAGGATGAGAACCACTGATCTAGACCTTCAAGGAATCCATAGTAAGACCTAGCCAAATATCCTAAGTTGCTGAGTTTTATATCAATGTAAGCAACAACACATTTAAAATACAATCATTTTGAATATCAAAATCAGTGGACCAATTGACTCCCAATATCACTGAAGACAAATGGATACAGAGGAAAACAGAGCAGAAGAAATGATAGTGCCCAGTTACCAAATGATTGAATGTCTGGAGTCTCAAAGACTTGAAGTTAATCGAGTCGCCATTCAGCACAGAAACAGCAAAGTCCACATGGAAGAAGCACACCAGCATGCATGATCAAGAGGGCCATAGGGAGCAGGTATCGAGTATCAAAGGACAAGAATCACATCATTACGAATGAGGGGGAGAGCAGGGTGGGGACCTAAGCAGGATGGGTAATTGGTGACCCCTTTACAGGGGAGCCACGGGGAGAAGACAGACCAGTCAAGGAGCAGCCGGGCAGTGATGATGCATATGAGTTTCCTCTAGTTCCTGAAGCCTTCCTCCCCCCAACCATCATGGTCCCAACTCTACCTTACAAATCCAGATGGACTGGAGAAGGTACACTAGGAGAGAGGGGAGCTGGAGATATGGGCCCTTTTGGGCCAGTGGTTAGATTGGAGCTGCTGGAAGGGTGGAGAGAAGGTGGGGTAGAGAGACGGAACCAACTGCAAGGATATACACATAAGTTTCTTTTTGAAGGACGGGCATCAAAGGAATGGGTTATAGGAGAGGTCGGGCAGTGTAAGATATGGGAAAACAATAATAATGTATAAAGCATTGAGGGTTGGTGCGGAAGGTTGGTGGGGAGGAAGAGGGGAAGGGATGGAAAAGCCCATACCAGTGGCTCAAGGGAAAAGGCAGATGATTGGAGAATGATAACAGCAGCGGACATGTGAAAGTGCTTGGCACAGTATGTTTATTTATGTATTTTAAAATGATGTACGAGCCCACAATAAAATGATTTTTAATAAAAAATACAATCATTTTGTAAAGATGACTCTCTGCCATTGAGGACAGGGTAGAACTGTCCCTGTGAATTCCTGAGACTACAACTATTCACAGGATAGAAAACTGTTTTTCTCCTCAGGACCCAGCTGGTGATTTCAAGCTGTTGGCTTTAGTTATTTCAGCTGCCCACCTTGTAACTCACTATGCCACCAGTGAGTGGAGGATGTGTAGCATGGTGGATTATGCCTTGGGCTGTTAATTTCTAGGTCAGCAGTGCAAATCCTCTAGTTACTTCATATGAAGAAGATCAGGATTTCTATTCCTGTAAAGAATTATCGTCTCAGAAACTCACGGGAGCTATTCTGCTCTGTCCTATAGGATCACTATAAGTCAGAAACAACTCAAGGCCAGTGAGTGTAGAATAGATTCTAAATTGGGCTACAGGGCTTAAATGTAATTTAACATTTCCTTTGAGAACTGGGCTGAGCGTCAACATTAGGAAGAGTCATCACACATGCAATAGGCGCCATAGTTCCTGGTGGTAGTCCTACTGGAATATCCTATATGACATTTGACCTGGTTACATTTATGTTTAATCTTTCTCTGAATCCTTTTGGTGTTAGACCACCGTTTGTCAATATTATCATTCTGCCAATTTATAAGGGCAGCATGCGCTTAAATTTACCCTGTAGGGGCCAATCACTTTTCTAAGTATTTGCTTATATGTCTCATTTGGGGCCCTTTTACATACCAGGAGATGTGAGAGACTGAGAAATGAAGCTCTTGACCACAATGCCATGTAAGCACATACATATCTGACTTAGTGTAGTGACCTCAAATGAAGCACAAGGTTCGGGAAAACCTGCTTTACCATGGCATCATAAAGTAAACAGGTGAGCGGTGGGGAACGACTCAACACTGAGATGCGCTCAGGGGCTTCCTTTCTCCTCTCGTTCACAGGTAGGTCTGTGTAGATGAAATCTGGCAGATAACTGAACTTGCCAACTTAGCGGAATCTTGGAAATGAATCACAATGAAAGTGAGGTTTGTGGAAAATACAAGTCTATATACATGTTCTGAACTATCTTTCTGTTGGGTACTCTCATTTAAAAATGGAGTTTTTTCTTTTAAGGAAAAATATCATTTTAGTTATATGAGCTTTAAGATCACTAAGACAGTTATTTGGCACAGTAACCATGCCAGACAGGCATCAAGTATCAGGTGATAGAAATTCATAAACACATGAACAAAGAATCCATTCATCCTTTGGCTTATTGAAAAGCAAATGAGAACACTGTGTGGGTTGCTAAGACAACTGAAATGCGATGATCAAATGTGAGATAATGAGCAGAAGCTCTGTACCTTTAGAAATTAATGTTTTGGAATTCCCTCTAAGCCCTCATCTATATTTATGGCTGGAGCTTTCAGAGCATTACTTCAAGAACAAGCAAATGAACACAATGACGGAAGGCAGGGTTTTAAGCTTGGCTGGTGAGAAAACTCAGTGCCTTTCTATCAAGAGGGAGCGCTGGTCTTGGAGGATGTGTTGAGGTAAAAGGTGTTCTTGGCAGGAGGTCAACCCCATCCTGCAGCAATGATGGATGAGGTGCCTGCCAGAGATTATTACCAAAGAGTAAGGAGGAAATTATTTGCAATTCATTTATTAAAATGCCATGTAAACATTTTCAAAATATGGGAAAGGGTAGAAGTGTTACGTTATTTTCTTGAATGTTGCTATTTCAAATTTGAAATGCTCCACTCTTGCCACATCGTCCCATGAGCTGCTCTCTGAATACACCAGGTAAACTGCCCCCTCCCCCACCTCCAACACAACAGACAGGCTGGTCCCCATGGTGCCAGACTTCCCCCACCCTCTGTGGCTCACTCACTTCCCTATTTCCTTCCCGGCTTTGCTCAGATAGCATCCAGTTTAAAATTACAATCGACTCTCCAGGTCCATACATCGGATTCTCCTTTTCCATTCCCTAGTATTCATCATGCCCGAACACCCTCTACTGCCATGCATGCTCTGATGACGTTCACTGAAGCAGCTCACCTCTTGGGACCGATGTCTGACATCTAGGAGATGCCCGGGAAAGTGAAACTTTCTCCTTCCCCAAAGAAAGATAAAACGATCTGTTCTCATAAAAATGGACGGTCTCAGAAATCCCCTACAGGCTTGCTGTGAGATGCGGTTGATGCGGTGGCAATGGGTTTGGTTAGTTTTCGTACACGTGAATTGCTGAGAGAGATACTACAAATGATATCTTTGCTTCTTTCCCAATGTTAAGTTAGGCCAACAAAATGGGAACCCTAAGATAGCCCTCTAGAAATCCTGGTGGCAAAGTGGTTATGGGGCCCAAGGTCAGCAGTTCAAACTCACCAGTCACTCCCAGGAAGATGACGCTTTCTACTCCCTTCAAGAATCACAGTCTCAGAAACCCCTGGGGGACAGTACTACTCTGTCCTATAGAGTCCACATAAGTGAGATGTGGGTCAGTGGTAATGCTCTTTGACTTTTAAAAAAAATCATATTAAATCTAGAGTTTGTGTCTTATGTTCAAGTGCATCTTATGGTCCACAAAATATGGTACATAGCTTTTAGGGGAGAAATCTGGTTTTTTTTTGTATCCCCTCATATGATTGCTTCTTGATACATACATATATGCGTGTCCCTAGATTTGTTTCTCTAGTCAACCTAGCCTAACACAGTCTCTCTTGCCACGGGGGTGAGTCTCACTGCTGGTTTCACTACCTCCCAGCACTCAGCTGTCATCACAATTTCCATTGTGGTACTGCATGGTTAGAAACCCATGAGGGACCCCTCAATGCCTTTACCAGAGGTCTCCAAAATTTGGAATTTAGATTAAAGCTTTATGTCTTTCTAAGTGTATGTTTTTTAGGCGCCCTCAGTAATTGGAAAAATAAGAGCAACAACAAACAAAAGTCTAGTTATAGACACTTATTTTGGTAAATAACTCACAATGATAAAGCACTTTAACAAGGTAAGACTTATTACCAGACAATCATGTCATAAGAAACAAAGAACACTATTTTAATTCACATTGGCATCTGAGAGCAGAAAGTAAGACTGGTGTCAATGAACAGAAACTCTCAAGCCTGGGATGAAGTCAGGAAAGGTAAGAATGGTGTGAAGGATTTTTCAAAATAGGTGAATGGAGTTAACTCTTACTGTGTAATTTGGCTGCCTTTTTATGTAAAGCTCTCTTTTGAACAATGTCTACTTTTCAGATCCTTGTTGAAAGATGTTTGGCCTATGATATCAAACACAAATCTTCACCTTAGTGAGTCAAACTCATTAATGAATTATAACCACCTGGAGAAAATTACAGGAGTGCTGGTGGTATAGTGGTTAAGCATCAGGCTGTAACTGCAGAACTGGCAATTCAAAACTACCAGCCCCTCCACGGGAGAAAACGGAGCAGTACAATCCATAAAGATTGACCGTCTCAGAGACTCATGGGAGCAGGTTCACCCTGCCTTATTGGTTATCCATGAGTGGGGATCAGCTCAGGGAAGCGAGTTTGGAATACATTATGGTTGTATAGATTGTGTACAGTGAACAATCTGGGGAAGGTGTCTCTTGGGTAGAACAGATTGGGATCTATCTATTCATTCTAGGCAGAGAGATGATAAAAAAGTATCAGGTTCTTGCTGGCCATTGGCCCAGCATACTTTCTATTGTTAATCTCAAAGGTTGCTCCTGAACAACACATTTCTCCTTGTATTAATATTTTTCTTAAACCCCCTACCCTCTAAGAATTCGGACCTGAGAGAGTAGAGATTGGCTTTATTTTAATCCGAGTGACAAATGAGGCAAAAATTGTAAAACCAGAAGCAGTGCCCTATGAATACGTTTATCCCATTTCAGTGTCTGAAGGAAAAAAAAAATAAGGCAAATAGAGTCAACCTAAGAGAATAATGGAGGAAGACAAGAAGTCCCAGGAATATAGTTAACTCCTTGCCCCTATACCTCTGAGCTTCAGCACATCTCCTTTTCCCAAAATGTCAGAGATAGTACACTCATGTTCAATAATAAATAACTAATGAAAAAAACTGAACCCACCCTTTCTGATTGAATTAGGTTAGAATCAGTAGGGGGATAATTTAACAACTGGCTTGCTCTCCTAATGACTGTTTTCCGTATTTTAAAAATGTATGCCAAAAGGCAGTTTATTTTTTCATATAGTTCATACTTAAACAAGAATAATAAAAGAGGTACACATAACTAGATTATGCATATAAAATGTTTTAAAATATTAGTGAAATAATATTAAATAATACCTGACCCAAAAAATGGAAATGTTTTGGGGTTTTGTGGTTTTGGTTTTTTTTAGATATTTCTCTATAGCTTCTTGATTGGCATCCTCACATGCAGTACTCTTCACTTTTATCTGAGTATCATAAGCTGTGGGATTTATCTTTATCATTTCCCTGTATAAGTAGTATTCTAACCCTTTAGAGATAGACCGATGAGTTATTATATTTTTTATATTACAAACAGGTGACTTCTCTCCTCTAGACATATTAAAGTCCTTCTGCACTTCTGCTGAATTTAAGGAATTGTTCTTAAATTGTTATTTTTAGTTCTCTGAGCTCTTTAAGGAATCACATAATTCACTCATAAAATCTTGCTGAAATTTGGGGCATAACACAAAATGGAAACAAATGAGAGCGTGTCACCCTCTGGTTGATTGGCACTTTCCCTCTTGATGTTACATGCTTGGTTCCTGAAGTAACAAACACAGGGAATAAAAATGTAGCATTTCATCAAAAGTATAGTGAGTCTTGGGAAATGAATATATCAATATTATAAGGATAGTTCTGACTAATTTTAAACGATGGATGCAGTGAGCACAGGCACTTGCTGTTTGAAGATGAGTAAAGAATGTAAATTTGTAATTTCCACCTTGGTGACTGCCCACCTGTCCACTGTAGAGAAAACCCTGATTACAAGTGCTGTTTTAACTACTGGTTGCCAAAACTCAACAAAAAAATGCTGAACCATCTGAATCCCCCCACTACCTAGACAGATCCCTGGGTGAGTTCCTGGATAGACTCAGCCTCCATTGAGGCTGACCATGAGATTTGTGGGTTTTACATTGGAAAACCTGCCAAGCCACCCAGCTTACCAAGAACCCTAATAACAGGTGTCATTTTAATAACCAGTCTGTCAAACTCAACAAAAACTTAGGTATCGGTTCTGCTGAACTGGTGTAAAGTGGCTAAACTCCACCACAGTTTATACTGGTAGTGGCAAACATGAAGTGTCCCCAAGAAAACAAAAATCAAGAATCTAAGGCACTAAACCAGTGTCAGTTTCTCCAGTTTCATTTGTTTCTTCACATGAATCAGACGGGTGTGCCAACCACGCGTAGAGCAGAAGCATACATCTCAATTTCAATTCCAGTCAATTTTTATATCTTGCTGTAGGTGATCATCCCCCAGATCATCTTAAGTTGTTTCTTCTTCTCTTTTATTCTTCTTTTTTAAATTCAGTTCAATATCCACATCTTACCTGTAACCTTTCGATCTCCCCTATCCCAGAGCACAGTGCTCAGACTGCATCCCCAAAGTATTATCCTCGCCTGTCTTTTCAGTGAAATGAGCTTGGGAGCCAGAAGATGGCTATAAAGTAAAAAATATCCCATTATACTTAAAGATCTATGTAGGAAATGGGAGAGGAGAAGATTTAAAGTAAGATCTATATAACTGTATAACTGGTGTGCTAGTGTGTGTGTGTTCTGGAATCCATGTCAGAGCAAGGTACTCTTCTGTCATCTGGGGGATAAAAGAATATGGGTTTCAAGCATATGAGAGGAGACTCAATCAACATCTAACAAGCAGGACTGATGACAGCAGTAGAGTGGATAACTGATCGTTCCTGAACTCATGCTGACGCCAATTAGGCATAAAGGATGAACATCCTCATTTTCACTTCTTGTCCACAATTCTATTCTTAAGGTTATTTGCTCATGGGTCCTTGTGTACTCTAACATACGTATTTAACATTGTCTGATCAGCCAGCAAGGCAACAACATTTAGAAACTGTCATTGCAAAAGGCTTGTCAGACAGGCCAAGGCAAAACAGAAAGGGTTGGCTCCAAGAAAAACACACACGCATTTGTTGTATTCATTCGGAGGTGAGTGACCAGGGCCTAAACTTTCAGAGTGGTGGTAGGAAAGAGCAGAATACTGGGGCTTGACACGAGAAGGCGGAGACAATGAAATTACACCTGATGGCCAACAGCACCTGGGAAGAAGCTGGAGGAACATGTCACAGTAGACTCTGAAGTTGTGAAGTGGGATAGTTGAGAGCATGTCTGGTGAAAGGAAAGACCTCCAGGAAGATACGTACCATCATTTTAAGAGGTGGAGACCCAAGTTGGCAGAGCTAAACCCATCATGACATCATAATAGGAATGTGTGGTAACATGGCATGGTCTAGGAGGAATGGGAAAATTGGATTTGTGGCTGTTACTCACTTATTTAAAGACATTTATTGAGGATTTGTTCTGTGCTGGTCCAAGGTGCCCTGGTGGCATAGCAGATTACACACTGGGGTGATAACTACAAGGTCTGCAGTTCGAAATCACCACTCCGTGGGAGCAAGGTGAGGGTTTCTGCTCCCATAGCAATGTATAGCCTTGGGAACCCAAAGGAGTAGGCCCCCTCTGTGGGGGAGGTGCTTTATCAGTCAGAATCAAATCGATGGCAGAGAGTTTGGCATGGGAGCCAAACCCTGTCTTTTCACATCAGTGAGCAGTGCTGAAGGAAGGCTGACAGATCTTCTACCCAGGAGAGCCCCCCAGCCAGTGAAAGAAGAAAACCGCACCTAAGTGGGGCCCATCTGAGGGAAAAGAACATATTATCACGAAGGAATCTGACAGGGGAACTGGGCAGTCTGCTGAACAGGGAGAGTCTCTTGACAAATAAGCATTGAGTGAGTTTTGGAGGCAGAAGGGAATGTATATTGGTTAAAAAGATGGCAGTAGGATGGAGAGGAGAATGAAAACCTTCGACTGAGGAGAATCTTGGTGGAAGGGGCTCGTGAGTAATGGGAAGTGGCCAGAATATAGTGGGTGTGTGAGTGATCTCAAGATCTGTGAACACAGACAATCTGCTCTAAAGTAAACAAATGAGAAGAGCATACAAAGATGAAAAGTGACACTTTGGGATCTGAGGAGAGGGAAGCAACAACGAAACCGACCTATCTGTGAATAAATGTGTGTTAACAATAGAATCTTTTAGTCGTTAAGCTACAGCTTTCTCTCTCAGTTGTTGTAAGAATCTGACATGTTACATTTTAAGCTCATCATAAACAGCTCTCTGTGGACAGAAAGCATACAGATCTTTCGCACATATTCTTTCAGTCTCACTCGTGCACACAGTCTTGGACGACGATCAGTCTTAGAGAGGGTGATGCACACCCACGCCTGAAGAGATAAATAGCACTGAAGCTATGAAGGGAAAAGCTACTGTTGCTCCTCTACTTATGGGAGCAGTTGTGAAGATTGCTATTTTCTTTGCGTTCTGAAGGCTGGCATCTTCATTTCGGGCAAGCACAGCTGTAACATCTGTATATCACAGACTGTTCTGCTAATGAGTCTTCCTGATGGCACACTTTTCATTTGCTTTTATTCTACGTGGAGCTACAATCAGAGCCCATGGTGTTTGCAAGTTAAGAAATTAAGTGGGCTATTGCATGAGGAAAAGATGCTGCAAGATGCCTTTCTGGAGCTTAAAAGTAAGATATAACTTTACTTCTAAGGCAAAGTGACCAGATTTTAAGCAAGACATCATTGACTGCAGGGTGGGGGAGGATTCTTGAATAAAAATTGGGTCTATATGGAGCAAAAAAAATTTTCATAGAATGAAAAAATAGTATTGTGACTTTTTTTTTAATTTTAAAACACCACAGGATATTGTTAAATTGTTAAAAAGCGGGATGTGTGGTCACTTTATTCTAAGGTGCAATTTGATTCAAGCCATCGTTTCAATTGCCTCATCTGTATGTGAAAACTAGAGTTTTGTAAAAAAGGAAGACAGGAGAATGAATGTCATTGAATTGCAGTGAACTTTATTGAGTAGCTGTATCCTGGACTGCCCAGTGAATGAACAGATTCTCTCAGAAGAAATACAACCAAAATGTTCTTTGACACAAAGATGGTGTGAGACTTTTAGCTTGAGTCCTCTGAACATATCATCAGGAAAGGATATAAAGTGTGGTAAAGTGAAGAGTTTGTGAAAACAAGAGAAATCTTCAATGACATGCATATGCACATGAACCATAATCATTGACTCAGGATACAAATCAGAACAAGGGTAGCACAAGGTCCGTCAACTCTTCCTTCTGTTTTATGTTGGCTATCATGAGTGGCAGCCCACTTGAGCACAACTAGCAGCAACACATAAAACAATAGGGATAAATAACCTTGAATCCCTACAGAACGATAGGAAAGAGCTGGTCCGAAACATATATAATAAGACATTTAGTAAACAATGGCATAAGCTGGAAGCATTGTTTTTTAAAACTTTAATAGGAACTGAGATGGGGGATTTGGCAGAGACTGAGCACAACTGTCTGAGTAAATCAGTTTGATAAGCTACTATGGCCACAAAAGTTAAGCTATTCCAGATACGGAGGATATACCATATTTTTCAGACTATAAGATGAACTTTTTCCCCCTGAAAAGTGGGAAGAAAACAAGGGTACATCTTATGGTCTGAAGGTTTGGTGCCCCAGAACACAAGTATACTGGTGCTATTGGATTCTGAATATTTTTTCTTGTTTTCCTGCTCTAAAACCTAGGTGTCTTATGGTCAGGTGCACATTATGGTCCAAAAACTATTAACAAGATGGATTGACACAGTGGCTGCAACCCCGGGCTCAAACATAAGGGCAATTGGGAAGATGGCGCAGGGCAGGGCATTGCTTTGGTCTGTCGTACACAGGGTCACTGAGTCAGAACTAACTTGACAGCACCCAACACTAAGAGCAACTAACACCAAAACTAGTTCTGTCGTTCACTCTGGTTCACAACCAGAGTCCAAGCCCAAGCTGCAGAGACCTAAAAACGAATCCCTGACAGGCAACCTGGACCCAGGAAAACTATAGCAAAGGTCAACCAAACTGATAAAGGGGAGGGAAAGATGTCTGCCTCCCTAAATAGAAGAGTTCAAATGAGACAAAACAAACGGGGAAGAAAAAAAATTCAGCTGTAGTATAAAAACAGACCAATGGAGTATAAAACCAAATTGCTGTTGTGAAGTCAATGCCAACCTCTCATGACCCTGTAGCCAACCCTGTAACACAGAGTAGAACTGCTGTAAGCTTGACGAACAGAGGGCCGCATGTGTCTCCAGTGGAGCAGCTCGTGGGTTTGAACTGCTGACCTTCCTTTAACATCCGAGCACTTAACCAGTGAGCCACTCAGAATCCTTAAAGGACAGTATGTTACATAAATCAATTCTGTGTACCTTAACAAGGACTTAATGCTTCAAATCCTTAACTAAAAGAAGTACACAGCATCTACACTATCAACCATGATCATGATTGAAACATGATAAAATTATATCATTTTATCATTTGAAAGATGGGTTTAAAAAATAGAAGGGATCGATTACTGCTTGGGATTGTAGTTAGTAGTTTCCTGGATTCATTAGTCAAAAAGAAGTCCATTGGCCTTGCGTCAATTCTGATGCATAGTGACCACTTATGCGTCGAGGAGAACTGCTCAGCAGCGTTTTGACAACTGTAACCTCCTGGAAGTGTATTATCACCTTTTGAGATGCCTCTAACTAGGTTTGAGCAGTCAACTTTTTGTTAAGTAGTTGAATGCTTAGCCATTTGCACTATACTGGGAGTCCCCAAACAATAATATATTAATGATTTAAGTCCAAGAAATGACTATTTCATGTCATGCAGTGTACAGATTGTGTTATTGAGTGAATCTTACTATATTGCAATTATAGTCCTTACTTTTCCAAGTGAAGAAGGCCTATTTTTATGACTTTTAGGATATTGGGATAGACAAAGTTCTGATCTGAGTTAGTGAAATAATATGTTTTCATGAATAAGTCCTTGATTTTCTCTATTACACAACAATTACTGAAAGAATCGCTATATATTTTCACTAACAGATGAATACATATATATACATTTAATTCATCAGATAATATTGTAAAATAACAACTATTTACATGAGATTAAAATGAATTTTTATGTCTATACATCCAACCTTGAAAAGGAAAAACTGATGGGTACCACTTAAAAATTAGATTAATTAGATTAATCTCAAGCTGAGATTAATCCTAAAATGTCTTTAAGAAGCAAAGGGTCAGGCATTGTTCCTTTGTTTAGATAACTGTAAATTTATATGTCCTAAATTCAGAATATTACCAAGGACTTTGGTAAATTTAACCTTTAACCTATTATGTCAGAAGAACCAACATTCATCACCATTCTCAGCAACTTTCCATTCTTTGCCTGAGAAAACTACTAGCACCATCTTGGATTTCACCTGCATCAGTGCATCCTGTAAGCCTATGATTCCCTCTTAGATATCCTTCCTGTATCCTGCTGGCAATACTACAACCAAAATGAAATGACTCCACTAGAGGAAAATACCTGGTACAATTCCTAGAAGTCACTTTGCAGCTCAATGAACTCAACATATTTATTTCCATGTGGCATGAGAAAAATATTCAAAGTTCTATGGACTGCCAGGAGATAAAACAAATCTGTACTCAAGGGCGTCCAGCCAGAATGCTACTTAGCCTGACTGTCTCACGTATTTGGAAGAGCCAGAGACAATGAAGAAGACCTTCAGTGAGATGGCCTGACACAGTGGCTTCAGCATTGGGCTCAAACGTAGCCACGGTTGGGAGGCTGGCACAAACGTGGGCAATGTTTTGTTGCACTGTGCATGGGGCCCCACGGCTCAGAACCCACTCGATGGTAGTTTCGAACTGCAATCCTGGTAGGGCAACTAATTATGAGCCCAAATTTCATGATCTGAGTTTCATTTTCTTTCTATGTCCTTTTTCCTTCTCGGCAAAAGTGTTCAACTAGTTAATGCCCCAGAAAGGTCAAAGCAAGGAGGACAAAAGGATGAGAAAAGAGAACTGCTGGTCCTCTTGGTTAGGTGTCGGCCAGCTAGCCACGCAGTCATTCGAACGCACCAGCCACTGTGTGAGAGAAAGACATCTGCAGACTGAGAAAACCTATCGAGGGTCACAGAGAGTCACAACCAACTCGGGGTCAGGGGGCTTGGGTTGTTGGTAAAAGCACTCTGAGGTGCTTCCAGGTGTTTGTAGCAAATGCAGTTAGGGCCTGAAACAAAGTGTATCTTTAGATAAAAGAAGGTAGGGAGGTAGAGAAGTTGAAAAGCAAATATTATACTAATGGAATAGTCTGCTATAAAGTTGGCCCCTCAGGGAACTGTTCTATCAAATAAGAATCATGTCTTTTCAACGGTGACTAGGGAAGGGCACAAGTTTATAGCATTAAAATGAACCAATTAATATTGAAAAAAGATATTATATAGCAGTTTTTGTTTTCAGATGGCTTACCTAGTAACAAACTTAATTTTAAGTTAAGGCAAAATATGAAATTAATAGAAATCTTAATGTCCTCTCGTCCCCATCTTGTGGTTACACTTGCTTTAGAAACAAGGGCCAATAGTAAGATGAGTCACATGGGTCAACAATGTAGAAGAAATTAAAAAGAAAAATACATTTCAGGAATATCAGGGATTTTTTGGTTTGGTTTTGCTTTTAAAAAAAGCACAGTATATGCCTGCATCAAGGGCTAAACAGCTTTAGAATACGGAGACTATACTATTCTGAGGGTCTGTTTTATTATGGGTGAATGTGTACACACTAGTTTAAATTGGACATTACTGCCTTCCCTACACTGCATACATTGGTGGTCTCTGTGAATCCTTTCTCTACCAGCCACATCTGCAAGCCCAAGTGTTTGTTCCAAAAGAGAAATTAAGGCCAAGCAAGACAAAGAATGTGCTGATACACATATGTCACTCCAAGAATTCTCCTCACAAAGTCTCCACACCCAATTTAATTACTTCCGTACCATGAAAACACTTTCCATCTGCATGTATTCCGATGTCATATCCCAAACCAACACATTGTAAAGCTAACTAAATAAATGAATGACTTAAGCCTTAGATTCCAAGTGAGACAGCATTTGGTGAGGCCCTGGGTCTCCAACCTACCTTTTATGCTGATGCAGTATTTTGTTCAATTCTTGAGATTATTTTGAAAAATAGGATTAAGTACCTTCAAGCTTTAATTATGAATCCATCGATCTCATTCTCTCACAGAGGGAAAACAAGAGGGAAAAGAGGCAGCAAAGAGAATACCTGGATGCAGTGCTTCCTAATGAGCACAGAGAAGGCACCCACATGTGTGCTTGCTTAATTGTGTTATGTTCAGTTGTACTACGTGATGTCGTGTTTTGTTTGGCTTTAGTTTATGTTTTTTTTTTTGTTGGGGAAGTCCAGGTTCTAAAAGCTGGACCCCAGCACATGCATACAATAAATATTGGTTTGGGCAGCATTTTATGTTTTGACTACTCAGTATGCTATTATATCTTTCCAATGTACAATGTTCTTGAGTGCATTTTTGTTCTCTCTTTGTTTTTTCATCATTGCTCTGACTAATTGCCAGTTTTGATATTCCCAGACTAGGATCTGTGAATGAATAGCATTTCCAAGAATAGCCTATCGTGGGAGGGCCCTGCAGGCAGCCCCGTCTTCATGTTACTGACACCAGCTACTGTGGAGACACTGCCTGTTGGAACAAAAGTCAAGACAGGACACCTGCAACTCCAAATCTCCAAAAGGCTTGGCAATCTTGAGCCAGTAAGGGAACTCTATACGTGAGCATGGAAGGCTTCCAAGCTCAGCTTTTAATATGGAAGGGTCGTTTCATTTGTTTGTTTTGACGTCACAAAGCAGTCCTCTACAAGGATTTCTCTACATTTCCTCATTTTATACACAGAAGCTTTTAGAAGTAGCTAACCCATGATAAGCAAATGCTGGTTTCTAAGAACTCCAATCACTTTTCAATTAGGAGAAACTTATTACAAAATGACTAAATATTTGTAAATAGTGTTTTCCAGGCAAAACTTAGCTTAAAAGTCGAATTCATATGTTTTGAGGTTGTATGGGCTGTGAGCCACTAGATCAGGGTGCTCACACTTTTCAGCATGCAAGCTACCTATAAAATGATCACGTCAAAGTGATCTACCAACTACAAAAATGCAAAACATGTATTTCTTTTTATTTATCTACTAAATATATTTACTCATAAATACTATGAGAATTCTTTATATGTGCAATGAATGTTTATGTACCGTGCATAACTCTATGAGTCCATATGGCATGACACTACACAATTACCTATGTATATTTGTCATTACCTGAGTTTACTCTGATCACTTGCACTGAAAGAAAAGAGCCAGAGATGCATAGTCTAGACGGTAGTTGCTGACAACCAGCCTCAAGCCCACTTCCAAATGATCATCAGTCATGGTGGAAGGGTACTTGGAGGTAATGATCTTGATGTGGGAAAAGGCTGACTCACATAAATAAGTAGAGTCAAATAATTCAGTCAAGGTGGTAGCACATTTTCTCATGTTTGGGTACTTTCCCTCTACAAGTAAGTTCTAGAACAGTTCATGCACTGGACTTCAACTGGATATTGGCTTGTAGTGTCAAAAATCTCCCATTTTTTTAATGCCATGTGATCTAGCCACACTACATTTGCGATCAACTAGTAAAGTGCAATTGACATATTGAGAAACCCTCAACAAGATAAAACAAAAATATTCCAATCCAAGACTAAAATGTAATAAACACCTTCACTAAATCTTCTTTAATTTTCAAGTTCAATGGTGAACACTGAATCAAATAGGTGATTTTCTGCCCAAAACTTATTGAGGCATACTTATTTGTCAAACAATTTTGAATGGGCTCAAGGGTAAAATAATTTGATATAAAATATTAATAATGACAATTATACATACTGTTCTGTTTTTACCTACTTTCAAGGTGACCTCCCTGTAAAGATAATCTACATAAATTTTGCCAAGTGTGCCCCGGAAATGTCACTCGCAGAGGTCAATAACAAGATCAGGAAGAAAATAACCCAGAATGGATGAAGCCCTGGTCTGCCGTCCCTGGTTACATCCTGAGATTATGCTGCTTTATCATAAAAATAAAATAAAATCCTTTAATGTTTTAGCCGTCTCCTAATGTTTCTCCCATATGTTAAATGCCTGTGACTCCATTTTGATACTTATGTTCAAAGATCCAAAGTAAAAACAGCATTTTACCATATTCTAAAATCTTAGTAATCCAAAGGAAAAGTCCATGCACAGTCACTTAATGCTTATATATAAATCAATTAAAGGAATGTATAGGAACACCAGGCTGTGCAAATCAAAGAAAACTTACTCAAACTGAGAATGAAGTGTCAATAAAACATAGCCTTTCTCAAAAAGGAAAATAGAATGCCTATTAACATTTTCCTTTGTGTATGATTGTTTTGTTGTGTCAAGAAAATCCCCGTACACGCTGTATGTCAGAGTAATGATGGTAAAAAAAGAACTATCTTAATGTCAAATAGAATACCTTAATTTGTTGTCATATTAGGGACATGGACTAAATACTATCATGATGAACAATATTTGTACTAAACCATTTAAAATGGAAGACTTAATTTTGGAAAAAGTAAATAAATAAGGATTGAAAATAAGAGACCTGCCGTGTTCAGGCATCTGTCCCAGTAACTAATTGGTGTTCAATTTCTGAAAGTAGTGGCCTGGCGACTTGCATTCAATATTTCTTTCTTTTCTTCTCCCTCATTCAACATTTCTATGCTCTCCAAAAAAGCCAAAGGGTTAATTTCTATGTGCTCCAAATAACTCAAGGTTGAGTAAATTCTGATTTTTTTAACTTAATTATATCCCCCAAATCTGGCAATATTTGACTGAAAAATATGTTTTTTTCAAGTGTTCATGAAAGTTAGACTTGAAAGTTATTCCATTTCTGGGACAATTTCCAATGTGGATACATTGGAAGAGGTAGAGAGAAAAATCAAGGTTAACTTAAAATAATTAATTCTAATAAAGGGATACCTGGAAATAGCTCTAGAAATGTTTTTTTTTTCTCTTTAAAACTGATTTCAAGCACAGTCCTCTTTATTGATATTGACACAGATGGACACAATGTTTTATACTTTCCATATATATCCATTCTTAGAGAAATGCAATGTTTAAAGCAACAGTTATGTCAAGAGAATAACTTACATTATCAGTGTTGATTCATATTGTAACAACCTTATAAAACAGAATAGAACTGCCCCCTACTGTATCTCAGGTTGTGAAGGAGTCCTTGTGGCATCAGGGGTTAATTTAGAGTTGGGCTGCTATTCACAAAGTCAGCAGTTCAAAATCACCAACTGCTCTTCAGGAGAAAGGTAGAGGTTTTGTGTTCCCATACAGAGCAACAGCATCAGAAACCTAACGGGGCTGTTCACCTGTGTTCTTCAAAGTCTCTGTGGATAGGAACAGATTTGATGGCACTGTGTTTGGTTTATTTCTTGGCATCTTTATAAGAGCTGACAACCAGGTCTTTTCTCCTGTGTCATTGTTGATGGTAGGTAACCCATAGCAACCTTAGGCACAACACTATTTTGTCCTTCCCAACCTCACAAGTGTTCTTATGCTTGAGCCCATTATTACACAGATGGCATTCATCCGTCTCCTTGAGGGCCTTCCCCTTTTCTCTGCTCGCCACAGTTCCTGTGCAGCAGTTGGTAGTTCAAACTGCCGGTCTTCCCATTGGCCACCCAGTGCCTCACCATGGAACCAGCCCTCCTTCTGGCTAATTCTCTGATATTTCAATTTCCCCTAGTGGAGTCTTAGGCTGAATTTCACTGTACCTGGGATTCTGAGCTTCTGAAACATCTGACTCTGTGCACGTTTTCTTTACCTGTCAGAAAAAAAGAAAGATACTAGTCATCCTTACAGGAAAATACAACTTTTCTTACTCAGAGTTCATACATTTATTACACCAAGGCGGCTGTACCTCTGCTCAGCAAGATCTCTATAAAATACCCTCACGGTTTACAGTGGCAGGATCCAGTCCTAAACAGGGCAGTTCATTATTGTCCCAGGAACAGCTGCCAAAAGCACTTCCCTAGGCTCCATTAGTATGTAAAACGTACAGTTAAAATAGTTTGGGAGTAGCCTGAGTGGGAACAAAGAAACCAAAGAACCAGGTTTCCCACTTAGGAACTAGAAAGCCATACGGTTCTGAGTTCACTAAGAAATGTTTTTCCAATTGATTTCAGTTCTGTCTCCTGGTAAAATGCACAATAATAAACACCAGGTTAAAGCATCGTGTTAACGAAAACTTTCAAACATGAATTTTCATTTTCTCAATCCAGTGGTTGTATGTTTTATATACGTTGTCAGCATTTCAATTGAGTTTTGGCATTTCTGGAAGACTTCCCACCTGTGCAGGCAGTGTATTTTGCACACTGTATTTCAACTGCATGGTTTGCTAATCCACAAAAGATAAAGGAACACCATACCTCGTTGCCATGATGACACAATGCTAGGCATTTTAGGCAAAAGCCTGTAGTGTACTCTCTAAAATAAAGCCAGGCACAACTCGGTCCTCTTTTGCAATTTTACATCTGGCCCCAGTGCCTGTGTTGCACTATGATGGTCGCCATGAGTGGGAATTTGCTGGATGGCGATGAGTTGGGTCTGTTTTGAAGGAGCCCCTAGGGGTATAGTGGATTCCACACTGACCAGCTCACAGCTGGTCCAATGCACTGTGAACGAGATGAGGTTTTCTCTTCTGGTAAAGATGTAAAATCTCAGGGCTGAGCTCCGGTGGCGTGGTGCGGGACTGTGACCCACTGACTCGGCAGTTCAAATGCAGCAGCAGCTCTCCAGGAGCAAGGCTGGGCCTCCCACCCCCACCAGAGGACAGTGCTGCCCCAAACAAAACAAAAAAAAACAGGCGCAAAATCTCAAAGCCCTCAAAGGGACAGTTTTACACTGTATTCTAGGAGAGTGATGAGTCCTTATCAATGTGAGGATCATGGGGTTGGCTTTTGTTTTTGAAGAGGCATTTTAGGAAAGGTTGACTCAATTTCAAAAATTTTAGCAGTTATAATGGGAAATGCAGAATATATACTTATAAGTTATATAGTTTGAATATTTTGAGTACCATGGCCTATCAATATAACTGAAAAAATTCAAGGCATTTGTTTTCAAATGTGTAGCTTGGGAATGAGAAATGAGTCACAGCATGGGGAAACTTGTGTGGCACGAACTTCAACATGAATGGAACCACATACGGGTATGTTTTGAATTTTAAAGGTATATGGTGTTGTCTTTCTAGCTCACAATGTAATTTTTTCCTTCTCTAATTCAAAATGCTTAAAACAAACTCTCAGAATACCCTACACTTTCAAAACGCTGTGTTGCCTGCTTTCAACTCCAAGCCTGGAAAATCAATTATTTGCTTGACATTCTTAACTGTGTACTCTCCTTGGCATGCTGCACATGCATTTATGTAATATGAAAATTAGACTAATTAGCATCAACGAATGGTCATTCCTGCCAGATTATGTAATGCCTTTTAAGTACTCCATAAGAAATATCACATCATGAGATGGAAAGGTACAGAAAAATTCATCAAAAAGCAAACAAAATATTTACTTTCATATATAAAAAACATCATTCACCAACAAATGCCCCAAATCTGATGTACATTAAGATCTAAGTAAAGGGAAAGGAATCAAGGGGGGAAAACTCTTCTCATTGTTATCTTTCTTTTTATTGGTGCTTTCCAAAGATGTGGCGTTGGAAACGAAATGATTTGCTCAGTGAATTTGTAAAAATCACCCTAAAGTCAATGCTACTTTCCTGAAGACCACTGTCTATTGGTCGAAGAAGGTCCAAAACGCTATAGACAAACAAGGTATAGACAACTAACCAAGGGTCAGACCAGGCAAGCTTCCTATGGTTTGAAACAGAAAATAATTTTTCTTTCTTTTCTATATTTACAACTTTCTGAAGTCTGATGCTCCTAAGTTATTCTTGAAGTAACAGCAGTAATAGGGAACACATATGTTGATTTTTTTACTATAGAATTACCTATTAGAGCCTTGGGGGTATAGAGGGCTACTCATTGGCTGCTAACCCCAAGTGCAGCAGTTCAAACCCACCAGTACTAGCCCAGGAGAAAGATGAAGATTTCTGCTCCTGAAAGACTTATAGGCTCAAAAACCACAGGGGCAGTTCCACTCTATCTACAGAGAATCAAGGAGTTGGAATTCACTTGATGGCTGTGTTTCTTTTTTGGTTTAATTACACCCCTAGGGCTCATGGTGCCGCTAGCAACTAGTCAGCTAAAGAAAAATGTGGCAGTCTGTTTCCACAAAGAATACAGGCTTGGAAATCTTTAAGGACAATTCTCTCTCCTATAAAGGCACTGTGAGTTGGGAATCTAGTCATAGGCAATCAATTTTTCTTTTTGTTGTTGTTTTATAGTTTTAGTACACACAGAGTCCCAGGCTCACAGCTAATAATTTAAAAGCATGTGATTTAAACAAGTAAAAAAACTTGGATATTCTTTGGGAATATTATTAGAACATATTCTTCAAAGTGTTTCTTTTAAGGACTTTCATGCTCCCCCGCCCACCCACCCCCCCACCCCCTCATGGTGAAATGACCGGAGAAAACATTGAAGGCATAGCAGCAGCTATAGTGGACCTCTTATCCTCATTGCTCTTGAGTTTATTCTCATTAATAGTGACCTTATAGTTCCCAGAGTGGAACGGTTTCTTGGGCTTTTCAAGGCTCTGATTGCTCTTCCACAAAGAGGCATGTGAATTCAAACTACCGACTTCAGCTGGAAGCAGAGTGTCTCACCCCAGCCTGGGGGAGGTGAGTAAGGTAACCAAAGAACTGGATAAGTGGTTGCTTAGGGGGTGTGGCAGAGGGGTTTGGAGACCAGTGGGGAGCTAATGATGATGAGTATATGTGTAAAGACCATGGGTCCACTTAAAAACAAGCAGGGTGGGAAGAAGTAATATAAAATCGTATGAGGAAAAAAATGATGTAGGTAAAGGTCAAAGGGCAGTAAAACAGAATTCAAATGGCATGGAAGCAGAGATCCTGTGGACCATCTCTAGTCTGGAGGTATTTCCCACCCCTAAGTATCAGTTGACTGTGTAAATCACTCACTTCATTGCTGATGAATTGAAATTTGTGATGACTTGAAATGAGGCAGGAGTCAGGAGCCAGGAAGAGAGACCTGGGAGGACCACAGACTGACTGGGTGTTGTAATTAAGAGAAGTGAGCCAGTATCGCATTCTTATTTTCGTATCTAGCCTTAGGAAGAAGTGTTAGATATAGCCCAAACTATATTACGACCTCTTTAAAGTACTTCAATCTTTCACTAAAATAAATAAAGTACTTCAAAATACCATCTTATTTCTGATTGATTCAGAGGACCTGATGAATCATTATAGAGCTCATGTATTTATGATGTAGGCATCACAGAATTAAAAGTCAGCAAACAGTTTTACCTGAATGTAAGCCTACCTTTTCGTGTGAGAGACCAATGGCACATAATTAAATGGCTACTGCTGAAATATGCATGCTGTGAAAGCCTCAAAAAATACATAGAATCTTCCGTCTTTATGGACTGCAAAGTGGTATTTTTAATTTCTTCCAAGTGAACTTGAAACAAATGGCATAATTTCACATCTATAATTTAAAGACAAATCCTACTTTTCATAATACTGACAAGGAGGTTAACCAAAAGCTTTACAAAGAAGAATACAACACATCACGTTGCATGTGTTGAAAAGGCTGCACAGAAATAAATTTTAACATTATCTGATATCTCTCCAGAAAAATTACAAAAGTGCATATTAGAGCAATCAGAACAAAACTAAAAGAATAAAAATTTAACTACTTTTAGAAAAATAGCTGTGAGTATCATCATACAAATAATTGAGTCTTTATGATGTGACAGACACATTTCTGAGGTGCCTAACTATATTTTTGAAACCCCCTACATGAGACTATGGAGGACTTGAAAGAGTACTGGGAACCTGCAAGCAACGTTGGACAGCAAATTTGAAATCCAGACCTATGAGGGCATTACAGCCACTAGTCATCCAGAACTTCTGAATCCTAAGCACATAAACTAAAATGTCTAAGCTGAAGATCAAAGGGTCTTAATATTTAAAAGTTCAATTTCTATTACATCATAATAATGGTAATTGCTCCCATTTATTAGGTCATTATTCTTTTCCACTCACTGTCCTGGACTGTGTATACATGTGATCTCATTTAATCCATGAAGACAGCTATGATGGATGAAATTCTCCCTTCCTCCTTTTACAAATGAGAATACTAAGGTTCAAAGATGTTAAACAACTTGTCTAATATCCCCAAGCAAGGTTGGAATTAATACCAATGTCTACGTATAAAATATCTCTTGTTCTCCCATGTTAGATCTTCCAGTTGCCTACTTGTTGAAGCTAGTTCTGAGGAACAGTTTTTAAAGAAAGTCATGATGACTTCTTTTAATACATCAACTATTCAACGTATCTTTTATATTCAACTACTGAAGTAACCAGTTTTTAGCCAAGCACTAGTAACAGTTAAATTTCACAGAAACAAGGTAAAATAGAATTTGGAAGAAGACATAAAAATGCCCTTAGCATCCATTACCACAACCACAACAAGATCAAGAGTCTAAGGCATTTTTGAAAATAACTTCATTGAGTCTCTTTTCATTCAGAAATACCAAGATGCACTCTTTATGCAAGGAAATGCTGAATATGTGGTGACAGCTCAGGCACTGTTCTAGGCTCCAAGATTGGCCAATGAACTGCCTTGAGCAGCCCAACACAATAGCCACTATTTATTCATCACTGTTTGGTTAGTGTAAATGGTTAGTGTAAAATGAGATGTACTATATGTGTGAATGGCACAAATATTCTCACAGTGAGTATGAGAAAAACTAATGTGAAGTATCTCAAGCTGTTTAGGTTGTGAAGTGGTATAACATGTTAGATACACTGGGTTAAATAGAACCATGCATTAACCTGTATTGAGTCAATTGGAATTGCTACAAAATCATATAAATCATTATTCAATAAAGATATCAAAATAGGAAGCTTTTGCTTCTCAGCAGATCCTCCCTCCAGAACTACACCCTTCTGAAAGCACTGTTTCCATCTTGGTAGCCCTCCCCAGAAGAATCCTGTGAACTCTGATTTATACTGAGTCAAAGCAGAACTCTCGACATCATCGAGGAACACAAATCATGTTCTTTTTTAAAGGTCTTAGAGTTTTAGGAGCTAAAGGAACTCTGAAAGGACAAGATCTAGGCTGTTGGGTATGGGGTCAGTTTTCCCAATGAAATGTTCATAGAGGAGCACGTGCTATCCTTAAAGAAGATGCAACTGCGTTGCTGATGGGGAAAAAAAATTCTTCCCTGCAACTTTCATGTCCCTTTGCTCATCAGTGCAGTTATTTTCTTTAAAGCTCTCATAATCAATGCTCATGGTTTCCCTGTGTCTTTGAAGAAGGTCTATCAAGGTGAGTCCTTTGATATTCCTTCTAAGATGAACTCTGTCTTCATTTTAACTGACTCATTGGACACTTTAGGAAGCTATTGTTTTGAATGTTTTTGTTTTATTTTCATGGGACCATGAAGACACCAAGATGAGTGTATTATTCATAGAACTTGTCTGAAACTGTTACTAGATAAAGTTAACATGTTGTGTTTCTCACCTTCATATACTAAATTTATATTTCTGCTCCTATTTATTTTTTAATGAAACTGTTGGAAATTTCTCACATGCATGTGAAATCCAGTGTGTGAAGAAGGGAGACTGAGGAAGAACTGCCACATTCAAACTGCAACTCTGGTGGAGAATATGGATTGGATTGTCAGATAGTGAATGCATCAGTCTTGAAGAAAGTGAAGGTTAAGTACTCCTTAGAAATAAGGATGCTGAACTTCACCTCACAGACTTTAGACATGCTATTGGGAGGGACCAAGAACTGGAGAAAGGCATCATGTTTTTTGTTCTGTTTTGTATTAAAGTAGAGGGTCAGCAGTAGCAACAAAGTCCTAGGCTTAAATTGGTGATGATGGGGAGGACACAGTGTCCTTTCGAAGGCTTACAGGAGTCAAAGTCAAATCAATGGCAACTAAGAAGAACAGCAATTAACACATTTAAATAAATATGTGGTTCACATTACATTGTTAAGGAGCAGCACTGACATGGATCCAGAAAAACCTACCAGCATTCATCATATATCCGAGTGGAAGTCCATGTAATTAATATGTAACCAATGAACACAGAAGCCAGTGAGTATTGAGAACGCTGAGTCTTGAGAAGGAAATAAGTAATAGTAAAGGGGCAGAGAAGACCAGTCATCAATTTCATCTTAGTAAGACAATTATAAAAAAATTAAAATATTTTACAATATCATCATTTGACTTGTTTTAGGTTGTGCTGACATGACTGAAATAAATCACACTATTAAACCAGAATATAAAGTATATGGAATTTGATATTAAGATTAATGAATAATTCAATTTCTGGACAGCATATAGAAATTATTATAATACCCTTAGGATTTTAACCATGATTATTAGCTCTGTAATAAAACTGAATAATGGAATAATGATGCAAGTTTTTAAGTGACTTTTTTGATACTTCACATTTGTCTAGAAATAAACTATATTGATTAATTCAGATCAGTCAGAAAAAGAAAAGGATTAATTCTCAAGATATAAATCTAGAGAAAAATCTCAGAAACAGAATTTTGATGATGTAATAAATAATGTTTTGATGTGGGTTCGGGAGTAAGATAGTCTTCATTTCTTTGTTGATTTTGGAAAATATAATGTAACTTTAGATGAATGTGTGATTGAAAGGAAACTAATGGATAAATAAATGTAAAAATAAATTGATTCCTCAAATGCAGATTATATTGTATATTTTTGCATATAAAACTCTTTCCAAATGCAGGAAATGAAATACTGTTACTGTCAATACAATACTTTAGATGTGTCAGCATTGTATCTTAAATGTGAAATACATTTTTTATATTCTAAATATTCTAAAATATGAATCTCACTGAATACAATATGCAACCAATTTTGAATTGTATAAATAAATGTCTATTGTATAAATGTCTTGATCAATGTGAGTACATACTCGATGAAATATATTTAATGACTAGGTTACAAAATCCATTGTAAATAATTCCCTGATAATGCAGAATGGTATCTGACATTACTTCAGGTTCTAATTTAGTGAAAATAAAAGATTCCTTCAAACACCAATGGTCATGATATTTTTCCTATGTTCAAAAACACAAAGATGGTCATGTTGGAATTTTCAACTAATTAATGGAACTATAAACCTTTATGTATAATTTTTCCAGCTTTAGTCTCAAGTCACTCACAGCCATATTCTAAGACGTGCATGTGAACGTGGGAAATTTGACAAAAAAAATAAAATGTGATTTTGCTACATGAAGCTATAAATAAAGTTTTAGAGATTGAGCTTGTAAACTAATAAAATGTAAAACTACTTCTATGAGGTGTCATCTTTAAAAATCCAAAATCTCATAGATGTGCAATTCCTGCACTTCTGAAGTCCTTTCATGGGATTGGGGCAGACTCCTCCCTTTTTTTGAATGTCCCTCCCTTTCCATTTTACTCTTATTTATTCAAGCTGTTTTCCCCCACAATCCCTGGTCTAATTTCCCCATAGTCCAAGTCAACATTTTTCTATTAGAAGAGTGAAAAAGACTGTCATATGCCAGGAATTGTCATATACTCAATTTCCACTTATGGAAAAACTGCCATGACCCTTCGTTCTCTGTTACATACAGACACACGTGAATAGTGCACCTTTAACTGCAACTATAGGCGATTGCCTGTAGACTCACAATTGTGCGAGAGGTTAATAGATGAAAATGCAATGTGAAAAACCTGAAGCAGAAATTCCTTTTCCTCTCTAACATTAGACTGTCATAAGCAAGATCTTGCCTGATTTCTGGCTTTTAACGCAGAGCCCTCTCCAGGCCCCTGATTTAGAGGAGGGATGTTAGACAAAATCACACACTAGGGAGGAATTATGTTTTAAGTGGAAAAATTCTATAGTCTGTAACTTTTCATCAACCACAGCTGTCACAATAGCTTTAAAATTATTCAAGAGTTCATTACATAGTAGAATATCTTTAAAAGCAACTTAGTGACAATCACACAGGAAAACAGAGCACAATTATTTATGGGCCCTACATGTATATTAAACCAAATGTCAGACCACATAAGATTTTTAAATCCTGGAACACATTTTATCCTTAGCTTTAGCATAGTCCTTTATCACTTGCTTTAAAATCCGTATATACTGTATGAAATATATTCAGGAAAATTACAAACGCCATCGAGTGGGGTTTTTGTTTTCATTGTTACTCAACAGAGACTCTATCAAAGGTAAGACAGTATTTAAAATGCCACAGGACGACTCATAAGATGCCTTAATATATCCTGTTACAGGTCATATGACAGCATCTCAAGCAAGTTTGGATACCCGGATGTTGAGTCTTCCAGTCCTGCATAAATGCCATTGATAGTTGCTTAAAGGTATTTTTTTCTGTGTCTTCCATAAAGAGAGATTCTCCCACATCACTTTATTGCCTTTGTTTTATATGTTACTTTGCCGGGTCTCACAAGCAGGCAGTTAAATTCTTTCCTTCTTATTAGAATAATATAAATAAATTGAACATTCTATTATGCACTAAAAGTGAATCATCAGCATCCTGTTAGTTTGCTAAGATTCACTACAATCACATTGCATGTGAGAAGTCAACTTTGTGTCTTCACACCAGACAGGGGAAAAGCTCCACTCTTATTAAACAGCAGTCCCTTTACTCTCACAGTCACTGTAGTTCAGCAAAGAATTATGAATGGCCACAGAATATGCTTTAAAA
The DNA here is from genome assembly GCA_004026705.1 of Nesogale talazaci. Classification (NCBI taxonomy): domain Eukaryota; kingdom Metazoa; phylum Chordata; class Mammalia; order Afrosoricida; family Tenrecidae; genus Nesogale; species Nesogale talazaci. The sequence goes on along the minus strand of PVJH01000111.1, from coordinate 217,345 downwards.
AGCAGCCTTAAGAATTTACCATAATCCCATGAAAGGGGAAATTTTGCTAAAGTTTTTGGCCGTGTCTTTTATATTTATCTATTTCTTTCTCCCTTTTAAAAACATTGGAATGTTTTAACCAAGAAGTTAAGGAAAACTCCCCCATTTATCATGACCTTCCAAGCACAACAGGCCCCCAGACAGCCTAGCCTTCTAGCACTTAAAAAAATCAGCTCATCTTAGTCATGAAACTTCAAAAGAATTTTGCCAGGGGCATACAACCGCTATGCTTTTCTTTTAAATATAAATATCAATCATTGGTAAATGAACTATAGGTCATCTGACATTTGCCTATTAGGTATAATGATTCCTTACCTTTTCATAGGAAATAATAACTGCATGCAGAGACAGTCTGATTTATCGAGATATAATATGTGTATATGACTTCATATGTAATAATTGGCAATGCTATGTTCTCAAAATCCACACATACATGTGTACAAACTATACATAACCATATAGACATAATTTACCCTATGTTTTAGATTGTCTTATGATCAGTGAAAGTTTAATTTGCATCAGTGAAGTATTTGTGGCACATTTTATGTTGATAAAAGAAGGATACAAACCTATACTGTCAGTCATAAAGGGAAACTTCCAAACGTTTGTGGAAAATAGATATGAAAGATAATAAAATTTTTCCACAAATACTTCAAGGTACTCTCTTACTTTCAAATTTTGTAAACTCTAGGTTTTTGATTTTCCATTAAAATAACAATTTATATAATTTTAAATTCCTGGACTGTTGGTATCAAGCTCTTTATCAAAATAGAAAATAAAAAAAACAAACATAGATCAAGCTCAATTTTCATCTGATTTTCCCCACAATAGCTTAGTAATATTTTTGAGGTATATAATCTATTGTAAAATAGTTTTGTATGAACTCCAGCTTGTATAACTAATAGTTATAGAAGCTTGTAAATCACTTTTACATAAGTTTTAACCCCAAAATGAAATTCTTCATTGACACAGTTAATACAGCACAGATTGTAGCATGATTTACACAGTAAAAATGTTAATATTGTGTGGTTTGCTTGAATAAGTTTTCTATCAAATTAAAATATCATTTTGAATTACATATAACCCAAGATCCCAAGGAGGGGAAAAACTGTTCCATGTGAATCACACACACTAAGGAAAAGTAACCTCATTAACTGTATAACTTCAAAGAAAACCCAGACTCCAATTTACCAGTTTTTGTAAAGGCAGTAGTTGATTCCTCAGATGGAAGTGAAATTTAGTCAGGCTGTTTCACCATGTTTTGTGGGCCTAGACATTTATCTGTCACAAAGAACAGACCAGTCTCCATGTTTTAGCTATAAATGGACCCTCACAATCAGAAAACTCAAGGGTTAAAGAGGAAAGGAAGTATAGATCAGGTCTTCTATTGTGACAGTCTCTCTCAAGGTAGACCTTATAAATAAATGACATACACCTCGGACTTTTTTCCTCTTTGAACTCAATTAGAATGGCTGGGGGCTGGGGGTGCTGGCTGGTTCTAAGCTCTGGCTTTCTCCCTCCACACATATGAAGTCACCTGACTTTTGTATTTCTTCAGCAGCTGCATTACGTTCAAAATTGGCACAGAGAATTTCCCTAAACCAAACTGTGAGATGCCAACACACACACACACACGCGCGCGCGCGCGCGCCCCTCTGTTAGGGTTCTGAGTTTTGAAAGATCTCACAGTAACAATAACTATAGCCACTTGTAAATAACTTCTCGGAAGAAAAAGAAAATTTCAAAGATGAAAAACTTATCTTGGTCTTGTATTTTTTTAAGCACCCCTTCAAAACATGTTAACAAAAGATCTCACAGTAACAATAACTATAGCCACTTGTAAATAACTTCTCGGAAGAAAAAGAAAATTTCAAAGATGAAAAACTTATCTTGGTCTTGTATTTTTTTAAGCACCCCTTCAAAACATGTTAACACAGAGAATCAAGTGGCTACTTGACTTTGTTTCCAGTTTAGTTCATCATATGTTAGTACTTTGATATACTGTCTGGTGAGGGGGAAACAAGTGGGACATGATTCTTCAATTAGAATTTCAGAACAGAGTCACTGGAACTAAGTCAAGGGGCAGGAAACTGGTCAACTGATTCTGACTGGTGCTCACTAGACCCTGAAAACCAAATGGAAAACGGATTTGGCTGTGATCATTTTTCTTCCCCTCTTTTCAAAAAAGACTCCTGAAACAATTGACCTCCAGCAGTCTTCGTTTTTGAAGACATTTAGAATTAGAGGAGACATGTAGTCTCCTGAATTGGCTTTCTTTGCATAGAAATAAAAAAAAAATAAGTCTGACTTAGGTTTTCCTCAGGTGTCTTGAAAGAAATGAACCTTCGGGCTGTTACAATTATTTATTCAGTGAGCAGATTGCTCACTGAAAGGAAACCAACACATTGCACTCCTCCTTCTTGATATGCAAAGATTCAAAATTAGATTGAAGATAACTGAAGCCAAAATATAAAAAAGGCTTCCACATTAAAGTTGTCAAATCAGAGTATATGTTCAAGTGCCTATCTAAATGAGGGTAAAAAATAGCTACCCCCTTAAGACTTATTAGGGAAGTTTAAAATTAAACTTGATGCTATTGATAATTCTAGAGAATGGAGAAAGAAAAAATAAAGCTCCCTAAGTGGGAAAAATATTTGTTCTCTGGAAAATGTAAAGCATTGAGGTGATGTCATTCCAAGTCTAATTCAGCACAAATGTCCAAAACAAGAACTTAACCCCCCAAATATTTTTCATTTAAATAATTTGTATCATCTTTTTAAAGTCTGCAGCATGGGCCTACTACAAATAAAAAACCTTAAAAGGGACTGCTTAAAGTTTTCTTATAAATCACCATATTAATAGCAGTCTGATCTTATGCAGTAGGCAAAGAGAAAATGTATTTAAAAGTTTAATTTAAACATGGGGAATCTAGGGGTTTCTATACTTGCTTGCTGAATCGCTGTGTACATTTTTCTTTTTTACCCTCCTTTTGCTAAAACTGAAAAAAAATTCCAAACAATTTACTTGAACTAGAAAAAAGTATTTCCTCTGAGATAAAACTGCCTATCTTTAAGTAGCTGACTTTCCACAGAACAATAATGCTACCATCCAAATTTAAATATAACTTACTTCTTCAAAGTCCAAAGGTCTGAAATTCTTTCCAATTTTAATTGAAAGTGCATTGTGTGTATGTGTGTGTGAAGTTCAACAGCCAATTACTTCCACTCTGTTGTGTCTGAAAAAGGAAACCAGAGGCAAGGATGACAGAGATTCGTCAACATCCAGGCAGCCTTCAAACACACCTTGCTGCCGCATGAACCTTCACACTCCAGGGACGGAGTCTTTACTTAGGCTACCTAGGAGGAGATCTGGATAAGACACACTCTTGCCTTTGCCCAGTGGCTTTCTGCACCCTTCTGTGGACAGCTAGATGACTTGTCCTCAGAGATGGCCTCTTCTCCAGCTCCTGTCTATCAGTAGGTGTAATGCCCGGCATTTATGCTCCTGTGTCGCAATGAAGGCCCCAGTCTCCCTCTGTCTGCTGCCATGGCATCCTAACAACTCATCAGTGTATGCTATTTTAAGAATTACATTCCTATATCCAATTTCTAAAGGTAGAGATTACTTGAAATTTCTTTAAGAACAAAAATTTTCAGTACAAGAGAGACTTCGTGTCACATTGTATCTGCATAGATGATATTCATTTAAAAACCTCAATCAAAATTTTGCACTTTATTTTTAGTTGGTTTCGTTTGGTTCGGGATGAGGGACAAGGACCTTTTTGTTATAACTTCTTTCCATGAAACGTCAAACTTTCTTGCCTCCCCCCCCCCCCCCCAAAAAAAAGTACTCATATGGCAACAAAGTGCAAAGATAATTGCAGGTAACTGCATCTCATTCATTTTAACATGGCTTCATTTAAAGCAAAGAAAAGCATGAGCACAATTAGAAATTGTCACTCACATGATCTAAACTAGAGTACTGTCTGGATAAAGTCTTTCTAATGTTTATAAAAGAAGATAAAGTTGAAGCTGCATGGGCATGAGATGAAGAGGAAAGGAGAAGCGCTACATTTAAAAAATGGGATAACACAAATCAATACATGATCAAGATGAAAGTCCTTCCCTCTCTCTTCTAATTTTCTGTTAAAAAAATTCAAATACAACAAAGGAGACATTACCATGCATTTTCACCTCTCATCTCTTTGATAAAGATTAAACTAATTTTCTTAATTTCCTCCCATATTTCAGTCTCCCATTCACAGGCATTTTGGACATTCCTCCTTCGAATGTGTGAATGTCATTCTTTCAACTTTCGTGGTCTTCGCAGTGTACTTTATATAACACAGTGAGATAAAGGCTCAGATCAATAAGGAGTGTATTAACTGGTAGCACCAATGTTTCTGAAGGTATCCTTCAAGGGAAGAACTGAGTGAAAGGCCATTTATTTATGCACCCAGTTTAGAAAGCACTGTAGGCAGGTCAGTGCCCTGAGAACTGAAGACGGTGCTGTGTGCACATTGGTGCCACCGGCAGTGGCTGCTGCTGCTGTGGCTGCGAGATTGGCTAAGTGTGAGCATTCCACCTGCAGCACATGTAAAGCCCAGCTTCTGATGTCACTGAAATATTTAAATGGCAGCTAGATGCCGCCCACTCTTAAAATAAATGACAAACATATGTCAATTTGTTTTAACGTGCTAGAAATCCTGCTGTGAAAGATTTATTTCTTTGTTCCCATGATGGGTAGAATCACTAAACAATGCTTTCTTGACAGACAATCTTAAATCTACTTAGACCTTCTTGGGGCTGGGATATAAATTATATATATATATATATATATATATATTTCAAATTTACAGACATGTCTAATAGTGGTTTCTCTCAATACACAGGCTTTGAAAATATGCTTTAACTGATGCAGTTCTTTTCAACTCTTATCAAAATCCATACTCCCATCCTTTGTCTATCACGCACATCTGTACAGTTGTTGCCCTCATCATTCTCAAAACATTTGTCTTCTACTTGAGCCCTTGATATCAGTTTCTCATTTCCCCCTTTCTTCTCCTGTCCCCCCTCCCTCATGAACCCTTGATCATTTATAAATTATTATTTTTTCATATCTTACACTGTCTGATGTCTCTCTTCACCCACTTTTCTGTTGCCCATTCACCAGGGAAGAGGTTATATGTAGATCCTTGGTTCCCCCTTTCCACTTCACCTTCCCTCCATCCTCCCGGGATCACCATCTCACCTGAAGGGATCATCTAACTTCCACAGGATACACTTTTGAAATGGCGGTTTGTTTGTTTTTTAAATTGAGTATTTTCTCAATTCATTAAGACGAAATAGGCCCATTGCGATGATGAGAAAGATTCAACTAACTGCTGAGGAAGAAAAAGCAAATTTGCCAGGCATGAACAAAAGTGGCAGGGATTATCATTTTCTTTACCAAATTTTCTAGGGAAGGGAGGGAAGGAGGAACAGGAAAAATATGGTGAAAACTTTCTATGTGAGGAAAAATAACATGCAACAGATATCATGTGCATTTTCCATGTTATATAATACAAGTAAATACTTTGTTTCTGAAATCTTTTCTCAGCTGGTATCAAGATATCACAACATCATAAAAGTAAATATTATAATAAGCTTTTATGATGGTAGAACTAGATAAGAAATCATGTAGATTTTTTTGTTTGTTTTGGGGGGACAGCACAGATATTTTTAATACCATTTCGAGACCATTTTGAGATAAGAGGCTCAGGAAGCAATGCCGTAAACTGAGTGACCTGAAATAAACCTGTCAGCCTATCCCAGGGTCCATAGTCCTGAGCAGTCATGAGCTTCACTTCAGGCTTCCCCTGGACTAGGTTTATTTTTCAATGTGATCTACATATTTTAGAAGATGCTGTCTACAAAATGCATTTCATCTACCATTTTCTTCATCGTACCCAATTTATAATCAGACATATATCTGTCAATCCATGCTGCTAATTTTGATATAAACAAGAAATAAAATATCAAAAATTAGAGGATCAGGGTGGTTTTAAAAGCTGTAGAGCTTTATTACAAGGAAGGATTTGCATTTTCCTATGTTTTCATGTTGAAAATGGCACCTGACCTCCCAAGACTCTATAAAATTATTTAAATTCCATCTTTCAGTGATGCAAACTCAAACCATGAAGGTCTTCCCAACACTGTGATAAAAGAGAAATTATTATGTACTGCTGACACCTGATACAATGAACAGTCTTGACTGTCACATGGTTGGCTTCTATTTGTGGACTGCATGAATATTCTCAAATTAATTCACAAAATAAGGCTAACGGTACCCAGTTGTCTTGACAAGTGCTTGGTCTGGTAGAAATCTTGCAAATAAAAATTCCTTTACGGGACTGCAGCCCACTGAGTTGGAAATTCAAATCCAGCAGCAGCTCTCCAGGAGCAAGGCTAGGTCTCCTACTCCCACCACCAGAAGGTAGTGATGCCCCTCCCCAAAATCTTTTAAGTTAAAATATGAATTAGTTCTTGAAGTTCCAGTGGACACATCATCCACATTCATCTAGAATACTGAACGTACTGTATGCCCTATACTAGAATTTTATTCTTTAAACTTGTGAAAATAATCCAATTCATGTGTTCCATGTAATGCTAATGAGGCCATAACACTACATAGCACATCCTTTATCTAGTTATAATAAAAGAACAGCCTAGACACAGAATCAAGCACTTCACTGGAAATGCAGAAGTCTAATGCAATCAGTCTGCCAGGAAATCTGGTTCCATGTGGTCCCTCAATAAGACCAACAGGCTAACTTGTGGCAGGAGGAGTCACACGTCTGTCATGAAGCAATAACTACCCAGAGTGGAGAACATTTATTGCTGTTGTTAAGAGCTGCCCACTTGGTTCCAACTCAGAGCCCCGAGGTGCAGAAGTAGGGACCACTGCCAGGCCCTTTGCTGTATTTGAGGCTGTTGTTAGTCACTGTGTCAACCCATCATATCCCAGGCTGCCTTCTTCTCTGCTGACCTTCTGCTTTCCCTCCCTAAGTAATGTTATCCAAAGAGAGGTCCTTTGTGAAAATATGATCAAAGTACATCCCACTAGCCTTATTTTGCAGGGATTTTACAGGTGTATTTATTCTAAGGAAGATTTGATCATTCTCCTGGCAGCCAGGAATACTTAATATTCTTAAAAATAAACCCACACTTCAAATCCATCGCCTGTTCTTCAGTCTTCTTTACTGTCCACATTTTTAATACATAGCAGGTGACTGAAAACACAATGGCTTGGGCCAAGCACATTTTCATCCTGCAAGGGATGTCTGCTTTTTGACATATTTAAAACAAATTTGCTCAACGCATGTGATTTCTTGATTATTGTTTCCATGGGCACAAGTAAAATATTATTTATGGGTACAAGTAAAATGAAACCTTTGATAATTTCAATCAGATCTCCGTTTATCACAATGCCACCTGCTGGTCCAGAATTGAGGGCTTTTGCTATCTTTAAATGAAAGTCTACATACTGAAGGTTATTATCAATGTTATTCATCAGTAAGTACTTCAAGTCCTTCTCACTTTCAGCAAAAAGGTTGTGCCATCTGCATAACACTAGTTGCTAATGAATATTCCTCTAACCCTTAGGCCATGTTCTTCCTCATATAGCTCAAATTCTCAGATTATTTTCTCAGCATACAAGTTGAAGAAATATGGTGAAAGTCTTCAACCCTTCCACACATATTTTTAAATTTTAAACTACATAGTATTCTCTTGTCTATAAGTACAGCTTGCACACAGCAAAATTAAAGAGTTGGGGAATTCACATTTTTTCAAAATGTAATCCACAATTTGCTATAATTCAGTCAAATGCCTTTGCAAAATCAATAAAACAGGAAAAAATATTTCTACTATTCTCTTTCATCCAAGATCCATCTGACTTCAGTAGTGATCATGTGGTTCATACTCTTTTCTGAATATGTCTTCAATTTCTGATAGTTCGATGTATTATTGTAAATGTTCCTAAATAATTGTCCACAAAATTTTACCTGCATGTGATAACACTGGTTTGTCCAATTATTAAAATAGCATTTTCAAAGTTTTCACCCTGTTTCAACATAAGTGCTATGGGAGTTTTCACATAGTGAGATTAATTTCAAGAAACTTCATAGGCAATTCTGAGAAGAAAACAATGGGACTCAGGAGTTCTCGGGAGACATGGGAGAGGAGGGGCGGGGAATTGGAGTGAGGACCCAACAAACTTAAGGATAAGGGAACAACAAGAGACCTAAAATTGACAGCAAAGAAGGCATATAACGCCTGGTGGAGTTTAATCAGGAAACATATCCAAGAGGAATTACTGACAGCAAATGGAGGGTGAGCATGATAGTGGCATAGGAGGAAGGTGAAAGGATTTTAGAGGAAATAAATAGGAGGCAAAAGCTATTTATAGAGCTATAGCTATAGGCATATGTGTATACTGATTGGAAAGGGATAGAGACACATATATATATATATATATATTTAACTGTGAATTATTAAGATAGCAGGTGGATTTTGGAACTCCACTCAAGGTTTCCCTTGACACAAGAACACTTTGTACTGACAACCAGGCATTCTTTGATACTTACCTTCCAACATAAATGCTAAAGACAAAATGGGTGCATAAGCAAATGTGGTGAAGAGATCAGATGATTCCCAGCTATTAAAAGAAATAGCATATGGGATCTTAAAGGATTGAAGTTAAATGAGCAGCCATCTTGCAGCGAAGCAAATAAGCCCACCTGGAAGAATCACATCATCTTGTGAGATCATGAAGTGTCTATGGGGTCAGGTATCAGGCGAAAAAGAAATATATGGATTCAAATGAGGGCGTTGGAGTTGAGATCTAAAAGTCATGTGTAGACAATTGGATATCCCCCCACAGAAGAGTTATAAGAAAAGGATGATGTGGCTGAGCCCCGGTGGCATAGTGGTTGAGTGCGGGACTGCGGCCCAATGGCTTGGTGGTTCAAATCTAGCAGTGGCTCTCCAGGAACAAGTCTGGGTAGGTCCCATGAGTACCAGAGGCAGTGATGCAACTCCCCCCTCCAAAAAAAAGAAGGATGATTCAACCAAGGTATAGTATAGCACTGATGAAGCACACATCATTCCTCTACTTCTTGACTGTTTCCTCCCCATCCCCTTCCATGACCCAGTTCTACCTTAAAAATCTAACTAGACCAGGGAACATACATTGGTACAGATAAGAGCTCTGGACCAATGGAATTCAAGGCAGATAATCTCCTCAGGAAGGTAGTGGGAGTAGCAATATCCTGAGGGGAGGGGATAGATGGGGAGGGGGAAAGTAAAGAAAGGGGAAATCCATAACAAGGTTAGATATATAGCCCCCAACCAAGGGCACAAATAGCAAATGTGGGTGAAGGGAGACAATGGACAGTGTAAGATAGAAAATAATAACATTATATAATTGATCAAGAGTTCACGAGGATAAAAGGGTGGGGGAGGGTGGGGAAAAAAGGACTCAAGTAAGAAATGGTTTGGAAGTGATGATGACAACATATGTACAAATATGATTGATGCAAATGATGTATGGAAGTTATAAGAGCCATAAGAGACCCCAATCAAATGATATTTAAATGAAAGTTCTTAAATAAGTTTCTCATTTCTCAATATATTACCTTAACAAGCATTATTATGAGCCTATTCCAAGGCAGTAAAATTTCAAACATTAGTGAATACCTCATATACGTGAGCTGTATCTTGGTTCAAAACAAAGGATACCAGAAGTACGCTTACTTACATTTTATTAAATATGCAAAGGCTTTTGACTGTGTGAGCCATAATAAACTATAGATAACTTTGTTTTCATGAGGGACTTGTACATCAACAGAGTCAGTTGTGGGAACAGAACAAGGGAATGGTGCGTGGCTTAAAATCAGGAAAGGTATGTGTCCGGGTTGCCGCTTCTCATCATAGTTGTTCACTCTGGATGCTGAGCAAATCATCGAAGAAGCTGGCTTTTAGGAAGAGGAAGGTGACATCAGGATTGGAGGAAGGCTTACTAACCATCTGTGATATGCAGATATGCAGATAACATAGCCCTGTATATTAAAAGTACTGCAGAGTTGAGGCACACCCAGATGGAGCCCAAGGACTGTAGGCTTCAGTATGGATATGACTCAATGTAAATAAATAAAAATCCTCACAATTTGGATCCAGAGGAAACCATGATAAATTGAGAAAAGTTTGACGTTTTCAAGGATTTTGTGTTGCTTGGGTCCAAAAATCACTGCTCATGAAAGATGTGTTGCATTAGGTAAATCTAGTGCACAAGACCTCATTAGAGTATGGAAAGCCAGGATGCTATTTTGAAGACCAAGCTGAACCTGATGCAAGCCATATTCAATTGCTTCAGATTTATGCGAAAGGTGGACATTGACTAAGGAAAAAAGAATTGATGCATTTGAGTCACGGTTCTGAAGACTGTTGAAAGTATCGTGGACTGCTAATGGGACAAACTGATCTGTCTGGAAGAAGTATGACCAGCATACTCCTTCGAGACAAGGATGCCAAGACTTTGTCTTAGCTAATTTGGGTGTATTGACATGAGAGACTAGTGCTTGGAAACACACATCATGCTTATTAAAGTGGAGGGGCAGTGGAAAAGAAGGGTGTCTTCAAGAAAAGGGACTGGTACGATGGCTGCAACAATGGGCTCGGACACAAGAACAATCGTCTCGATGGCACAGGACCCCAGTGTTTCTTTCTGTTGTGCACAGGACCACTGTGGGTTGGAAGCTACTTGAAGACATCCAACAACAACTTCATCTATGGCTTATATGGGATTTTTTTTTTCTGTTTCAAAAAATCTCTTCATCATGGCCCTAGCTTCCTTAGAGTAACTTGGGAACAGCACAAAAACATTTAAATCCTTTTGTTATGTCTCCAAATGGATTAAGTCTGACATTACCTAAAGGGCAGGAGAACTAAGGTCTAAAAGCTTGTCCATGCTTGGCATTCTTTCTTAAACTGTGGTACAATGATTTCCTTACTAGGACCCTTTCAGTCCTTGTCTTTGTATCGCCCACCAAACTACTTTGTCCGGATGTTTCTAAGTAAGAGAAGGAAGGCAAAGTTGCTGATAGGATTATACTATTTCATTTTGAATGATTGTTAACAAGGTTGATTGTTTTTGTAATAACATAAAACTCTAACTTGGGGATTGATCGATTTTCGTCATCCTCTTGGTTATAAAATGAGTCATTAAAGAAACAGAAAGAGAGGATTTCACTAACACCAAAAAAGTCAAGCCAGGAGATGCCAAGATTCCTACATATTTAGTCTTCTTGGTCCAGGGCTAGGAAGCTATGACAACTGAGAAGCCCCAGAGGGCTGACAGAAGAGCAGTAGCACCAGAACCAAGAGCCATAGCACAGGGAACAGTGAGTTTCCTGGGTTGCAGTACAATTAAAGCTGAGTGCCTTCAAGCAAGAGGCATGTTTACAGAGGTAAGTAACCCAAAGAATTTAATTGGACAGCTAGATTTTTTTGACCCTGGGAGCTAGAGCTGAGTGATCTGGAACTGAAGCTTGTGGCAGAGTAATATGCCCTTTGGGCATTTAACATCAGTGCTAAAAACCAATCCTTTGACATTACCTAAGCAGCACAGAAACCAAGAGACACAAGGAGACTTGTGCTTGAAGGCACAATTGAGAAGATGGCTATCCAAAATGGAATAACTGTATCTTAAGTGATAGCCTGTTAACTTTCCTAGTGACTGTAAGTATTGTGCATGATTTCTCTCTGGTCATTGCAATGAAATAATGAGTCCAGCAAAGTGGGGAATGCTCTGTAAGGAATAATTAGTGTTAGAAGAGTGTAAAGAAAGAGTTTGAGTCTTCTTTCCTGTTGCAGTGTCAAAGAAGGTCAAACATAGTCTGTGGGTGACTTTTTACACAAGTATTGTATACCCCACATCCTCATCACCCAAGCAAAATGAGGTCAAACAAATTTGGCCCCTCAAAAACTAAGGGGGGTAAACAAAACAAAATCTCCACACCACGGTTGTCAGTTTATATGCCCACCTTTGTATCTCTCCAAAAACAGAAGGGAATGACCAATATCATGTGTAAAACAACCCAACAGTAGAGAAAAGATAAAAACTAAAAGACTAAAAACTCTGACTCAAATACAAGAATCCAAAACTGCACTCCCCCATTTCCATCCCCAACCCCTTTTTAGGCCAGGGCAACTGGCCCTCCATAATCTAGCTTCCCATTAGGCTTTCAGTTCATTAACTGGTTGCACAATCAATAATGAGCTTGGGCATCAGGAAAGTGTGAAGATGTTCAGCCAGAAGATCGTCATAGCACAAAGAGCCCAGGGCTATGTTGCAGACACTGAAATTCTCATTCCAAAGATTGCCAAGAAGAAGTTGAGCAAACAGGTTTCCTAAACCATCCATGTCTATATGCAGACATGCCAAACAAAATAACGATACCTTACATATCTCAACAGGCTGACCTAAGTTACTTTCTGTTAAATAACTTCATAAACTCTATGGGACTCCACATCATAGATCAGGCCAGGGTTTTCTATTAACTCTGGTTTTCTTCAATTTCCTCAAAACAAAAAGGGGCCCTTTGGGCACCAGAGCCTCTCATTCTTGGTTCCAAAGGAGGGTCTGGAATTCTCCATGTAAAATTAGCTTTCTCTCATATTCCAGATCTCAGCTTAAATGTGTTTCCTCAGATTTCTTTTCCAACCTCTCACTAAAAGTAACCAAATAAAAAGCCAACTGCTTTGTCACCAAGTAGATCTCAACTCATAGCCACCTTTTGGGCAGTGTACAACTGTCTTTGGCGGTGTGTGAGGTTCTAAGTGTTTACAAGTTACAGAAAGACTCGTCTTCCCACTATAGAGCAACTAGTGGCCTTGAACTTCTGAGCTTGCAGTTAGCAGACTAATACTTTACCCACTATGCCACTGGGGGGATCTTTCCACTTAAAGTAACTTTCCCCTTCACACAACCCTCTCATTTTTCTGCTTGGCATTTCTCCCATCATGTATGCATTTATTTGCTTGAATCTTTTTATCTTTCTGATGTTTGTCATTTTATTTAATCATATGCTTTCTAAGAGATGAATTGATGTATGTTTTATCATCTACATATATGCAGAATTTAGCCAAATTTCTAGCACAAGATAAACAAATAAAACCTCACAGTCATCATGTTTATGCAACTCATAGTGACCCTGTAGGATAGGATAGAACTGCTCCATTGAGTTTCTTAGACTAACTCTTTATGGAAGTTCCTGTCTTTCTCCCAAGGAGCAACCATTGATTTTTGAATCTCAAAACTTGCAGATCACAGGCAAACATTAACAACACTGCCACCAGGGAAATAAGCCTCCATAATTGGATGAATGGTTCAATAGATGTAAAAAGATAAATTTGTCATGGTTACACTCCAAAGATCAGACAGATATTTGAAAAAGGGTATAATGAGAAATGGGGAAATAGCAATAAAAATCACAGAACGGAGGATGGCCACATTGTTATATAATTGTCAAATGACATCACCCCACAACTTCTAAATGTCATTGGTGCCTACCTGATCAACTGTGAGCTCTCTTGGTCCATCCAAGTTAGCACATAATCTAAACCAACAGAATCATCACTTATCTTGACAGTCTTAATTGTCAGGCATGCATCACTAGAGCATAGAACAGATTTATTTTTACTGTTGGTAAAATATCAGCTAATGGGCCAGTTGCTAAATAAGAAGGCAGTGTCATACCACTATAATATTTATCACTTTACTCAATGAAAATTGCTCACCTGGTGTGTGTGTGGGGGTGGGGGGGACTGGGTACTTTAAATGAGTGGAACTAAGAATATCTGAAAAATTCAACTATGATTCCTTTTCACTGTGCATTCCAAGTAGGATTGGTCTAATGTTCTAAGTGCATAGACCAATGGTAAATTTCATCTTCACATTCATCTATTCATTCTTTCATAAGATGGGTTCACACAGTGGCCGCAAAGATGTGCTTAAACAGCAATAGTTAAAAGGATGGCTGTACAGAGCTGTACAGTGCTGTTCTATTGTACATCGGGTCAGAGTGAGTCAGAACTGACATAATGGCAACTAATAATCACTCAATTTCTAATTTGATCTCATGATTAGGTGCCATCCAGGTGTTTCCAACCATAGCAACCCCATGTATCAAACAAGATTCTACCCAGTCCTGTACCACCCTTACCATTGCTATTACATTTGAGGCACCATGTCTATCCATTTCTTGGAGGGACTTTTTCTATTTGGGTGACCCTCCACTTTACCAAGCCTGCCATCTTTCTCCAGGGACTGGTCTCTCTTGGCTATTTGTCCACAGTACACGAGAAGAGACCTTGCCATCTTGCTTCTAAGGGACATTTTGACTTTACTTCTTTTATGACAGATGTGTTTGTTCTTTTGGCAGTACTTTCAATATTTTTCATTCAATTTTATAGAGGGAAAATGACCTAGAGGGAAAGTGTTCTGGTACTTCCTTGTAGTCACAGAAATAATAGGATGGTCAAATTCAATCTTCCTTACAAATGCATTTCAGAGCAGTGTGTTCTATTATGTTGATGCACGAATGTCAGTAAGACTAGCTGTGAGTCAGCAAAAGAGATGTGGTTCTCAGTTATTTCTGTTCTGAGGTTTGTTTTACCTTTATTGTTTGTTTTCATTCAAAACACACCAAAATGGGACTAGCATATGGTATTAAGACTTAGCAAAAGATCAGGAAAACTGGGCCAAATGGAATTTGTGGAGCCCTAGTGGCATAGTGGGTATTGCATTCAGCTTCTAAACTCGAGGTCAGCAGTTCAAAACCACCAGCTTCCCCCCCGCCCACACACACACAAAAGACTAGTCCTTCTGCTCCCTTAAAGAAGTACACCCTCAGAAATCCACAAGGAAATATCTACCCTGTCATATTAAGTCATTATGAATGAAAATCAATTTGATGGTCATGGGTTTGTGGGGTTTTTTGAATGGTATTTATATATTTTAGACTGTTGTCACTTAAATCACACTACATAGTACCACAAGATGAGATCTATGTACTAAGTCAAATGACCAAGAGACCACTTTACCCACCCTCAACTACAAAACAGACATAAGCCCAATAAAGAAAGATTCCCATGTGTGGCAGTCATGTATTCGTGTGTCAATTTCATCATTGGGAATCTAGGGGTAAATTGACGAGGTTTTAAGTGGGACACCACTGACCGAGGGGGAGAGGGGTCTCCATGATTAAAAATTTGGTCTATATGGAGCATCAAGAATGTTCATAGAAGGCAAAAATAGTATTGCGTTACATTTATGTAACTTTAAAACACCGTGTAACGCGAGACAAATTGTTAAAAAGCAGGACGTCTGGTCACCTTATCTAGGGTTGAAGTCTAACCAGTCAATCTGGAGATAACCAATGAGGCCTCTGTGTGGGAATGGCTTTCTCCTGAGAATTCTGGGAAGCCTTGCGATATTTCCCAATTGGAGAAGAGAGAGTTGACTCAGTCTGTGAGAGACAAACTACTGACAAGATGAGATGACAGCATGCTGATTGGTCCTGATTCCTAGAGAAGGGAGGAGCTGGAGGAAAAGCCACATGGGCTTCCTCCGATGGAACCAGACCTCTGAAACTGGAAAAGCTACAGAGAGACTCTTGCCAGTGCTGAGATGCTTCTACCGCCAATGAATACTGCTGATGGAAGCTGAGCCCTGGAAATGAGGAGCCATGGGGAGACCCCTGCCACCGCTGGGATGCTTCTACTCCATGTGCTTTGTGAGTTGGAAGGAGACTTTATAGACTGGTATTGGACATAGGGGCTAATATTGGACTTATGACTTGGACTGAATTGAGTTGGAATGCTTTCTCAATGTTCCATTCCTCTTGTATATAAACCTCTCCCTTATATCTATATGCATGTTTGTGAATTTGTTTCTCTAGTCTACCTGGACTAACACAACTTGAAAGAGTAAGAGCATCCCAAGAGAAATAAGTGGTAGCAAGAAGACAGCACTTCTGGATAATGGGACCCTGTGTCTATCCAAACAAGCAGTTGAGGTTTTTCTACCTGACCTAGAAATTATTGTATTTATATTCATGTCAAATTCTGAAATCCATGGTTATGATAATGGAAAGACATTTTAGGAATTTTTGGAATGATTATTATAGTTCACATATAATCTTGAATAAGATCAGGAGCTATAATTTAATTAGATTACAAATTTACTTCTATATAGTTCATTTCCCTGGTTAACATCATCCAGATATTCCTACAAAATGGGTTTTGTAAAACATGATAACAATCTTTGCTAAGAAATGAAACAGTATAACCATAAGTAAGCATAAAATTATTTTTCTGCTCTTTTGAAACAAGTAATATTCTTAAAGCAGAATTACTGCAATTCATGGAGTCCTGTTTAACCAAGTGAGGGGGAAAAAGGACAAAAAAGTGCTTAAAAGACATTAAATGTTAAATAATTATAAATATATAGTGAAAACAGTAGTTCAATTTTAAATAAATGCAACTGTTTTTAACCACGCTTATAATGAATCATGAATGAGTGAAGTTTTTTAAACAAAGACACAGCTCCAAATATTTGTAATTTACAATAACACAGTGTGACTAGATATTTACTACCTTTACATAATATATATATATACATACATATATAGGGATTTTTGGAATGATTTCATACATATATATGTCTACTTGCATCTTGATGCTGTAATATAATGGGCACCCTTGCATTTCAAATACTTCCTATATTAACTGATAACCCTCCTCTCCTTTCAAAAGGCAGCTTTGACTTAGAGGACAGTATATAGAGTAAGCTAACTGACTCACATCACACTTAAATTCTACCCCGTTCGTTATATCATCTGGCCTTTATAATTTCAAAATAGCTGGCTTCCCAATGGCACCTATCATTTCTAAATCTGTAACTGAGTGACCATAACCACAACACAAGCAGTAGCCATCCACTCCTAACTTCTTTATACTTTTCAGAGCAGTCATAAACAATAAACAATAACAGTAAATTGCAGTACATTTTTAGTAAAAAGCACCACAGAGAATTGAAGACAAGGTCTGATTTTATTAATACAAGTTCACAATTATTATAATAATCAAATATATATATTAATTGCAGCAAAATATTAATTTAGCAATCCCGTGCACACCAGAATGAAAGTGCCCTCTCCTGTATAATCCTCACCATCATTGCTATGTTCCTCTGTCGCACTCTTTGTATCAAATCCATCTCCTTCATTGTCTTGCTATTTTTCACTGACCTTAAAATTTGTCAATTATGATGCCTTTTCCAGGGATTAGTTTCTATTCATAACATGTCCGAAATACATGGGCTAAAGACTTGTCATCCTTACTTCTAAGGAGCATTGGTACTGTACTTTTTCCAAAGGAGATTTTTTAATTCTTATGGTACTTAATAGTATGTTTCATATTCTTCACAAGCACCAGCTTTCCAATGCATCAATTTTTTTCTCCTGCAGACTTCCTTATTCAGTGCCCAGTTTTCTCAGACGAATGTATAAGAAGTGATTGGAAATAGTGTTGGGTCAGATGCATCTTAGCCCTTAAATTAGCATCTGTGCTTTTCAACACTTAAAAAAAAGTCTTGTACATTTGATATTCCCAATGGAATGCATTTCTTGAATTTTTAAATTTTGCATCCATTAGTGTTGATTGTGAATCCCAGCAAGGTGAACTGCTAACCTCAAGGTAAGTAGCTCAAAATCACCAGCTCCTCCATAGGATAAAAATGACGTTTTCCACTCATAAAATATTATTCCTGGAAACTCAGAGGGGCAACTCTATTCTGTCCTCCAGGGTCCATATGTGTCAGAATATATTTATAGGCAGTTGAGTTTTAGTTTACATATTGGTCCACTTAAGAGACTTTTTTTTACATTGTCACCATACTGAACAACTGCAGGCTTTGATCTTCATGATCAAGTTCTACAAGTTCTCTTAGCTTTCAGAAAGCAAAGCTGTATCATTTGCATATTGCACCCTATTAATAAGTCCTTCTCCAAACTTATGCCATATTCTTTTTCACATAGAGCAGATTCTCAGATTATTTGCTCAGCATACTTATGTGTTTGTCTGGGTTGACTAGAAATACAAATTCATGGACACTCATATGTGTATAAGAAAGAGTTTCATATAAATGCAGTTGTATATTAAGAAAACACCCCAGCTCAGTCCAGATCAATTCCATAAAACCAACATAGATTCATATGTCCAAAACAAATTTATAAATTTCTCTCCAGACTCATGAACTACATGCAGTGACACCAAAAGCAGTAAGATCACAGGCTAGTAGGTGAAAATTCTTGTGGATCCGGTGACAGTGTAAGTATCTCAAAACTGACATGGGTCTCCATGTAGTTTCTCCAGTTCAAGAGCACTAGCACAACTCCATGTGTTTGTCATAAGGAATCCCAAGCAGGGAGGGTATGTGTGCTGCCTCCAGCCACCTATTTATCTTCACAGTGCCTCAAATGAGGTCATCAAGCTGCAACCTGATTGACAAGCTAAACTCTATCCTTTTGCAAGTTGACAGAAGATCATGTAACTGCCACAGACCACCCCCATCAACTTGACACATTTATATATCTCTTTAGAAATCTATAATTTTTAACAGCACAATAATTAAAATTTATCTGTACCTAACAGGATAAAATTCAAATGCATACAATTGAAAAATGTGCCACCCTCATTTAAACATAACATTCTATAAGTGAACAAAACAAAAATATTCTATACTTATGTGAACAATTACACCTATGAACATATTCTACCACCTATAAAATTTTGAAAGCCAACCATATCATGCCTATAACCACCCTCCCATCCACCCCTGCATTTTAGGAATTCAATTTCTATAGCGGCTTCTTAATGTCAGCCCAGGTCTTTGAGTAGACAATCCTAATCTTTGATGTGAAGAATCTTCATTCCAGTTGGAACCTGGTGAAGTCTGCATCCGTCAGCAAAGTCAAATCAAGCCAGGCCATCCATAAAGTTAGCAGCAATATACACCAGTTCACAGGCTCAAAATTTTTCTTTTCATCTGGTCAGACTCTAGTCACCTCAATGTGTGTCTCCTCACTTAGTCTCACCAGGGTGCCCATTGGTGGCCCTGCCTTTAGACCATGGGTCCCATCACAAATTCTCAGCAACCCTAGTCCCCTTGTACTAGGTCATGAACTTCAAACCTGTCAACTCACTCTCATTTTCTCCTCTAGCCCCTGTGAACCAGATCCATGGGTGTAAATGGCCAGACTCAACCCACCTCTTTATTGCTGCATTTCGCTCACTTCCACTCAACAAGTGATCCTGGTGGTCACCTAGCAAGCATTTCAACCTGTCGACAGGCTCTCTTTAACATTCAGTCTTAGAGAGGAGATTTTCTTCATGATTCTAGAATTTTAAGCCTCAAGCACAAACCACTAGTTCAAAATTCAAACATTTCAAAAGTTACTACTTTTTTCAATCTGTCAACAGCCCACTGGGCAAATCTCTTCTTCACCTTCAAATGTCCTGAGCACTCAAGACACTGGGTGGGGCTCAGTTTTTCAGAGTCTTCTTGCAGGCTGTCCTAAACTCATTTAAAGATCCAATGTGAATGGCTAAAGGCAAGTATTCTTACAAATGCTCTCTTTTTAACTCTCTATAATCATTTCTATCAATCATAATATCAACAATAATAATCAAATGAAATCAGTATAAACAAAGTAGAATCAAATACCACACCCCAATTCTTAAACCAGTCAAGTTGAAACTTTATCTAACATATCTTAATTCTTATCTAAACTATTCCATTGATGTGAAATCTGACATTAGGCCTGTAGCTGCATTGCCTCAACTCAGAGTCAGGCCTTGTGTCAGCCATATTGGTCTTCTGTAGGCCATTTTCACTAAGTAGCATAGTCTCTGAAAAATTCAAGAGGCAATTTCTCTCCCTGAGCTCAAAATATATATTAAAAACATTCATTTTAGACATTTCAAACAGGAATAATCAAAACCAACTAAACAAAATAATCAAGGGCTGAGCCCTGGTGGCGTAGTGGTTGTGCACAGGACTGCGGCCAACAGGGACAGAGGTTCAATTCCAGCAGTGGGGCTGGGCCTCCTACTCCCACCACCAGAGAGCAATGATGCCCCCCCCCCCAAAAAAAAAATCAAAACTTTAACTTCCCATATTCATTCCTGAAAAGAACCTAGTAAACCACATGTCCACGTGATCTCTGTCCAGACAAAGAAGAAAAACTACCATTAGGCAGAGGTTAAACAAATTCCACTCTCCATTTTTATGTTTTGTTTCATAGTGTGTTAGTCTGGACTAAGTAAATAAAAAAGCCATAGACACTCATATCTGTATAAGAAAAGTTTTGGCTAAGCCCCGGTGGCGCAGTGGTTGTGCATGGGACTGCAGCCCTCTAGGATGGAGGTTCAATTCCAGCAGCGGCTCCACAGGACCAAAGGCTGGGCATCCTACTCCCACCACCAGAGGGCAGTGATGCCCAAAAAACAACAACAAAAAAGAGTTTTATATAAAAGTGTCCAGATAAGTTCATGTCTGATATTGGCCTATTATGTCCAAATCTGTGCAAATCTGTAAATTTCTCTTCAGCCTCATGAAGAGCATGCAATGACACTGAATGCAGGAGTATCACAGGCCAGTGGATGGAAAGTCTTGTAGATCCAGTGGTAGGGTAAGCATCCATGTGCTGACGTGGGTCTCCCCATGGCTCTCCCAGCTCTAGGGCTCTAGCATAGATCCACGTATCTCATCATCTACTGATACTAAGCAAAGTAATACCAAGCAACGTGTGTGTGCCCCACCTTCAGTGAGTTACTTATTTCTGCAGTGCCTCCAAATAAAGTCATCAATCTGTGATCGGACTGACTCGAAACTCCACCCTTCAAAAACTGACAAGTGACTATGGAGCTGCCACAAGATGGAACGGTATAGTGAAAAGATAGAATCCTGATTCACATTTCTAATGATAAAACATGAACTATTCCCTCCATCTGTTCTCATGACTTCCTCCTAGTCCATGCATAGGTTCTGTAGGCGTACAATGAAGTACTCTGGAATTCCTATCCATGTGTGTGTAATCCATATTTTTTTTTATAATTCACATAGCCCAAGACCATATGTATTTTAGTATAAACTGATCCGAATATCAGCCAAGGCACCTAATTTTACCACAAAAACTGCATAAATAATGTGCTGAAAAACTCAGCTTCAGTGTAACTTGGGTTTTTTAAAGTTTTTTTTTTTAGGCATCACTGCCCTCTGGTGGTGGGAGTAGGAGGCCCAGCCTTTGCTCCTGTGAGCTGGAATTGAACCTCCATCCCAGTGGGCTGCAGTCCTGCGCACAACCACTACGCCACCGGGGCTCAGCCCTTCAGAGTAACTTGGACTTCTTCCTTCAACATGATGCATCCTTCAAAGGTTTTATGTTGACCATTTGTTAATATGACTATGTATTCCTTCCTTATTACTTTTATAGTTCCTGACCATTCAATAATCTGCACATGGGATTTTTTTAATATTGCAAGTTGAGGCAAGATTATTTTTTCTTCCTTTTATTTCAGCTTTACATATACTGAGCATGTTCTTTCTGTTTGCTTTTTCCAATGCCAGACCTTTTCTCACTTAGTTACAATACTTTACTTTGTCTACTGAAGTCTCATTTTGAATTTTTCTGTCCAGCTCTTTTACTTCATCATTTGTTCCAGTTGCTTTTTAGCTTCTTATGATTGAGAGCAAGTTTCACCATATCTTATGACATCTACCTTGATCTTTTCTTTCACATCTGTCTTTTTAATAACCTTTGACTTTCTTTATATATGGTATTCTCCATGTCATCCCATAGCTTGCTATGTCTGTTGTCTTTAATGGTCAAGGAGTGGAGTCTATTCTTGAGCTTTCTCAAAATTCAGGT
Organism: Nesogale talazaci; assembly: GCA_004026705.1. Taxonomy (NCBI): domain Eukaryota; kingdom Metazoa; phylum Chordata; class Mammalia; order Afrosoricida; family Tenrecidae; genus Nesogale; species Nesogale talazaci. The sequence continues at coordinate 195,273 of PVJH01000111.1, read as the reverse complement.
GGAATAGACTCTTGGTTGCATTTTGGCTCTCTGGACTTGTTCTCATTTTCTTCTCTTTCAACCTGAACATAAGCATTAGAAATTAATGGTCTGTTTGCAGCCAGTTCCTGGATTAATTTTGACTTCCAATATCGAGCTTCTCCATCATCTCCTCTCACATCTATTTTCCATTTGATTCCTGTGTATTCCATCTGGAAAAGCCCACAAGTACATTTATCACTTATGTTGCTGAACAAGGGTATTTGCAATGGAAAAGTCATTAGTCTTACAAAATTCTATCACTCAGTCTCCAGCCCAGTTTCTATCATCCAGGCTATATTTTGCAAACTATAGTTCCTTTCAATTTATTTGCGTTCTAATTATTGATTATTATCAATGCATCTTGTTGGCATGCATGATCTGAAGACTGAGAGAATTCTTCAGTTCTTTCATCACTGCTTAAATCTGAATAATACTTGTATTATATGGATTCCCTTGTATGCTTATATACAGTTGTAGGAGCAGTAGATTCCTTAATATGGTTCTGCAGTCTTCAACTCCCTCCAAACATGTCTCTGAATGGGTCTAGTGAGAAGGTAGGGGGAAGACATTGATACGATCTACCTGTAATTTTCAACAGCATTCCCTGGAGTGCTATCCCGCTATAGCTAAAATTAGCTCTCTGAAAAGCCAGGCATGGATCCTGTCCTCTGGGTCCAAGGTCCTTGCATAGTGATCCTCCTGGATCCAGAGGACAACTATGACATGAGAGGAGTAGTCACAGAACCAGGAGGAAGGACTCCCAAATCTTGGAGCAAGGAACAGTATTTTTGTGCAGGAAATGGAATTGTGGAGCAGAATGCCAGTGGGCACTTCATTGAGGAATTTTTTTACTGGAGATACAGCTTTTTAATTTCCTTAGTAAACCTTTTAATCAGTAATTTTGTTTGTGATACCTGTGTAGCCGTTGAAATGGACATTAGAACCTGGAAAGATGAAATGGAATATTAATTAAGACAATATAATATTATTCTACCCTAGATGGCATTGTATTTCAAAATAGAACTTGAAATCCTTTTTTGATGACAATTTATCTTCATCAAAAGACGATGTCTTTTCTCTTGAATTTATAATTTGTGGCATAGTAAACCATTTGATTAATTAAAATGGCCAATATAGTCTATTGCAACTCACGAATGAGTACCTAGGATATTGATCTTCATATGTTCAATAACATTCTTAACAAATTCCAATTTTCCTCAAATCATTCCACATCCTGACTATTAATAGATATTGGCAGCTGCTTCTTCTTACTTTGGTCTTGGTCCATTAGTAAATGTAGGTCTCCAGAGAGAGCATTATTCCACCTATATTTTTATGGTTAAATTTAGTTTCAGAAGGCAGCTTGGTCTCAGTATTACAGTAATACTCAGAGGTACTTTCCAACCTAATGGGTTCATATCCCAGCACTGTAGCTGATGAAATTCTGCTGATATTCACTGTCTAATTCCTCAGAATTGTCACAATCTGTTCTTAGTCTGGAAGCTCTGCAGAAATCCATTGACCTTGGTTGACCCAGCTGGTATCCAGAATAGCAGTGATATAACTTACAGCATCACAGCAACACACAAGCCACCAGAGTAGGCAAACTGACAGAAAAGTGATGGTGTGTAGCTGCTAAATAATTCACCTATGTTACTCCATTTGAGCTAAGAACACTACTTTCACTCAACATTAAGGTTTCTTATTTGCAAACATATAAAAGAACACTATAAGGTAACCTGCCCAATTATCACCTAGCAAACCCTATAAAGCAGTTCTACTCGGTCACATGGGGTCACTGTGAGGATTGAATCAATAGATTTCTAATAAAAGTATAATCAATTTTTGCTTTTTACATCTAAGAGCTAAATTTTCAAATGTACAGTACACATTTGGAGTGTAAGGAGGCTAATCTTTAAGTATAAATTATTTAATGCAAAAATAATTTTTCCAAAGTCAAGTGATAGACTGAAGTGAAAAAAAAATCTGTAACTAAAAATCTCTTTAAAATGCTTGCAAGCAAAGATGTCAATTGGAAGACTAAGGTATTTCTCTCTATATATATGGAATCTGAACAATGCATGAATGAGGAAGACCAGAAAAGAACTGATATACTTTAATTATGATATTGGCAGGGAAAAGTAAATATCAAATGAACTTCCAGAAGAATGAACAGATCTGTCTTGGAAGAAGTAAAACCAAACTGCTTTTTAGAGTTTGGCAAGCAATTTTGGCAAGACTCTATCTTCCATATGTTGGGCATGGTATCAAGAGGGACCAGTCTCTCGGAAAGAACACTGTTGGTGTGGTATGCATATTCAGTTTAGTAAACTACATGATATGGCCACCAAATGACTGGGTGAAACATACACATGGTGGATATGGAAGCCTAATTTGGGAACTGGTCCAGTTTGCTCTCCTGCTGGGTATGAAATGATGCGTCTCAGAAGCCAGAACAGGTGGCTCTCACCGACATCAAAAAGGAAGAAAGAAGTGGAGCACAGCCTTTCTGTGGCTGGGCCTTCCCTGATCCCAGGGTCAGAGATGTGACATTAGAGGCGCACCAGTGGAATGGGGAAAGCAAAGATGGCAGAAACAAGAGTCAGAGGACAAGGCAGAGCAACACATTTCCTGGCTCATGGGCCTGGTCAAGTGGAGGGTCTTTGGGCAGGATGCTCTCTGGTTCAGTGGATTGCCTCAAGGCACTTACTCAGAGGGCCAGGTTTGCCAAGCCGAGGAACTACAACTGAGGGACACTTGGCTGACATTTATATAGCAGAGCAGACTGCCCTTTGAACATTTACTCACAGCATGAAAGGTGCTTTGAAACATTTTATTAAAGCAACGTGGAGATCCAAGGACTAGGTGATAAAGATTCTGACTACCAGAGAGATGTGCACCTGTAGGCATGGCTCAGAAGAGGTACTCCTTACCAGAAGAGCTCTATCCTGAGCAGTTCTGATCTTGAATTCTAACTTGATGACACACACCCCCAACCCACCCCTCCCCACAAACCCTATTACTCTATTATCTGTGAGTTCTCTGTGACCACTGCAAGGAGCAGGAATGGTGAAGAGAGTTGGTGGGTGGAGATACGTCTGTCCTCCACCTAGGGTTTGGTAGGAGAGGCTGGAGGAACAGGGGCAGCTTACAGTGAGCACAAGAAGAAAATGCCCCGAAATTTATTGTGGTGATGATTGCACAGTTCTTAAAATTAATGAATGATTACATTGTATGATATGTGAATAATTTGCCAATAAAACTATTAAATGAAAAGAACCAGCCTTGGGCTGATGTTGAATTCGATTGTTCTCTCTGCTTGTAAAATCAGTGGGGGCTAAAATGCTGTCTGCATACCCTTCCTGCATTATTCTTGTAAAAACTACAGACCTGGACAATGTTCAGATAGCATACTCATGTGGAAACATGCATTCTATGGACAGCTATTAAATTTCATCGTCATCAAACAGAATTTTAAAATTCAGAATGCTTGCTGTCAAAAATGGGGTTTCCTGGATTCTTGAATTACTACGATGCATGACTTAACCAAGAGTTTTATGTTAGTTCAGTTAGACAAGATAAACATATTCATAAACATGTATATGGATATAAGGGAATGGTTTATATACAAGAGGAAAGAAACATTGAGAAAGCACCTCAACCCACTCCAGTCCAAGGTCATAGCCTTATATTAGCTTATATGTCCGATACCAGTCTCCTTCTGACACATGAAGCACATGCAATGACACCAGGACAGTGGATGCAGAGTCTTGTGTATCCAATGGCAGTAGGAACATCCTGGTGCTGACAGAGGTCTCCCCATGGCTCCACATTACCAGAGCTCAGGGTCCATCGGCAGTATTCATTGGCAGTAGAAGCATCTCAGCATTGGTCTGGGTCTCCCCATGGCCATCCAAGCAACTCAGAACTGGCAGGAGTCTCCATGTGGCTTTTCCAGCCCCAGAGGTTTGGCTCAATCAGGGCAAGCCCAAGTGGCCTCTCCTCTGGCTCCTCCAGTCTCCAAGAATCAGGATCAATCAGCATGCAGTCATCTCATCTTGTCAGTAGTTTATCTCTTAGCGACTGAGTCAAGTCTCTCTTCTCCAATTCGAAAAGACTGAGTAATTTCCCAGAATTCTCAGGAGAAAGTCATGCCCACACAAAGGATCATTGGCTACTTACTCATTGACAATCTCCAGGTTGACAGGCTAGACTCCCAATCATGAAATCGACACACAAGTACATGACTGCCACAAAAGTAAAACTGGATTCATCTATATGTTATAACTAATAGATAAACCAATCACTTCTAGTATGTCAAGCATTACTTTTCCCACAAGTAGTTTCCCTCAGTCTTCACAGACAGGCTGCAAGGAACGCATATGAGTAAGGCATTAGCAGGTCAAATGTCTGGCATTTCATATCTATACAATTTAATGTTCTAGTAGCTTATTCACATGCTATCACATCTTCCATGATAAGTAATCAGTGTTAGACTGTTAATTGAAAACAATCTTTTTCTTATAAGATGCCTCAGTCTCAATGGTAGTAGGTAGCAGTCTTCTTTGAAACTTGGGACAGTATCAAATAGACTATTTTAAAAATTATTTTAGCAGCAACATTTTAGTCCATTACAAAAGGCACCCTTTCCAAGATGTGAATGCAACATACTGGCATAAAGCAGGAACCTGGCAGAGAGGGTTGAGAGGCCAGTCCCTATCTCAATTACGTGTACAGAAACCCCTCCCTCAGAAAAATTTATTTCAGAGGACAGCACAGAAGCTACAGCTCAGGGAGAGGGACATGTCTGATCAGAGCACATGGGAGCAAATGAAGGGGGAGAAAGAGAGAGTGGAGCACATACTGACGTACCGAGTCTTGAGGACTTGAAGATATCCCAGCTCACAGCTGGCAATGCACAGATAGGACAACATGGCTAGCCCCACTAGAAGATACAACATCCCTCATTTCCCCATAGCTCTATGGGGGACAACACTAAAGACACACACAGTGAGCAAATTGCACCCAATCTGACCCCACCATACTGAGGCAAAACACTAAGATGAGCAACCAAACAGCAAGGGGAGCAGTGGAAGGAAGTCCCAAGGGAATACGAAAATTAGACTTTGGGGCCAGGACATAGTGCCCCATCAGATGCAATCAGAAAACACCCCTAAAGGGCAACAAACAGACCTTCAAATCTTTACAGGATTTTCTCTTTTTTTGTCAATGTTTTTGCTTTTGTTGTTCTTGCTGTTGTTTTGTTTTGCTCTGTCTACTTTTTTGAATATTATTATCTCTGCAGGTCTATGGAGATAAGGTCAGCTGTATAAACAATCTGGAGGAGAAAACAATGGGACCAATGGTTCAGGAGGAATATGGAAGAGAGGGAGGGGGGAGTGGGAAAGGAAGTAGTATTAACAACCCAGAAACAAGGGAACAACAAGTGATCCAAAATTGGTGGCGAGAAGAGTGCAAGCGGCCTGTTAGGGATTGATCAAGGACAATGTAATTGGGAGGAATTACTGAAACCCAAATGAAGGTCGAGCATGGTAGTAGGACAAGAGAAAAGTAAAAGGAAATAGAGGAAAGAACTAGGAGGCAAAGGGCATGTATAGAGGTCTAAATGCATGCATGTGCATATGTAAATATAGTTATATATGATGATGGGGAAATAGATCTATGTGAATATATTTATAGGATTAGTATTAAGGGGGCAGATAGACATTGGGTCTCTACTCAAGTACTCCCTGAATGCAAGAACACTTCGTTCTGTTAAACTGGCATTCCATGATACTCACCTCCCCAACATGATCACTGAAAACAAAGCAGGTACACAAGCAAATGTTAAAAAGAAAGCTGATGGTGCCGGATATCAAAAGATTTAGCATCTGGGGTTCTAAATGTTTGAAGATTAATAAGAGCCCATCTAGTCGAGAACCAACAAAGCCCATATGGATGAAGCACACCAGCTTGTATTATTATGAGGTGTTAATGGGATCAGGAATAAGGTATCAAAGAACAAGCCATTTTATCATTGTGAATGAGGGGGAATGTGGAGTGGGGGCCCAAATCTTATAAATTATCAAGGATTCGTGAGAAATGGGAGACAGGGGGCAAAGGAGAAAATGAGAAGCTGACATCAAGGGTTCAAGTTGAAGAAAAGTGTTTTGAGAAGATGATGGCAACACATATACAAATGTGATTGACACAGTGGATGGATATATAGATCATATTAGGAGTTGTACAAGCCCTCAATTAAATGATTTCAAAAAACACCCTTTTATTATAGTTAACTAACTTGACAAACTAGTAACTAGGTACTGCTGTTTTGTTCCATTTCTTTAGGCATAACTAAAATATGATTTTAGATGTCTATACTAACACATGCTGAAAGAGCAATGACTAACAAATTCTGTAGTCATGTCAAATGCACTGCTATGTGATTCATGTAAATTAAGGCATTAATAGACAACAAAATTAACATCACATTTCTTTAGAATGAAAGTCTACTATCTAGGTTTTGTTTTACAATTTGAATTAAAATATACTATGGGCACATATGTTCACATATGTATTCACATATGTTCACATAATGCTGCCACTTATCCATAAACATCCCTGCAGGACCTACTCAGCAAACTATATGGAAAGTATGTGCCTAATGGTTTTCTTTCTTCCACAGTATAGTTTTACAGGTTGTTTTCTTTCTTTCTTTAAGTGGTTTAATCACATTGATTTATTTTAAAAGCTAGATAAGATCACATGCCTCACATAAATACAGAGGTATAGAAACAGCTTGTCAAGTAACAAATTTACCTAATAACAATTTTACCTAATTAAAGTAAATAAATAAATAAACCATGTAGACGTATCTAGTTCTTTTTCAGAAGTGAGATACATTTTTTTTTCAAACAGGAAGACAATTTTTTCATGTATTATCTGGAAAGGAGAACAAGTCCAAAAATGGTATTGCTTGATAATAAAGCAACATATTTTTCAGTTCTGATGGCTTGGAAATATGCTACAATTATTATACATAGAAGGAGAATAAATATTTTATCATTCATGTTGGTATAAACAAATGAAAATTGAGTAAGTAAAAGATATCATTATAGTATGATTAAAGAACTATTTATCAAAATTCAGTATATAGTTATATATACTGCATATGATTATCACTGGTGGCACCTAGCCTTGTGCTTAAATATTAACCAAAAGACTGGTGACTTGACCCTCTGAGATGTGACAAAGAAGAAAGATCTGGAATTTTAAATCCATAAACCTGTAGTGAAGACCAACTCATGGAACTCAGTTCTACTCATTAATATATATATATATATATATATATAATTGGCATGAATTATATTAGATCTGGGTGCAGCAAGTTCCATTTAGGTTTGCAATTTTTTTTGTATTTTTTTGGTAATTTTTATAAATAAAATATTCACAAATTTAAACCCAAATGGCTTATCTGGTTTGGGTTTTGTTTTTAATTTGGAGGAATTGCTTTTGTTTATCACCATAAGAGCATATTAAATCATTTTTACCTTTCTTAGGTGATCAAGAATCATTGCCAACTGTTTCCAAACCCCAAACTCACTACTATCAAGTCAATTCTGATTCTTGGCACCCCTAAATAGGGTTTTCAACATTGCAAATATTAACTGTATTATGGCACATGCAAATTTGGATCTGATATATATTGATACTTTTGAAATGTGTTATATTTATATAAAATGGAATGCATAATATCTATAAACATGTAGTATTTATATTCAAATACGATTTCATTTTAAAATCCCAATATTGTCTAATGGCAGCTTTTTTTCTTAATTAATTCAAATTGATCAGGCCAAAGCATAATGAAATCAAATCAGTTACAATGAACAGGTGGCAATGACTCTTGATCAGCAAAGATAATTTAATTTTACTGTGGTAAGCAAAGGCAAATTCTTCAAAGTAAAAAAAAGTAAAATCCCAAATCTGATAAGCCACTTTGGGCTTAAATTTGTAAATATTTCATTTATAAAAATTATAATCATTGAAATACTCAAATATTAGAAATATTTTAAAGGGATATAGACAGTCCTTATAACATCTTGAAATCCCAGGGATCTACAATAAATCTAGCATATTTCAGATGTGGGAGTCAAAGATAAGTCACAGGAGCTGTGTCTCCTTACTTCCAGTCAATATCTACCACTAAGTACATGTCCTGGTGGCACATGGCATTCCCAAGTAAGTCCTAGACTTCAAGCCAAAGCCAAATGCAATGAGTTACAGCTACCGTATATGACAGGACAGAATGGCCCCTGTGGGTATCCAAGACTATAGATCTTTACATGAGCAGAAAGTCTCGTCTTTCTATCATGGAGTCTCTGGTTGTTCCCGACTGCTGACCTTGCAATCAGTAACCTAAGAGGCAACCCACCGTGCCATCAAAGTCCAAACACACTTGCCTTTCAGAGGGAGGAGATGAGCTCACCTGTTCCAGAGGAAAACTCTCCACAAGAGGGAGTGACACAGTGCTTGCAACCAGTGGCTCAAATGCAAGAGCAATGGTGAGGTTGCCGCAGGACCCTGTGGCATTTTTGTTGCACGTAGGGTCACGCTAAGTCAGAACTAACTTGATGACACTTAACAAACCCAGCTCAAGTAATGACTTACAGCCATGGAAACCTTATAAAGAGTTATTATGAGTTGTAATTAACTCGAAGGCAATGGGTTTGGGGTTTGGCAACATATGCTTTTTCCCTTTTCTTAAAATGTTCTGTTTCTCTAACTTCATAGCTACTTGGACTGAATAAAGAAATCGCTAACACTTCTCATTTGTAGTAATAAAAGGTCATTTCTAAATCACGCCATGGTTAAAAGTTGCCCATGTAACAATTTTATTGATACTAAAAAAAAGTATCCATAATTAGTGGCTATCAAACAGTGAGACTTTGAGGACAATATTTTCCAGATCATCAAATAAAACTTGGCACAAACCATAAGGAAGAGTCCAATATTCCGATTCATCAAAAGAAACCATTTATAAATCACGAACACATGTAGACGCTTTCCTAAATGTGTACACGAAAAGGGATTTCCGCTAAGACTCAAAGTTCATTCTTTCATTACTGCTTTGAAGCAACAGCCCCTACTGCAAATGAGAAATACATGTGCGAACAATGTGCAAATAATGAAATGATGTGTTAGTTATGATTATCTTTACTGACCCTGCTAAATTAAGTTCATATGAATACAACTTTACTCGGGCATGTATGGGTTGAGTTGCTGGACTCTGGTAAGGGCAAAAGAAAGGTTTGTCTATCTGCAGAGGAACTCTCAGGTGAGACAGTGAAAAAATGTGTAGAATGGATAATGACCTAGGATATAAACTGAATTTGAGCCCCAAATTAAGATCATGTTCTGAGCCAAGAAAACCAAAATGGAGACAGTGACATGGAGGAGGAAGGAGGATAGGACAGGGTAGGGACAGGGAAAAATCACCTACCAAGAATTAGAAAATAGCTGAGCCCCGGTGGTGTAGTGGTTGTATGTGGGATTGCGGCCCACTGGGATGGAGGTTCAATTCCAGCAGCGGCTCCACAGGAGCAAAGGCTGGACCTCCTACTCCCACGACCAGAGGGTAGTGATGCCCCCCAAAACAAAAGCAAAACAAAAAATAAGTAGAAAATAAACACCCATTAGACTTAAAACTTGGTGAATAATCACATGGGTGCTCTGTCAACCTGTATAATTTTGTTCTGTTGGATCTCTTCAAAATTGGATGTCTGTTAAATTGGCCAAATGCTTAAGTCTCCTTTAAGAAACACACCCCTCCTTATCTCAGGAAACCTGTATGTTGCCTAGAACTGTATTCAAAATATTGCAAAAAGGATCAATTTCACTTCCAACTCCCAAGAAGATATCCATAAATTTAATAAACCAATAAACTAAAAATATTGATTGCTGTGGAAGCTTTCATGTTTATGGTAACCATTCATTTTTATATTCTATTAAAATCATAATGATTGGTAGGCCTGCTATAGGTAACAGTGTTCAAAATATAAGATTATTAACAACATACACACCTAGGAATCAAATATGTACCATGTTGAATTGTTAGGCTCAAAATATAGGTGTATCACTACAAAATCAATAATTATTTTGCAGTCTGTGTCAAGTCTACTTGAATATTGAAGGAAATTGAATAAAAATTTCAAGAATCTTCTAGCTGATACCTAACCACTCTAGTTAGATCAGGAAGTAAAAATGCGAAAGCATGCCAGTGTGCAGGATAAATTTACCATATGTTTAAGTCTATGTGAGTTAAATTGAGATGGGACGGGAAACTTTGGGAACCGCATGCTTTACAGTGGCCTTAGTCTGGACAGCTGCAATATGTGATGTTATCAGGTAATCCTGAGTAAGAGATGACCTAATGCAGATCTCACTACACAACAACTTTCCTCAGGCCAATACTTTCCCTTCCAACCAGATTCTATGTCCCCATACCCTCAAGTGAGCTCAAGAAGGGTCCTGAGATTCACTCCACTTGATTAAACCTTAAAAATGTGTGGAATTCTTTGTGATGCCTTTCTTGGAACTGCTTCTGCTCTGTACCCTCCATGCTACTGATAAGTCACTTTCAGATTCATATCAGTCCAGATCTAATATGGTTCCACCATGTCATCTACCTGGTCCCTGCGTTGCTACCTGGACACATAAGAAACCCACAGATATTGGTACCAATTTGCACTGGTTTCAATTTCATCACACTTTCTAAGATTTCAAGGCCTGTATTTGGGATTCAACCTTATAGGCAGTAAGTTCCCCCATCGTCCAGACCATTTCCCTTCATTACCTAGCTCATTTGTGAATCTGTATTAGAGCTTACATTCTGAGAACTAAGTTGCAAAAGGCTGTGGTCAATATGAATCATCCTAAACTCAGTGGGGGAAATCAAATAATTTAATATTCAGTTTGCTACCCTGATTACTTTTAAGTATAGCCAAGATCTAGAGAAAATTATTGTTTCATACAGTGACTACGAAAATAAGAGCAATAAAAGTGGTACACACAACCAGACTGATATAAAAGTTTAAAATGTTAATGAAAATATTAAATGTATCTGACTAAAAAAGCCTTGCTATTTTAGATATTTCCATATTGCTTCTTTTCTTTGCTTCTATTTGTGTGTCACTGTGTGATTTGTCCTACCATAATTTCGCTCTAAGAGTAGGATCCTATGCCGTTAGAATTAGGCCAATTAGAAATGAGTTAATGTGTGTCATAGATTAGAAACAGGCAACTTTTCTGAACATACCATGTTCATCTTTGAAAAACTCTTTTTGGCTTCTGTTGAGCTTACAGCAATGGTTACCATATTTTTAGATCTTTGAACACTTTTGGGAACTGTATAATATACTCTGAGGTCTCATGGGGATTTGGGGCTCAACACAAAGCTGATAGGAATACCAGCATAGCACCCTCTGATTGTTAGCACTCTTTACATTATATTTTTGTTTATTAAAGTAAGAAATGCAGAGAAATAAAAATATAGTGTTTCATTAGAAGTAAAATGGGTTTTATGAAATTAATAAATAAAGATTACAAGCATAGTTTCATTTCATTTTGTATACCTAATGATTGAATGAACATTACCACAGACACTTAGAATATGCCGTTGAACAGATGAATGATAAAAAGTGTCAGGAATGTAAATTTGTGATTTTCATATTGAGTGACTGTTCTCCCACCACCTTAGAGAGAACCCAGGTTACAAGTGCCATTTTACCAACCAGGTTGTTGAAGGCAGAATGCAAATTAGGCATCAATTCTGCCAAATCGGTGCAAATCAGCTGAATCCCGCCACTGTGGAAATCCATGTTGGAGTCACAGAAGTGGCCTCCATTAAATTTTTGCGACCACTGGATTTACCCAAAGCACAGTACGTTAGAAAGTGTCTTACTACCATGGCCCTAGCCAGTTCAGAGAAGGGCATCCTAGCCACTAGGACTTGTCTGGATGTACCCTGGATAGTATTTGGATATGAATTGAGCAGCTAACCACAAGGTTAGCAGTTCAAAACCATCATCTGCTCCATGAGAGGAAGTTGAAGTTTTCCACTCCCATAAAGAGTTACGGTCTCAGACACCCCTCAGCTCTCTCAGATAAAGGGGGCATTCCACCCTACCCCACGGGTTTGCTACGAGCCACAATCAATTGGATCCCTGAGTTTGGGGTGGGTGGGGTTGTTTTATTTTGTCTGAGGGCCTGCACACGCTTAAGTCAGAAAGATAGGGATCCAATCTTGCCATTTTTCAACCTGGAAAAGTGCATGCAGCCCAACAATAGTCCCTTCTCCACTTCGGTCACATCACCTACAACCAGGAAGGGTCGATTTGCAGCAAATCCCGCTGCTGTGACATTTCCCCTTGAACTCCCACCTGCTATTTCACGGGCTGGTTCCGTCTAAATCTTCCAACCTCTTTACCACCTCATGCCAATGTCCTCCCTCATGATGCCCTAGTTTTGTCTGTGTTCTAAGATGTCATAAGTGTTCCCAATAAATTCTATTTGATATGTGAATTTCATTCTGTCCCCTACCACAGATCCTAGCACATTTCGAGCAACAAATAAAAAATTTTTTTTAGAAAATTCAGTGGCACTGAACCAGAGATTGTCATTTAGCTACAAAAAAAGACTATGACTATGAGATGACAACATGTTGCACAAGTAAACAGGTTGAAAAAAAATTACACAGTCACTTAGGGAGACTGTTGAAAATCAAATTTCAATAGATGCTATCTATTCCACACTAGTCCACTTGTTGAATGGTAAGCTTCCCCCCACCCCCTTAAGTGGCAGCTGGCCCAAAGCCACCAGCCCCATTAGCTACATAGTTGGTGAGAACCAGTGGAAATTTTTTTTGTCCTGCTTATCTAGAAATCCTGCTCTCCTTAACTATTCATTTGTGAGTCAGTTCCCGCACCCCCACTCCCACCCCCTCACTCCTATTGCAAAAGTCCTTTGTCCTAATGCTGGCATGAAGAATCTAAATTTTGTTGAATGCTACACCTTTAAACTTGAATTTCTTTCCTTTTATTTGGGAGTCTATAACATTAAACCCAGCTGGAATTTAAATGTCAGTGTTATTATGGACAACAGAGAAGGTTCCACTGTTCATATTTCACCCACATCTCTTATGAAAGGACCAAGAATCGGTCAAGTGATAAAGTAGAAAGTACAGTGGCTTCGACCAAAATGCAGCTGCAATGAAGATCCTAGTTTTATTATAATTTAAGTTGATGTATGGATGAAACCATCCCTTCATCCTTCTCCTCATTTTTTTCAGGTCCCTAAACATTTAATGAGCGTCTGCTATGTGTCAGAGTTGCGCAGGCGGCCTGATGGCTAAAGACTTCAGCTGCGGAGTGGTCTCCAGTTTGAACCCACCAGCTGCTCTAAAGAAGAAATATATGACCCTCTGCTTCCCGAAGTAGTACAGCCTCAGAAACCCAGTGGGGAAATACACTTCTGTCGCTCTGATCTATAGCACTAGGTAAGAGAGAGTCCTTGAAGCCTTTTGCTTTTGACTTTTTGGTACTATCTTCCAGGCACATTGCAGCAATGTGGGGGAGAGACAGTAAGCGCTTTTGTGGCACTTCCAATTTAATAGAGTCAGTGAGAAAATAAATAGCAAAGAAGTAAAATATATGGCCTATCAGACGGTGATATGTATCACAAGAAAATCAGAGCTGAAAATGGGATTCCAGACTGAGTCCTGGTTGAGTGTGGGACTGTGGCCCACTGGCTTGGTGGTTCAAATCCAGCAGCTCACAACCACCAGAGGGCAGTGATGCCAAAAAAAAAAAAAGGTAAGGGGACTCCAGAATTTTAGGCATAGGGGAGGCAAGTCCCATTGATAAGGTAGCATTTCTACAGAACACTCATGGGCCTGAGAGAAAAAAAAAATGAAGCGAATCTGAGGGTTGAACATTGAAAAAATGGCTGCGAGCCCCAAGATGGGAAGGGCTCTGTGTCTCAACAGGCCAAGTGGCTACAGAGCAGGGCTTTTAACGTGTTCGTTCCAGTTGGACCTCTAATGAGAACTTGCATTTCCACCAAAATACTGGATTCCAATTTCCAGTGTAAGTAACCTGCACACAAGCCCTTAGGTTCCCAGATGACTCATGATATGTGAATGCATGGTTTTACATCTATGTAAGAGACATATATCACCAGGGGATCTTGTTAAAATGGAGATTTTGCTTCAGTATCTCTGGGGTAGAAACGCAAATTCTCAACAGAGAGACCCTCCCAGTGAATTAGTTGGCTTAAAGCTCTGCTGCAAAGGTGGGAGAGAGGGAGGGATAATTCAAGCTAAGGCCCGAGGGAGTGGAGAAACGGATGATACCAAGCCTGTAGACCAATAATGCCCGTGGCTTTTACTGAGTCATGCGGGAAGCAGAGGAGAGGCATGACTGATTTAAGTTTCCCAAGAATCCCTCTCACAGCTGTGTAAAGAAAGGCCTGGAAAGGGGCAGGGCAGAGTGTGAAAGCCACCATAGGCTGGTGCCACCTTGATGAGCATGAAATGGGAGAGGTCGTGAAGAGTGAGTGAAACATGCAGGTAGTTTCAACTATGCAGTCAACGTAGACGGCATTTGCTGTAAACTGCATTTTAAATGGAAGCACCAATCAAGGAGCCAAAATATAAGAAGTGGTATAGCTTAACTTGTACATCAAGTTTTCTTTCTTTTTTTTTTTTAGCTTTTTTTTTGGGAGGGGGCATCACTGCCCTCTAGTGGGAGTAGGAGGCCCAGCCTTGATCCTGGAGAGCTGCTGGATTTGAACCGCCAACTCAGTGGGCCACAGTCCGGCACACAACCACTATGCCACCAGGGTTCAGTCCACATCAAGTTTTCCGTATTGCAGATGAGACCTTAATTTGAGGACCCTGAATGCACATTTTAAAGAAGGTCTTCCTGTTATTTAAAATATGAAGACATAGATAAACAACAGAGAACCAATCAGGTGGCTGTGGACAGGAACACCATTATGGAAGTAGGGGGGAAACAGAAGAATTAAGATGCCCTGAGAATATACTACATTAATCTAAAGGGAACAGTGGCACAAATCCTGAGTGAGGGACATGTAATTTCACAAGGGTAAGAAGGCAGAAGAAGAAACTCTCCTCTGGATTGGGCCAAAATCACTTTGGCAAAGCTTTGGGCCATCAGGTTATACAAACGGCTATTTTGGCTTTTAAATTGGTCGATCTGTGTCTATAACCACAATCCTTCCAATAAACATAGAAGGTGTGGAATGAACTTTTGCCACACTTCAACATGTTACACCTATATGTAATCTTCACACTGGAGATAACTTACTGAAAGCTTGCTTCAATAGACTAACTCCTCTGATATGGTGACTTCAAATCTCTCTTCCTTTTAAAGTCTTTCCTGCCACTAGTCCTACCTCTAGTCTTTCCTACACAAGCCTCGGCACAGCAAATTCCACTCATCCTTGGGTCATTCTTCCCCCTCTACTTGTTGGCTTTGGCAATTATTCTAGTTGTCTCCTTAATCCATCCTCATCCCTTATGAATCAAAATCCCATTAAGCATCTTTTCTACTTACTGGAACTAGAGTTCTCCATCATCTCAAAGTCAATGACGTCCCCATTATACTCCCACTGTGTTGACTGCTGTGGACTGGGCCCAACACATGGCAAACACACACACAACAAAATGAAGTGCTGCCTGATCGGGTGCCATCCCATGATCACCAAGGGGTGGATCATTCTGATCGACAGGATTTTCAGTGTCTGCTTTTCTGACATGGGTCATAAGATCTCTCTTCCTGGTCGGGTTTTGCCTAGAAGCCCCATGGAAACCTGTCATCTTAGCTTTGAAACAATGGTGGTGCATGTTTAGGAACTATAGTGGCCACATATCAAAAGTTGCTGTCTGTCTGTCTGCTTTTGTCTCTTGGATGTGTAAGAGAGAAAGAGAGAGAACTGAACCCCGGAATAACCCATTGCCTCCTTATTCCATTTTAGTAAATTGTAAACACTTATGGAAACCTAGCTGTAGCTTATTATTAGTCAATCTATCAAAGCTTAGTCCCTTAATAGGTCTCTATAAATACAATTTCTTCTGTTTCCTCCCTCAAAATCACATTTTTACCTGGCTGTATTGCTTCACTATGCAGCCAAGAACTTGTGATCATCCTTTTAGGGGATAATATTACCAATGAGTAAGATCATCTTTTCCCCTCATTTTTCTTGCATATTTCCTTTTCCTCTCCAGGGACAATGTCTGCTTTGCAGATACACACTATCAAATTTCCCCAATTCTAAAGACAAACAGTTCTGATATTACTCCACCGATGAGTTTGTGCTACCGTTGGCTGTTTGCCCCAGTCTAACCTAATCACAACTGGCATTTGCCTGCTGGTCTCACAAGGCAAGTGGCACATCCTCAGTGTGGCTCACAGAATCTGCTCATGGCCTCTAAGCTACATCCTCCCTTTCACCCCCCGCGATGACCACCACCACCATTCTCCAGCCCTTTGCTGTATGAAATCCCCTGCTTCAGAGACTCTAAAATAACCCAACCGAGTCTACTCTGATGGATGTAGTGCTCCATCACCACTTGACTACGTCAGGAACAGAGTCTTCTACCTGATCACTCCAGTTCTTAAAACATATTGTCCCTACGATAGTTGCATAATCTCGTGTCAACTTGAGGATATTAAGAGTGAAGGGGTGGAGTCTAGCCTGTCAATCAGGTCACCGCTGTTTGATGCCCACTTGTGGACCTGGTCTTCTCATGTGGATTCTGGGAACTTCTCTCTTCCTCCATGGAGGCAGGACACACTCTCTCTCATTACTTTGTTGTTGCCAAGTCACATGGAGCCGTGTTGATGGCAGCCAGAGACCTGGAGATGTGTACATTGCCATTGGATTCACAGTACTCTCCAACCACTGGCCTATGGTCTCACTGTATTTAGCATCACTGCATGTGTCTAAACAGGAATTTATGAGCTAGTATAAAATATATGGTGTAAGTCCACACATGGACTTGTGGACTTAATCTGCACCAGGCAGGGATATTGTCTCAATATACAATTATCCTTTGATATTAACCTCTCTCTTATACATCTGAGTGTCTCTGGATTTGTTGCTCTAGTTAACATGTTATAAACAATCCCAATTTTCACTAAGGCTAACTTAATGAACAATGCAGACATATGACAAGGTTGAGACAATTTGCACAGAACCTGGATGTCCTGACAGCATGGGCAGTGGATGCCTTATCTCATTTGACATCCCAGTCTTTACCATCAATTCACAAATGAACTAAATGATACCCAGAAGATGTAGTTCTCTTCACAAGATAAAAATAAGTTATAGAATTAGGACTTCAGCTGACAGGTTCTGAGGTGTCATCAAGTTGGTTCTGTCAGCATTGTTATGTACAAAGGAAGGAAGCACTGCCCATTTCTGGGCCATCCTCATAATCATTGTGATGTTTGAGCCCCTCTTAGGGTCACAGATCACTATGTCATCTCAGTGAAGGTGCTCCTCTCTTTGATGACCTTCTTCTACATTACCAGGTATGTGACACCTCGTGAAAACCTGTTCAAAACCTCAACATTCAATTCACTACCATCACCTGCTAACATTGCATCAATTCCATAATCAAAGACATCTTACAGAACACAGAAAAGTCACTCCTTTTGGGTTTCTGAGATGGTTAAAGCCTTTGCAAGAGAAAGCACTCTCATCTTTGGATGGCAGGGGGAGCTGAGTGGCTTACCTCCTTAACATGACTAAGGGAGTACACATACATTCATGTATTTCTGAGATGACTACAGTCCCCACTTCCCCACTGACAAAAGTAATTAGGAACCATTTTCTAAATTTCATTTTGTGTTTGTATGAGTGTAGCATGTTAGGTGAGCATCCTATGACTGAATTTACAGAAGAAGTAGAATTGTTATTATCACCACACCAGAGTTAAGTTAAACACTACCCAGTGGAGTTGCTAGAATATTCCTCCAAAATTATTGTAAGCCACAAGTAAGACAGTGTACAGGAGTGCAACATAACCAGAATATTCCTTCTGGAACCATGGTGTTATATTTGAAAATGTTTCATTTACATGCAGGCTAAGCTTTAAATAGAGGCTATGTGGCTATAATATCCAACTAATTTGAAGCGAGGGAACTAAGTAAAAGACATACTTTGCATGAACTGCTGTCATTGTAAAGTAGAGACATTTCAAGAATACAGATGCACATCCAGACCCCAAACCAGATGCATTGTCATCAAGTCCATTCTAACTCACGGCAACCCTATGGGCTGAGTAGAACTGCTGTAGTGGTGAATCCATATTTGAGTACAAGCTCACTCTCCCCCTCAAGTTGACTCCAATTCACAGGAAGCCAGGGCAGGGCTGGCTCCCAGACTTGGCAGTGAGCAGTTCCAGAGAACCCACTGCCCCCCACTAGAGGGAAACATACTAAGCGTATTTGTGGTGTAAATACACTCATCTATACAGTGTTATTTCACAAATCACACGGAGAAATAAGTGAAGAGGAAGTATTGGGTAAGCAAAACAGACTGCAAAGCCAAATGAAAGTGGGAGCACAAAGCAATTCAGTTCAATCTCTGTCGAGAAACAAAAAATATACAATAATGTGAGTTTAAAATGCTTTCAATGCGCAAGCTATCTATATAGAAATCAAAAGAAAACAAAAACAAAACTCACTTCTAACTCATCGTGAACAACGGGGACAGCATTGAACTGCCCCTGTGGACTTCTGTGACTATGAAACCTTGAGGTAGTAGAAAATCTCATCTTACTCCTTTGAGTGGTTTCAAACTGCTGCGCTTGTGGTTAGCGACTGGCACATAACCTAGGACACCTCCAGGATTCTGTCTGCAGAGAAGCTAGGGAACAAGTGAGTGACAGCTTTTCTCCTTCTCAGTAAAATTTTATGAATGGGTTTTAAAGTAAGTACTGTGCTTTTTGGTCCATAAGACACACCTGACCATAAAACACCCTCAGTTTTTTAGAGCAGGAAAACAAGAAAAAATATTCTGAACCAAATAGAACCAGTATTCTAAATGTTCTGGAGCACCATACCTTTGTACCATAACACGCACACTCATCCCTCCCCCCCCACTTGGGAGGGCAGGGGGAGTGTGTCTTATGATATCTATTGTGGTAGAAATATGTTGGAAAAGATCACAAATGATCAGCCCCAAAAGTAAACTCTAAAAGAATACTTTTTCTATTTTCTAATCTCTATAAATAATGGGTGCTATGTTTGAGAAAAATTCTGTGGAAAAAACATAGTTTACATAATATTTTTACACTATACAGTTTGACAGGAAATTAGTACTACAGAGGAATTGTTTTGCTTTGCTTTTTAAAGTTATAAGTTGAAAAATGTATTGGAATAGACTAGGTAGCGGTGGATTTGAATTTTATCAATTGTTTGTTTTAAAGTACAAGAATTAAAAAGAATTCTTATTTTATACAAAATATATGTTCTACAGGACTTTTAAAGATGTTTACCAGCTACTATATTTAACTATTAATATAATCCATTTCTATATTTCCACTTTCAAATTTCAAAATAAGAGTATTGCTACAAGGGTTCCAGTTCATGCAGGCACCTGCTTATTCTCCAAAATGTATACCACTAGTGGATGGCTGAAGGACCTCTCTCTACACCTGTCTTTGCTTCATTTTGATGCCCTCAAAGTAAAGGTTCAACCAATATAGTAGCTTCTAAGATGACCTACTAAGACAGTTAAATTCAAGGCAGAGAGGTCAGTTTAGAGCTTTATACCAGCTGGAGCTTTTTTTCACCTTGATACATTTTCTTGAAGGACATTGGAGCAAGAAGAAATACTATGATAATGACAGAGAGGAAGAAGGAAAGTGTCCCCCACCCTCTCAACACTTTACCTGCATATTCTTTAAGGGTAGGCTGATCTCTGATAATTTCACTCCCTCCCCCCCCGCCTTTAAGACATCCCTGATCTTGTCTCTCCAGCTGTCTTCCTGTTCCCCAAACTCAAACAATGTTTAGAGGAACAAA
This sequence comes from Nesogale talazaci, assembly GCA_004026705.1. Classification (NCBI taxonomy): domain Eukaryota; kingdom Metazoa; phylum Chordata; class Mammalia; order Afrosoricida; family Tenrecidae; genus Nesogale; species Nesogale talazaci. The sequence goes on along the minus strand of PVJH01000111.1, from coordinate 175,138 downwards.
ATTCAGGTTCTGTGGTGATGCCAAAGCTATTGTGTTGACACGATGTAAATCAACCAGCACGGACTTTTTCAGAGACGTGTTAGAGAGATCATGACACTGCATTCAGAAGTAGATAGAATGGATGTCGACAATGTCAAGAAGCAATGGCTTCACTTTTTCATATTTTTTGCTTAATGAAAATGTCTATACTCTTATAGCACTACCTTTATACTTATCCTGGTATATCAGATCCAGGATGCCTCAAAGCAAGCCTGCACTCTGGCTTCCAAACTGGTCTTTATCATTGCTCTGACTCCCAGGACAGAGAACTACATGCTGGTAGTTAACCAGCCAGAAACCCAAAAGGAGTCATTATGTTATCGTCCTAGATTTTATGATGTATTAACAAGGGCTTACATTTAATCACTTGATTAAGGCAGTGGCTCGCAGATCACACCACAGCAATGTTACTTACTCCACTTCCCAGCATCCCCCTACCTTTCTCTGTCGTCCCCCACACGAACAATATAGGTGACTCTCGTGGTAAAGCTGTGGCATTTCACTTCAAGGTGGGAGGAAGCTGAAGTCTCCTCAGGAGACAAGCCTGGTAAATCAGGCTTCAGATGGCTCCAGCCCTGACAATCTGGGGAGCAGTGTCACTCTGCGTACAGGGGCTCTGCAGTAATGGAAGCAAACCCCAGAGCAGCTTACAACAATAAGACCTGAGGGTTTGCTTTCACCAAGATTGCACCCAGGAATACCAGATGGAATAGTTCTACTCTATATACAACTCGCTGGGCTGCCATGAGTTAGATACCTTCAAAGTAATGGGTTAGGTTTCACTGTTAATTTTTTTCCCTAAAATCAACGGCAAACATCTTATGCTTTTCTGTAACCGCACCACCACCCTGACTGATAAAATGCTATCGTATCATCTACTAACAAGGATATTACAGTGAACCACTTAAGAGGTACTAACCTGTAAGTGGGTGTTTTACGTCTGTCCCTTGTATTGTTTAGACTATAAACACTGTGCTTGCTGAAGGCATCAAGCAAAACTAAAGAAGTCCCAGGACCCAATGGAGGCCTAGCGACTTTATTCAAATCAAACAAGACAAACATGCACATTGCTTGCGTAAGTTTAACAGATTTTAATAGGAAGGAGTGTTTGAAGATTCGGTCTTTCAGATGTCAGGGTTACTTTCTGAATAGAAAGAGGATAAGCCACACCAGCTCTAGTTCTCCAACTACCAGAATCACTGCCACCAGATGCACACGCTATTTCAAACAACTGCCCGGTTTGCTAATCATTCTCTTCTGCCAACTTTTTTATCATGAAAATGGCTGTGCAAAGAGCTGAGAAAGGAATAGGATGAGCACACATATAGTCTCCTCTGCGATCTCAAAATCTTTGCTTTTTTCAAAATTCACTTTAAGCCAATTCATGTCTAGTTTACCTTTGTTGACAATGTTAGGTCATTTGGAAGTCGTGTGGGTGAAAGACCCCTGTGGTAGCGTGGTTGTCCTTTGGGATCTGCTTACACGGTCCTCCGTTGGAGTCTATCAGCTGCTCTGCTGGAGAAAGATGAGGTTGGCTACTCCCATAAAGATTTTCTGTCTGGGAAACCCACTGAATTAATTCTGCTATATTATATCAAGTTATTTTGAATCAAAATCATCTCAATGACAATGACTTTGGTTTTGAGTCATATGCCAAGATCATTCACCTATAACCATTTTACCTCTTAAAAACAGGCTCAAAGGTCACACCTATAAAACCATCTAATATCCCCATTCATAACATTTAAAAAACCAGAATGCAACCCAAAGTATCCACAAGTTGCATTTCTGTTATATTGCCTGATCAACTTTTTTTTCTGCATCACTGCCCTGGTGAGAGTAGGAAGCCCAGCTTCCTCCAGTAGAGCTCCTGCTGGATTTGACCCGTCAACCCTGTGAGCTGCAGTCCCACACACAACCACAGCACCACCAGGGTTCGGCTTGCCTGATCACTTTTAATGTTGTACAGCCTCATCACCTTTCTTCCCGGATACCAAGTTTCTGAAGCAGTAACTCAGCAGCCTTGTTGAATCCACATTGTCAGAGGATGTCTTTTAATTATTATATTTTTTGACCCATAAGATGCATAATGTTTTCCATTAGAGTAGGCAAACAAAAAAATATTATGAATCAAATAGTACCAGTCTACTAAAATATTTATTAAAACAAAGCAGAATGCGGTAATATTTAACAGCATAAACTCAACAGCGCTAAGAACCATCATCGCTTTCATTAACCAATGAGGGGGAGAGTGTGCTCTGCTGATACTGTGATCTAACTGACATGGAGGATCCAGGTGGCAGGACTCCCCCTGAACACGCAGCGATCCACCGCATGCAAACAACAGCGGACAGTAAGCCGGCACCTGGGATCATAAACAAATGTTCTGGGTACCACAAGCAGCCTTTGGACCATTAGATGCACCCTCGTTTTCCCCCCACTTAGGGAAGGAAACAGTGTGTCTTAGGGTCCAACGAATGCAGTAATCCTCCATTCCTCATGTTCTCTGAAAACTCAGAGTTGGTTCTAGAACTTTGAGTATAATTAATATAAACTTTCCCTCTTTCCTTTCTTTACAGGTGAGGCTGAATTTGTGGCAGCAGTCAGGAAATCTACAAAATCAGATTGTCCTACAATTAGTGAAGCCAAAATAAATGGAGTCTCTTGGTCAATGCATTAACTCCAAGATCACACCACTAGAAAGTTACTTGTAGTTTTTCCAACTATGATATTTTGGTACCATATAAATAAATTCCTCCTCAAAAAGCATTGATACAATGGTTTTAGATTTTATGAGTGACACTAACATTTTTAACTACCCTGAACATTCCATCATTCTTTCCACTTACAATGGTTGGTAGTTTTATGTCAAGAAGTGCCTTCTTCAAACCCTCAAGTACAACCAATTCTCTGCAGTGAATTTATGGAAGTCAGAGATGATAAAAGAAAATTAGAAAACCAAAACATAGAATAGAACATTGTGGAATCACTGCCTCAATTCTTTCTATTTTCCTTTTTTGAGAGACCTGGATCAATAGATCACCTTTAAATATCAGAAATACAGAAGGTCATCTATCAGGCCACCAGTCACATCTGAAGATAAACACCCTGCATGTGTGTAGAACACAAACTTCATTCTTATATAAAACAGTCAGATGGTATGCTTACTCCTGCGCTTGTCCTGGATATAGCTCAGTTGCTGGATAAATTTGAAACCTCAGCCAAAGGTAAATATGTCACAAAATATTCTTTGGAGAGATACTTTTCCTAACATTTATACTAAGACTCATCAAGGCATTCAGAGCACATAATAAATCCTAAATAAAATTAGCCTGATTAAATAGACTGCTTATTTTATAAAGAATTTTGTAGAGGTCATTAGGTTTTGTTTTGTTTTTCCTTGCTAAGAGTGATCAAGTTGATAGATTGGCAAATGCAGACTCCTGTAGGAAAATTACTGAAACACAATACAACTTCTAGTTTGTGCTAAAATGCTCTCAGCCCTGGGCACATGCCAACTAGACACGAGGTAGCAGAAAAATACACGCAAGGCGCAGCCTGCTAATCACAATTATTAATGCATTTTCCAGACACCTAACTGAAGAACAAAACCATCCTGCTATTACTATCAACAGGCCAGCAGAATATGTTGAAAGAAATATCTCATTCTTGACTAAACTCTTTTAAACCTTTGATTACAAAGAAGCAAAAGTGTGAAACTTTTTTAAAAAACACAAGGAGTCTGAGGAAATGTTGATGTGTATTTTGCTCCAATGTGACTTTAAGGTTTATTATGGATAACTTTCACTTATTATAAAACCAAAAATAAATAAAAAAATAATTAAGTAAATAAAACTTTTAACATATGCATCTGTTAACTAAGATTTCCAATATCAAGTTGGGCACGAATACCCTCTTTTAAGACTGACTTATTGTCACTGAGTCAAAGAGCAAACAGGGCTGAGCAATCTGAAGAAGTCTCAGATGTTCTTCTGTCCTGTCTTTTTAATTCCACTAAGTAGTCAATGATTGAGAGATAGCTGAGTGCAGTGGAATTTTACAAATTGAAAGGAACGATTTCCTTAGTACATGTATAGCCCATCAGTAAAGTCCCTAAACATAGAGGACTGTTTTTTTTTTCTATCATCACCTTAACGTTATTAGCTGTACAGTGTGTGCCATGAAATAAAAATAACATTCAACATTTATAGTAAAATGTAATCAGATTTTAGAATGTGATATCTTTCACTCCAATTATCAGAGCACTTACTGCTTTTTACATATTCATTATTTTTATAATAACTTAAGAAAGAGCTAACACGGTGCGTGGAAATGGGGAAATGCATCATGGAATTATTTACTGAGTGAAATAGACTCAACAAACTTGGCTTCAGTAATCTCAATAAATGCTCAAGAATTAGAACATATGAAGGACCTTCTATGAAGAAAAGATCTTCTATCGAGAAAAGATCACATTACACACAATAATGCTTCAGTCATTCTGTAAGTAACAATAAGTCTTTCTGCTCCTGTGACTATTTACAACCTCAGCACAACAGTTCTACTCTATCCTGCCAGGCTGGAATGAGTAGGAATCAACTGCTTGGCGGTTGAGTTGGGATTTTGAGGAGGGAGTTGATTTAATGACTAATGCCTACATGTTAGGAACTCCACCACCCAGAATCAAACAAAAATTATATACTCATTTATTTGTATTTTCTTTGCAAACAAAGCCCAACATGAAGAATGACCCACTCCTAGAGAATTTTGTTCCAGTGTGTGACACGTAATTGTTTAGGAGATCTCATCTCTATTGATTTCAGTCCTGTATCAAAATTTATTAAGGACAAAGTATATAACAGGTACTTTGCCATGTTTCTCCTAGCTTACATTCCTAGTGATGGAGATAAAACAAAGATTGCAGAAGATGATGAAAAGAGAATTACACAGTTTATATAGGAAGCACAGCAACAGTGGTTTAGTCATGGTAGATCAACAAATAATTTAACACAATATTGAATCAGTAAAGATGCAATGGTTGACTGTAACTCAAAGAGAGAACTTATTTAGACTAAGGAATGTGGAAAGTCTTCTCAGAAGACATGACATTACAGATAAGTCTTCAAAGTTGACTAATGCACAACTGAAAAAGACCAAAGAGATGTCAATAGGAGTTACAAATATGAAAGCCCTGATGTGGGAAATATGTGAGTACTGGCACCTTCTAGCTCCTAAAGTAACCTTATTAGGATAACAATATAATGAGTATATTCTTGTATATTTGAGTATAAGCCACCCCAAATATCAGCTGAGGCACCTAATTTTACCACAGAAACTGCAAAAAAAAATATGCTGAAAAACTCAGCTTGTCCAGGAGTATATACAGTATGTGGGAGAGAGAAGTATACAGATAGGATCAGGGACATGGGCAGACTGAAATGAAATAAAAGAAGCTTGACAGAAGCCAAAAGATGTAGGACCTCTTAGGCCTTATTAAGATAATAAAATTTCGTTTAAATGAAAGTAGGAATCAGGGAAGAGTTTTAACCAAAGGGAAAGAGATGGTCAGTTAGCTTTTAAAAAGGATTCTTTAATCTTCTTTCCTATGAATGTGGCTTGAGCTCTCATTTCTATGCCTAATGCAGACAGTTGTGGGGAAGGGACATCACAGAAACCATATCAATATTCTCAGGATCCCAGGGAAGGCTTTGCATGTACCCCCAAAATACCCAGTAGTCCCCGGGGCACTGCTGCGTTTCCAAAGGATTGTGACTCAATCAATTGTTCTCTCGACTGACTGTCCATTCATGATTGGTCTGTCCCTAATTCAAGGCTCATGTCCCCACATGGGAAGATGCTGGGAGATCAGAAACTGACAGGCAATTCCGAAGAAAGCAGTAGTTACACACCTACATATACCTACATATAGAAGTTAATACCTACATATAACTCTGATAACAAATTTTTATTATTAAAAATGTTATCGTGTCTAAATTAGAAATCTACAACAAATTGCTTTGCAGAATTAGTGTCTATTCATAAATAAAGATATTTTAATAAAAAGAGAAATAGCTTTAATTAGAAACCAATGAGTTCACTGAAAATGTTGAGATTTGAATTCAATCAAAAAGCACTGATCAATTATCCTCTGTCTCCAATAAAAGCCAAAGTCACTCCCACTAAGACTACAATTAGAAGAATACCTACCAGACAGAGTAGAACTTCCCTTTGGGTTTCCATGACTTGAAAACGCGTTTACGGGATGTGGCAGTCACCAATCTGTGTCAATTTCAGCATGGGGAGTGTAGAGGTGGAGTCAAGCTTGGCAATCTGGAGATAGTCAATGAGGCCTCTTTGTGGGTATGACTTTCTCCTAAGAATTCTAGGAAGTCTCGCGGTATTTCCCAATTGGAGAAGAGAGACTTGACTCAGTCTCTTAGAGACACTCTACCAACAAGACAAGATGGCAGCATAGACCCTGAGTCCTAGGAACTGGAGGTGCTGGAGAGGTGCTGGAGAAGAAGCCACACGGACTTACTCTGATGGAACCAGATCTCTGATGCTGGAAAAAGTCACAGAGAGACACCTGGTAGCTCTGAGATACTTCTACTGCCAATGGATACTGCTGATGGACCCTGAGCCCTGGAAATGAGGAATCATGGGGAGATCCCTGCCAGAGCTGGGATGCTTCTACTGCCACTGTATCCACAAGACTTTGCACCCACTGCCCTGTGATTGTCCTGGTATCATTGCATGTGCTTTGTGAGTTAGAGGGAGATTTTATTGACTGGTATCTGATATATGGTCTAATATCAGACTTATGACCTTGGACTGGACTGGATTGGGATGCTTTCTCAACATCCCATTCCTCTTATATATAAACCTTGCCCCTTATATCCATATGCATGTTTATGAATTTGTTTCTCTAGTCTATCTGGTCTAACACACGGGTGATGACAACTTCCATCTTCCTTCCAGAGTGACTACTAGATTCTGCACTTGTGGTAGCAACTCAAGCATAATCCATCAGGGCTCAGCACTCTAGGTTCTGTAAAATAAAATCCAATCAGCTTCATGGGTGGTCCCATCATGAAGGCTCAGCAACACAGTATAAAAAGCACTGCGGCAAAGTAGGTCCTTCCTTAGAAATGGAACAGACAAAGCCTCCCATTCATTATTGATGGTGCCTTGTGCCCATGTCAACTGCTGATTAATAATTAAAATTAATCTCATTACAGAAGATTTCATTACAGGATAATTTAATTAAATGATGAATTGGCTCCCAGATGTTACCTTCTGTGCCATCTTTTAAATAATGCTGGTGATGACACAGAGATTCACTAGGTATCAGTAGGGCCTTAAGAAAGTAAATTATTTATGTGGCTCTGCCATTCGGCCGATAATAAATGATATTGATCGAACCTGTGAACTATCCTTTCCTACAGTTGTACTTTTCCTAGAGTTCTGATGTCTTCAAAAATTCTGACATCATCCTTGGGAAATTCAGGGCCATCACTCAGTCAGTCATAAAATATGTACCCAATCAGCAAATGAATTTAATGTGTAACAACTAACTTTGCATGAGTAATATACAAAAATCTCTCAGAATTAAAAATCTGAAATTTCAACTTTAAAACGCTATGAGGAGAAAATGCATTAATCATTGCAACACTTTTTAAAAAATGCCAAAATCGTCAAATTGGATTAGGAATGAAACTACAGCATTTTATTTGATTTGTTAACATGCAGCTGATAGGCACTATTTTTTATTTGCCATAAATCAGCAGGAATCACAACTTTTAGATCCTTCCACTTACCACATAATTTACTGCTATAAACATACTATTCTCACCACAATGTGCACAAGATACATGCCCTGATAAATCAGCATAAGAAAGAGTAAACCACTAAACCAGTTTTCAAGGGAGCAAAAATACTTCAGAGACACATCATTATTTACTTTGGAAAAAATCAAGTACCACAGTGCATGAGAAAACGCAGATCGCTCCAAAAATTATCATCCAAATACACAGGTTTTAATTATCCTGGTAGCTTTATATAAATTATTCTGATCCACCTTCAAGCATGTTTTTCATTATCCTTGGGTAATTCAGGGCCATTTAAGTCTAATGTAGTTTTGTCAGTTCTATCTTAGAGGGGAAATTTTAAAAATGGAATTTACAATATAAAGTGAGAAAATGACATAATTTCCCCAACAAATTATCCTGCTTCATCAACATTTTCAAAAGGCCTTTATTAATGTAGCAGATGGCCTACTTACAGTGCAATCAGTTTTCCAGGCATTGCCAAATTATAAAAGAGTTCCATTCCTAATTCTGCCTTTAAGTTGAATTTTTATATAAGTCAAAATATTTAGGTGTGGTTCTTATCTAACATCCATGAGTCCCCACCTTTTTATACCTTGCATTGCCCCAAAGCACTAAAGAAATTCCTCTAGATATGATGGTAATCATATGTTTTCAATGCAAATCATGAAGTACTGTTAAAAACTCCCTTTTATGAACCACTGTAGGTAATATCAAAATTTAATATTATAGGCTCTATGGTAGTTGATTTGTAACTATGATTTGGAAAAAATTGGATATTTGTAACCTAAAGAATTCATAGATTGTCATACCTGGCAAGCGCTTCATTCACTGGGTAATCAGCAAGCAGAAGCCGCAGGATCACAGCATGCCAGAGGTATAAGGTATCTTTGAAGGCCCTTATTCTACCTCCCCCCAATATAAAATTTCTTAAATAAGGCCTGACAGAGAGACAGTCATTCTGGAAGTTAAAGCTCTGCAAATGAGAGAACATAACTAAACCTACGTAGTTGGAAACACTGTCAAACTCTATTTTGGAGATAAGAAAAGAGGGCAATAAGAGGCTAATTTCCCCACTGTAAGGCACATACCTACACAGCCTTTACTGTGCTAGTCCAACCCCTTAGTACTACTCTAAGACTGCCTTCCCCAAGCCTTCACACTTTACTGATTGCTCCAAAGTTCTGGTGGCACAGTAGTTACGTATTGGCTTGGGAACATTAGGTCAGCACAATTCAAGCCCCAGCTGCTCCTTGATAGAAAGAGGAGGCTTCCTAGTCATGTAAAGAATTCACATCTCTGAAAGCCACAGAGGCTGTCACTAAGTTAGGACTGACTTGATAGCGGTGAATTTCTTTTGGATTTTTGCTTCAAAGGCTTTACTTGGTTATTTAGCTATGATCTTGGATTTTATGGAATGAACACCAGCTGGACTGATAGAAAAGTGACAGTCTCCAGGAGAATCTTGCACTTCATATTGCCCACCCTGCTCAGCTTTCCTCTCCTAACTGCTCTTGGAGCTCCGATGCTGCATACATTTACGAAACATTATTTAAAGACTCACTCCAATGGCTATGACTCATGTAGTTTAAGAAGGTTTTCTGATATTGTGAAAGGTTAGATAGATAATCAAGAGTCTATTGTGCATGATTGATTGACTGAATTAAAGGGAAAAAAGACTATGATTTTGAAGTAAATTTAGAAGCAGACATTCTTGTTAATCACAAGGTATGGCCTAGATACCAGATATTCTACGGGATCTCATCGATTATTTTCTCTGACTTTGTCATTATACACTTGACCTTGGCCAAAAGGTAAAGAAGCTATTGTCATTTAAATTTAATTACCCTTCACTGTAAAATGGTGCTGCTTCAACAAAAATCCACACTGAAAAGCAACAGTATATTCTCTCCTCTGAATTCATGCACACAGAGCTCAGAGTGAAGGCATATAAGAACATAAACTGTACAGCAATTAACATACCCTTCCATTTTTAAGAATTTTAATGTTATTTACTATGAATTTAATAAATACTGATTTCCAGAACAGCATAAAGGGTATATACATTATAGAAAAAATCCATGCCGATTCTTTAAGATGCCTTTGAAAAATTAGTTGAGGGGCTGATCTTCAAAGATAGGTAGCAATGCGGAAAATCACAACTGATTAAAATAAAGATATTGGTGTTTACAACATTTAATGGAGAAAGAGACTTAAAACCCAAAACCTTTTTGGCAATGTGAGAAATAAGACGAGCCAGCCAGATCTCTAGACTTCACATTCTGTTATTCCTTATAGACCTGTATTAAGAACCTTGTGATTTTACCATCTCTTCCATGATGTATGCTCTGTAATCCAAAGTGAGATTGCTCATCATTTATGAAATTATGGAAATAACTGTGATCTTCCTCTATGAATAATCTTGGCTGCATGATCCTGTAAAACCTACTTAGTGAATAAGAAGCTTTCCCGAGAACTCATCCTTGATGCATTCATTCCCATTCATTTTCTCTCTGTCTCTGTAGTGCACACATGCACAGAATCAACTATTAAGATAGAATGCAGAGGTGGAGAAAAGCATAGACTTTTCAACCGGGTCATTTTACAATGCAACCATTTTTCAATCTTTTCAAGTATTCAGAACATTCTTGTGGCGTTCTGGTTGCACTGTGCTTACTCCTTGTCAGCAGTGCAAAAGCACCACACGATGAGAAAGGCGAACCTTTCTGTGCCTGGAGAGAGTCGCAACCTCAGAAACCCACAGGGGCAGTTCCACTCTGTCCTCTGGGTTCACTGGGAGTCACCACTGACTCACAGGCCCTGAGGGATCAGGGTGAGAAAAGAACATTTTTGGATTTGGAAAGCTGTTCCAAAAGAATGGCACTCAGTCAGAATTCTGGGACGTAATGTCACAGAATTGGTTTTAACACAAACTTACATAATGTTTTCCATCGCTAATTCAGATAAATATGTCAACATGATGGATCTTTTTGTTTTAAAATTTGACAGAACTACAATCCGAACCTTTTAAACTTTTGTTGAAATTCAAACTCAAAAACCTAGGCAAGCCTCTGAAGGTCACAGTCTCAGAATTCTTCTTGAAGCTACTTTAATTCTTAATGTCTTAATTACTTGCACTTATTAAATAATTGAAACCCTCTAACAAACAAAAGATGAGATGACTGTACTATCTGACCAAGATGATGACATGAGGCCCTTCTATAAAGAGAAAAACAAGAATTATGTTGGATTGGGGTATATATGTTTTGAGTAGAAGAACTTAAAACCTGTATTCAACACAAGTTACTGATCCTTAAATACACTCACACATTAACTCTGTGTATACATATCAAGAGCAACAATGACAATAAGTTTTGTCCTCAGAAACATTGCATTATTTATATTTTAAAACAACAAATAGAATCACACTCTCCAAGTCAGTAGGATAATCCGAGATAATTCTATGCAAAACTCATCAGCCCCACCCCCCAAAGTCCATTTCCAATGTGGTATTGACACATAGCAAAGGTTTTCAAGACTGTAAATCTTGATGAAAACAGACAATCTTCCTCTTTCTCCTGTGCAGCAGCTAATGAGTTTAAGTCTCAAACTTATAGCTAACAATCAAACAGTTAAAAATAGAGAAACTCCCAGGGTCCCCTTCACATGTGCAATTCATACATAAATCCTATAATGTGTAGAGAATAAAAATGGCTTTGAAAACATGAGAATTTGATGGTACTACCTGTAATCAAAAATCTATATATTGCTTTTTCAGTATACATAACCGTTCATTAGTTTTTCTTACAAATCTATTTACAAGATTCACTTGAAGTGATGGTATTTTGTAATGTTCAAAATGTAGTCTCATACTATGTAATATGTAAAAAATGAGCTAATCAACTTTACCTTAGAATTCAGTTTCCCTATTCTTATATTTTTTTTGGGGGGAGAGGGAATAAATAGGTATAAACTATCAAGATATGAGTTACTGATGAAGTTTAAAGATATTTCAATATAGATTTCAAACCAGTGCTAAAAGAAAACTCTTCAAATTTTTACTAATAGACAGCATCATGATAAATGAAGAAAAGCCTGAAGTTTTCAACAATTTACTTGGATTCAAAAATCAATGCTCATGATGCAGCCATATATAAATTAAATGGTATATAAATATATATAGTATGTAGATATACTATTTAATTTATAGTGGATAAGTCGAGTTTTTCAGCATATTTTAAGCAGTTTTTGTGGTAAAAGTGGATGCCCTACTAATATTCAGGTCAGCTTCTACTTGAGTATATATGGTAGTATATTTATTGTATTGACCAAGTATGTTGCAAAAGAACTCTTCAAAATCTATAAATATCACCTTGAGAACAGATATTAATCTGACCCAAATAAAAGTATTTTCATTCACACCAAGTATATAAGAGCTATTGTTAAGGCCAATAGAGTCAATATTGAAACATAATAACTCTATGATCAACACAATGTTACATTGCCAAGTGGTGAAATTCTCACAACTGTTATATTTGAACTCATTGTTGCAACCACAGTGTCAATCCTTCTCCTTGATAGTTGTCCTCATTTTCTCTGACCTTCTGTTAACCAAACATAATGTCCTTTTTCAGAAAATGATGTCCTCTGAAAACACAGCCAAAATATGTAAGGTGAAGTTCTCACCATCCTCACTTGTTAGAAACATTTTGGTAGTACTTTTTCCAGGACAGTTTATTCATTTTTTTTTAAAATTAAATACTTATATTGGGCACTCTTAACATCCCATCACAATCTATATCATCATGCATCAGTCAAGCACAGTTGTACATATGCTGCCATCATCATTTTCAATGCATTTTCTTTCTACTTTACCCCTTGATATCAGCTTCTTATTTTCCCCCTTTCTCCCTTGCCTGCCCTTGCCTCATGAACCCTTGTAAAGCTAGAGATTATTATTTTCATATCTTATTATCTCATATTATTTTCATATCTTTCATGGTCCTCTGTTGCCCTTCACCAACCTTTCTGTTTCATCCTCCTGGGAGGGGGTTATATTTTGATCCTTGTCATGATCAATTCATCCGGACCCCACCCCACCCCACACACACCTTCCCTTATCCTCCTAGTCTATTCTCATTGTTGGCCCTGAGGGGTTTATCTCCACTGAATTCTCTGTGATTCGGTATCTTATCTATAACAGTGTACACGTTATGATCTAATCCAATTTGTAAGGTAGAATTGAAGTTATGGAAGTGGGGAGAAGAAGCATTAAAGAACTAGAGGAAAGTCGTGTGTCTCATCAGTGCTATACAGCATCCTGACTGGCTCATCTCTTCCTTGTGATCCTTCTGTGAGAGGATGTCTAACCATCTACAGATAGACTTTGGTTCTTCACTCCATACCCCCACCGACATTCATATTGTATATGATATGGTTCTGGGTCTTAGATGCCTGATAGCTGATCTCATTGACAGACACCTCATGATCCCACAGGCTGGTGTGCTTGTTCCATGTGGATTTTGTTACTTCTCAGCTATATGCCCACTTGTTTATCTTCAAGCCTTTAACACCCCAGATGTTATATCTTTTTTTTATGTTATATCTTTTAATAGCCAAGCACCATCAACTGATGGTGATTGCCACATTTGCTTATGCACCCATTGTGTCTTCAGCGATCATGCTGGAAAGGTAAGCATTACAGAATGCTGACTTACTAGAACAAAATGTCCTTGTGTTGAGAGAATACTTGAGTTGAGCCCCAATGTCCATCTGCGAGCTTAATATTTAACAAGTAGCTATTCCCCTCACTATATAAAAATATATTTATGTATATACATGCCTATATTTAAACCTCTGTAAATGCCCTTTATTTCCTGGTTCTTTTCTGTATTTTCTGTTACCTTCCTCTTGTCCTACCATCATGGTCAGCCTACATTCGAGTTTAGTAACTTCTAGCTGCTACATTGTCCTCGATTAAGACCCACTAGACATCCTATGCCCTTCTCTCCATTGATTTTAGTTCACTTATTTTTCCCTTATCTCTGGGTTGTTCCCCAATCCCCAACCCTCCTTCTTTTCTCCCACCTCCCCCTTCTCCCATATACCCCTGGAACCATCAGTCCCTTATTTTCAACTCCAAATTTTTTATCCCACCCATCTTATGTAGCTAGACATGCAGAGACATTAATAAGTGCAAAAACCAGGTAAAGTCTAACAAAAGAAGTCAAAACCAACAAAACAATAAAAATAACAGCAATGCAAAAAAAATAAACCACAAAACAGTCCTTGGTATTTTCTACATTTTTTGCCAACACAAAAATTCAAATGCAACAATTCTTCCACACTTTCTTATTTAGAGTTCAATTTTTTCCCCTTGGGGATCTGTGTAACTCTTATTACACTCCATACCTCCATCCATTATATGAAGCACATTTGTACTTTGTTGTACAAAAGCTTTTCTTTCTACTTGAGCCCTCGATACCAGCGTCTCATTTTTCTCCTTTCTCTCCCGGCTCCACGAACACTTGATGAATTTTAAATTACTATTATTTTATCAGATCTTACACTGGGAGGTGGTCATATGTAGATCATTATAATTGGTTCCCCCTTTCTACCCCACCTCCCCTCCACTCTCCTGGTATTGCCACTCTCACCACTAATCCTGCAAGGATCATCTATCCTGGACTCTCTGTGTTTCCATTTGCTATCTGTCCTGGTGCACATCCTCCAGTCTATCCAGACTTGTAAGGTATAATTGGGATCATAGTCTAACTTTTACATGATTGAAAATACAGTGGCTTAAGTCGGGCATACTTCAGTCACTAAAGTGACATCCTCACTCTTCAACATTTGAAAGAAGTCTTCTCAGAATATTGGCCAGTGTAATACATCATTTGATTTCTTGACAGCTGCTTCCATGAGCATTGGTTGTGGATCCAAGTATGATGAAGGCCCTGCAAACTTCAATTTTTTTGATTTATCATGATGATGTCTATTGTTCTTTACAATAATGCAAACACCATGAACAGTGGCGGTGGTGTTTTTAGGTTCTCTCATCAGTTCTCACTCATAACAACCCTACATACAACAAAACAAAACCCTACCCAGCCCTGTACCACCAGCACAATTGTTCTTATGGTTGAGCTCATGCATATCATCCTGTGTCAAAATCCATGCTCTTGAAGGTCTTCCTCTTTTTCATTCCCTTGCCACTTCACCAAATAAGATGTCCTTCTTCGGGGACTTATTTCTCCAAGTTCAGGCTGTATTTCAGAAGAGGACAGATATGGAACAAAAGATACCATTGCTGATGTCAAAAGAATAGGAAAAGCATAACAAAGTGTAGGCCTTTGAAATATGGTTCTTGGAGAAGAATATTGAGTTGGACTGCCAGAAAACAAACAACTCTGTCTTGGAAGAATTCCAGTCATAATGTCCCTTAGCAGTGAGGATGCCAAGACTTCTCTTTATTTAATCGTGATCAGGATGATCAGTCCTGGAGAAGGATGGCATGCTTGAGAAAGTAGAGGTTCAGTTAAAAAGATGGATTGACAGTGCTGACACAGTGCTCTCAAATAGAGCAATGATTGTGAGGACGACACAGGACTAGAAAATATTTTCTATATAAGGTATAAATGTACTGTGACCAACTCAAGGCACCTAACAAAATGCCACCACAACGAGGTGAAATTTAACTATTTCAGAGAGAGAACCAATAAGTATGATGTTGTTTGGAGTGCAAAATAGGAGAGGTTTTTGTTTTGTGCTGTTTTGTCCACCACCGCCACCTCCCCCCCCAAATTGAACAGCTGCTGTGAGTGCCATCTTTGAAAATACTATTAAAACACCTTCTGTAAGAAAATCCACTCTCTTGACATACCTTCACAAATTCATATGGATTTTATATGAGTGAATTTTTCTATAGGTGATTACAAGCATGAAGAATATAAATATGACATGATAGATGGCAGGGATGTGGGCACACTGACCTCTTCTGGCTTCTCTGTTGTCAGGAGGCAACCCTGCACAGTCCATCCTTCTTTACTTATTCTGACACCAACCATGCCCCCCACACCACTCTACACTGGGTTCCACAATCTGATGCTATAGCCACAGAAAGTGCTCACAACCAAAGGGGTTCATTGAGGCAGTTAAGAGGTTACCATAAGTTAGGGTCAACAAATGGTAAGGATAGAGTCATTGGTTTCCTCTGCCCGCCATCAGCGCTCCTCTTACCAGTTCTTAGCCTTTCAGAATATGGAATCCAAGTCTCTTTCCACCATTCAGGCCTTCAGTAGCATAGCCCTTTGCCTTTGCCCCCATGGGCCAGGAAAGCAGTCAGCCTGTTTTCACTGTTACACAGTTCCACAGTTTCGGGTCAAGTGAGGAGAAAGTACCCCAAAGTACCTTGGTATCACTCCTGCAAGTCTCTGTGCCACAGTGTGTAATGCGTTTGGTCTTGGTGGCCTCCACTACTTCAGACAGAGACCTTGCATGCGCTCTGTCCTAGTACTACCAGAACATGAGACTATCTCAAGAACAGACGTGATGCATTGAACACTAATAACTAAAGACTCTAGCTATAGCAAGACACCAAGAACGTCAGACATGCAGATAACAAACACTTTCTTTACAGACATAAAAGGAAGAGAATTTTAAAACAGATGTCAGAAGTGACTCTGAAACTTTCTCAGAACGCCTAAAATTAATGGAGCAAACGATGAGATAAAGAACTGAAAAGAAAATTTCAAAAGGAAGCTTGAGAAGAGAAAGTAGAAACATACAATGAAATGTGCGAAGACCAGAAGTCAGAAGAATGTGCTTGGCTTATCTCAAACTGAAAGAACTAAAAAAAAAAAAAAAAAAGGAAACCTCAAATTGAAATATAAAAGACTCCATGGTCAAAATGGGACACTGTGTAGAAGTATCAAAAGATGAAAAAATACAGTCACTATACAAAAATGAATTGGTTGACATTCAACAACTCCAAGAGGTAGCATATGATCAAGTACTAAAGGGGCTGAGGGAAGAAGTCCAAGATGTAGTAGGCATTAGCAAGAAATAATGTTCCAGGAATTGACAGTGCTAACTGAAATGTCTCACCATGCTGAGGAAGCAATATAATCACTCACTCACCTATCACAATAAATTTTTAAGATAGCTATCTGGAGAACTGACTGGAGAAGATCCATATTCTATTATAAAGAAAGGAACACAAACAGAATGCAAGTAATATGTTGCTGAAGATAATTCAAAGACGGTTGTAACAGTACTTTGACAAAGAGCTATCAAAGATTCAAACTGGATTCAGCAGAGGAAGTAGAATGAAGTATATGACTGCTGACATCAAACGGGTCTTGCCTAAATACAGAAAACACCAAGTAGATGTGTGTGCTTTGTTGACTACACAAAGGCATTCAACTATGCGTATCAAACAAACGATGGATCACACTGAGAAGAACTGGAATTCTAGAAGACTTTATTGTACTCATGTGGAACCGGTACGTGGACCAAGAGGTAGTCATTCAGAGAAAATGAAGGGCTACTAAATAGTTTAAAATTAAAAAGGTCTGCATCAGGGTCATTTCCATTCATCATACTTCTTCAAATTGTATGCTGGTGAAATAATCTGAGAAGTTACAGTATACAAAAAGGACTTGTCATCAGAATCAGAGGGAAGCTTATTAACAAACTGCAATATGCAAATGGCACAACTTTGCTTGCTGAAAGTGAGGAAAGCATGAAGCATTTTCAGATGAGAGTCAAAGAAAGCCTAACCTCATGTCTGGATTGCAACTCAATGTACAGAAAATTCCAACTGTCATAAATGGACCAATAAGCAACATCAGATAAACCAAGAAAGAATAGAAGTTGTCAAGAACTTTATTTACTTGGATTGACAATGAATGCTTATGGAAGCAAAAGTCAAGAAATCAAATGATGTATTTCATTAGGAAATCTGCTGCAAAGTACATCTTGAAGATGTTGAAGAACAAGAATCTCACTTGGAAGACCAGCATTTGAAAGATCAGCAATCAAGAATGAAGGCAGGAGAAAGGCTGCACTTGACTTATTATGTTGGTTAGCAATTTTGATAGTACCAGGAACTGACAAAATAATTTTAAAAATCTGTCTTGAAGGAAGTACAGCCAGAATGCGCTTCGGGAGAGAGTATGGCCATCTGTCTCACACAATATGGACTTGTTATTAGGAGATTCTAGTCTCCAGAAAAGAACATCCTGCTCAGGAAAGTGGGGAATGTGTAAAAAGAAAGAGCCCCTCAAGGAGATGAATTTGCCCAGGGGCTGCAACTATGGCTCAAATGTGCCCCCAATTATGAGGATGATGTAGGTCACGGCAATGCTTAGCTCTGGTGTATCCAAGGTCTCTAAGTGGAAAATGAGTTAACAACCCCTAACACGAGCAATTTTAGTAATACATTTTAATAACAAATTTAAGATATTTTTTTACTTTTATAATTATATTTATATATGGGTGAGTCTGTGATTTCTACTCCTGTACAGTTCCTGTTTCAGAGACCTGCAGGAGTCGTTCTATCCTGCTCTACAGCGTTTCCATGGCCACGGTCATATATTCTAAAAACAAATCAAGATAGAAAAATGAAATTCTGTCAAAAAGAAAGAGTGACAAGAGAAAACTTAAGAGGGACTCCAGAAACATTTTCATTATTAAGAGCTTTGATGATCGGTTTGGTAAAAACAAACTTTGGGGGGCAGTAAGAATGAATGAGAACTTCACCAGGGAGGCAGGCGCCAACAGATAGCGATGCCAGCAGAGGGGCTGGTGGGGAAGCAGAAAAGTGGGAGATAGAGAGAGAAGGAGAGAGGGAGGGAGGGAGAGAGGGAGAGGGGGAGGGAGAGAGAGAGAGGGAGAGAGAGAGAGAGAGAGAGAGAGAGAGAGCCATTAAGTCAACGCTGGCACTGTAAACTCGCCAGAAGAAGAAGCTTTGTGAGAAGATGTGACTGTTTTCAAAAAGACTTCAGAAAACCATGTAAGGCCGTTAGTTCTACTTTAGTGCCATCTACAAATTTTACACGTTTTCAGAAAGCTATTAACAAATAATTATTTGCCCCCCCCCCATCAGTAATACATGTCTGCTGTATAATGGCAATTATGTTTCAAAACCGGATAACTCACTGTTCTCATAGCGGAGGGGCTGCTGGGAAAGCCGAAGCATGGGTGCCCCTGCCCTCGCCGCTCGCTCCAGTTAGCCAGACCTTTCTGCTGACGTTTCAAAAAAAGAAACATTCTGTTCCTGTTGATTTTACATCCCCACCCCCCTTTTTTGAAGTGACCGCACTTTATTCCAACTTTATTTCCACGTCCCAAATCCAAGCCTGCCGCCATCGGTCGACTCTGATTCGCAGCAACTCTACAAGGATGGAGTGGTGGTGCACCTGAGGGTCTTCACAGCTGCAGACCCTGCTGCAGGCAGGCGGCCACACCTGGCTCCTAAGGAACAGCTGGGGGTGGGGGGACCGCACACCTTTCAGGGGGCAGCTGAGTGCCTTTACCGCTGCGCCCTCAGGGATCCGCGGAGGGTCTCCTAGGGGATGCCAAAGCATCTTTCAGACATGTATACCCTAGCCGTAGAAACACGAGAAAAAAATGCTTTTAACATGACTTAAAATAAAAATCAACGTGCTGCATGATAGTTACTGCATGATTTCATTCGTAATTTTTCTTCTTTTCAAGTAGTGACTCCGTCTGCCATTAATTTTATCTTACTACTCTTAAAGAGAATGCTCAGCCCATTTTCTGAATCTAAGAATATTAAATAACTAAACCTCAAATAACAAAGGATTCCACACACCCTGTCCTCATATCATAGTTGCCTGAAGCATTAGTTTCCCATAATTTCTCCACTAAACATCACAGTGTATATAGAGCCAAAGAAACGCTTTACCTGAAAGATCAAATCCCCATGGAAAGAGGGGAAAGTCAACTTTCCCAGAAAACATTTAGTTTTAACAGTCCAGGGGTTTCCAAAGGCACTGGGAAAATATTCTATAAAAAAACAAACTTTGCGGTTGCTGTCCTGAATAATCTCTGCAGCCTCCCCTGACTACACAGCTGTGCAGGCCAAGTGTGATTTAGGGGCCTGAAAACCCAAAGCCTGCGCCGCTTCAGTAATCACCCATCTGACTGTCCAGGGGCTCCAGCAACCACGTTCCAGGACCCTGGCTGCTTTCCACTCGGGTAGATTTTCCCCGCAGCTTAAACCTGTCATTCTTTGTGGAGGGTAGCTGGGAAGAAGCGAACAGATACTAAAGTGTGCGCTTTTAAATTTTCATTCGAAAGTCAGTCACTACCTAAAACCACATACCCATATGGATGAGTAAAGAAAACCCAGCGACTCCTGAGTGTGTTTCAGCATGGTATCCAGTCTCAGATGGAGACTTCCATTGGATTGAAGTCCCCGCCTCCAACTAGGAAAAGAGAGATCTATATATTATTTCCCAGGGTGTTATAAAGCTATTTTATGAGAGAAGAGTGATCTGCTACTTAAAGGTCACAACAAGGGTATAAAATAATGATGAATAATTTATAGCATAAACGTTTGAGGAATGTGGAGGTGACACTGGTGGCAGAATGGGTTACAGGTTGGGCTGCTAGCTGCAAGCTCAGCAGTTAGAGACCACCAGCCATTCTTTGCGAGAAAGAGGAGGCCTTGTGCCCCCGTGAAGGTCTACAGTCTCAGAACCACAGCGACAGTTCGACATTGTTCGACAGAATCCCTGGGAGTTGGAATTGACTCCTGAAAGGGAGTTTTGAGTTAGTATTGCCATGCCAACTACATTTTCTTTGAGACTTAGTTTTGAGATGCTTGGAGAGTTTAATGACAAAAAAAAGTTATGTCAGTGTGTTTGAAACAAAATTAGTACTTTAGTCTCAGGAGAATTTTCATTCTCTTTGATACATTTAAGTAAAGTACAGTAACGTTTCTTAAAAATATAAGCATATGCATCATTTCATATAAATTATACCCAAAGTAATTAACTCTTCAATGTTCACACTAAAGGAAAGAAGTTACCGATGGCTTTAAAATATATTTAAATATTTACTGTTTTGCTATAAATTAAAAGTTACCATTTGCTTTCATTTAAATACATACATAGTCTTTCTTGTTTTTGTTTGTTTGTTTTTGGGGCATCACTACCTTCTGGTGGTGGGAGTAGGAGGCCCCACGTTGCTGCTGGACTTGAACCTCCAACCCAGTGGGCCGCAGTCCTGCATACAACCACTACGCCACCGGGGCTTAGCCCTATAATCTTTCTTGAGTGAGGAAAAAAATTATTCTGGAACCGAAAGTGGTAAAATAGTTTAAATCTTGCAGAAGTAAATAAGTTTAGGGAATAATACATAATAGACAAATGTAAAGTCACACATAGCCACCTACAGTACTCCTTACATTATTCTTGTCTGTATTTCTCTCCAAGCAAAATACTTAATGAGTAATCCTCAAGTTTATTTTTCAATATGTAAAGGCCAACTCAGAAATTGTAAACAATTTGCATCAGATGGACAATTTGGTCACATTTACATTTTAATCCCATTAACCACACACATCCATTAATAGCTTTACTCAGAAACAAATGTGAAAACTACCACCTTTCCCCTCCTTTAGATAAGTAGATAGATGATAGATGATAGCTATATATATAGATAGATAGATAGGTAGATAACAGATAGATGATAGAGATTGTGTGCCATAAAGTCAATGCTGGCAATTTGAACTCGCCAGCAGCATTGTGAGATGATGTGACTGTTTTCAAAAAGACTTCAGAAAACCCCATAAGGCAGTTCTATTTTAGTGCCATCTACAAACTTTATAAGTCTTCAAAAAATTATCAACAAATAATTATTTGTCCCGCACCCTATCAGTAATACATGTCTGTTGTATAATGGCAATTATGTTTCAAGACTGGATAGCTCACTATTCTCAAGGGGATGCTGACTCATGGTGACCCAATAGGACAGGGTGGAACTGCTCCTGGGGGCTCTGAAGACACTAATTCCTTTCAGGTATAGAAAGTTGTTCTCATCAAAACCGTATACAAAGTATTGAAAGTCAAATTCACCAAATTCATAACCTAGCAAGTCATATTAAAAATACATTGCAAACTGGTCACATATTAAAGAGAGTTAAGAAATGAGTTGCAAACATGTACTGGTGAGGGTTTAATATATTCAGGATCTTAAAGAAATACGTAGAAAGTAAAATTCAACTGTTTTGAAGTCAAAATGATGTGATAAACACAGAAGTAAGACAAAAGAGGCACAAAGCCTCCTGCTTGTCAACTCATGTTCTACTAAGAGAAAAAGTCTTCCCATTCATAAGTAGAAATCATTGAAGGCTGCATAAAACAGGAATTTATCGAAATATGCTTCAGATCTTTCACACAGTCTTTCACATCAAATACTGGAAAAAAATTATCTCCTCATTTTCCAGGCAAAGGATCGCTGAGATCACTCATGTGAAAAAGGTACTCCCTGACTCAGTTGTCAAAGGACAGGCAGTGTCCTGTGGGGTAAGCAATGGGCTGCTGACCAGTGACTTTTGGATATTCTATCATTAAAAAGTCACCATATAAAAGTCTATCTGCTAAAATCTGCTAAGAATCAATAAATCACTGAGGTGTTTCTAGGTATCCTCCTCTTCTACTCCCATACACGTGCTCCACGCCTCTGTCACCAATTCTTATAGCACACATGTCATCATTATTTTTGGTGTCATTCATTGCACCTGATTCTACCTCCAGGACGGGTGACCTTATGAATAACCAAACGTGATCAGACCCTGTGCCATCATCACTATCACGGGGATGCTTGAGCCTGTTGCTATAGCAATGTGTCGATCTGCCACATGGAAGGTCTCTCTCATTTCACTAACCTTTACCTCACCTGCCATGCCATCTTTTCCTAGAGGCTATGTTCAACATCAGCAATTGAAGTCTTGCTAACCTCACTTCTAAGGAGCTTTCTGGTTGTGGTTCTTCTTTGAGTGATTTGTGCATTCTTCTGGTGACCCATGATAAGTTCAATATTCTTCACACCTATCCCAGTGAAAATACAGCAATTCTTTGATCATCCTTCTAATTTTTCAGCTCCCACAAACATGGAGATTGACAAAACCACAACACAGTCACCCAACCAAAAGTTCCCACCAGACGATCCCATGGGGAAGATTGATTGGGCCATCTTTGCCAAAGGGCTAGCCTCACTGGCCTCCCTCATGCCAGAGAATTTTAAGATTGACAAGGTTCAGACTAGAACAAGAGATCTAGTTTCAAAGCAGTCAGGTAGGTTAGTATATTATCTTATTGTGGATAATGGCCTCATTAGTCTATTGAGGAAAGAAAGCCAGAATGGCCCCATGAATGAAAACCACTTCCACGTACTTTGAAACAGCATGGCCTTAATCAAAATAGGGAATAAAGATTTGTTTCAAAATGTCTAAGGGACTTTAAGAAAGAAAAGTTTTTGTGAGAAAAGATATTTTTGTACATTTGAATATATTTATAGAATAAGAAGTCTTAATAGTCCATTATGTTTAAATATTAATAGCTTAAAAGGGGGCTATTTATTATTATATTATAATTGCCTATTTTATTAGAAAATCCTGTATTAAGCCTCAGGGCTTTTGTTAGACTCAGATTACAGCATCCCGAATAGCCACGTAACTATTATCAGATACACTAAAACTATACTAACACTTGCTCCTTAAAAAAAATTTTAATAGAGAATCTGCATTAAATCACAATTAAGGAATTATTATCTTATTTCTACATTTTGAGATTCTTTTAATAGGCTGTAAAACATTACAGTGTTGAAGAAATAAAATTCTAATAACTAGTCAAGAAACTTGAATTGTATTAAAAAATAGCACAGTAAAACTTTACTCTCCAAATACTACACTTAAAATATTTTTATGAACTTGCTATTTTTGCTTTGTTAGGATTTAAAAGGTACACACAATATACCAGTACAGCTGTGGAAGATTTGGTAGCTAAGAAGATTTTAAAATCATATTCAGAATCCCAATCTTGCATTCTGTTTATTAAGTTTTGATATTATAAAATGATCCCTTAACAAAAATGTTATGTGCATCTTGAACAGTTGCAAATTTTATCTATGTATATTAAGGTTTACATTTATTTTCAAGTTAGAATTATTTAAAATGAGATGACATGTCAATGAAAACTACTGTTTGGATTCCAAAGTTCAGGATTTCCACTTTTGCTTTTCCTATTGATTTGCTATATCCTTTGGGTGAGTTATTGATCTCTCTGGTCCTACTAACAAATGAACGCAATGCTTGGGTTATCATGAGGACAGAAGTAGAGGTCTGGCACATTTTAGCTGTGACAACTTAGGCAAGTTCCAGAGTCTTATATGTCCTTAATTTCATCATACATAAATGTTCTGAACTCCTAAAATTATTATGAATAACTATACAGACTATGGGTATCGTTTGCCATTTAAGGAGATGGCCGCCTAGGGTTCTGAAAGGAAACCACAAAGGCAGTCTTTCGGGTGGTTCAGATCGCAAGATCGGCATGAAGGTACAAAATGCCCTGCTCCACAGCACATACTGGGGACTTGATTAAGTCAACTCTGAAAGGGAAATAAACCACTATCATCACATCGATTCCAACTCACAGTGACTCTACCGTACAAAGTAGGGCAATACGACTTAAAATTTCTGAGACAGATCATCTGACCGCCTCATCTTTTTGCATGGAGTGGCTACTAGGTTTGAACCTGAGATCTTGTGGTTAGAAGCTCACTTGTTCAGCCTCTCTTCTCCTGGAAGAGAGTCAGTTTCAATCAGCTTTGTGAAATACCAGTTAGAACTTTACAGAGGGGGCGATCTGCTGAAGCCTTCAGAAGACACAAACGCGAAACTACGGCCTCTAGTCTGAAAGTAAATCTAAATGCAATACAGTTCATTTCATTGATTTAGTTCTTTATGAAGCCAGAAGATACGTCATGATCTATTAAAAACATTCAAAACCTCTGGGAGTTAGGACGGATGTTGGAATTTGTTCAAACCATGGAAGAGCTGATTCAGGATGCGAGCAGACGTGCTAAGAGGCTCCTAACGAAACTCGACTCACATTCATCATGTGCTGGATGCTGGAACAGCTTTTGCTCCGTCCCAGATGGTGGCTTAAATACATTTCAAACTATTGTGGGTTTATATAGTACATGACAGAAGATAATTTAAACACAATGTCCCAATTGTATATTTGTTTGGGTTATAACACTTACTGTGTGTGTGCAATAAATGTCCCACTACAAAAAAAATAAAAAATGTTTTCCTTATACATAAATCATTCCCAGTTTTGTTGCAGTGATTGGAAAGTGAGGATTAAATGCATGTGATTCTTATCCTTTAAAAATGTTCCTACTGAGGATCTTTGTCAAGTTCTGTTCTTTTATGATTTAAATTTATGTGGGTTATAAATCAGTTCTATTTTAGTCCTTGTATTTGATTTGTAGAACTACCATTTAAACGTGGCCATTAAATCAGATTGTTGTTTTGTGAAGTTTCAATATTATTCAAGCTAATAGGCAATGAAAGAAAACAAAATATGCTAATTTTTCAATGAAGCCGAAAAGGCTGGTTTTTAACCTAAAAGTTCCATTTTTAATGCATGTCCATTTGAAAGCCTTTAAGTTGCTCAGTAACTTTGAGAGAATAAAAGAAGTATTTGTTTATTCCCATAGGGAATATTCTTTACACCTGGAAAAACAGCTGATCGAATGAAGGAAGTGCTGGCTAATGGGAGTCAGAGGCACAGATGACAGTAGTGGCCTAACCCCTAACAACCTACAGAAAATCATTCACTAACCTAAATTCATTTATTTGTTGTATGCAAAATGAGGAGCTTTTTCTACAAAGTCTATTGCTGTTCCTTTCATTCCAACTCATACCCAGAGCTGGAGTCTTTGCTATCCAGTCGATTTCTCATCAGAGCAGCCCTACCTGGGGACCTCTAACACCCTAAGACTGTGACTATGACTATGCAGTGGTCTTTGGTCTTCAATCTGCGGCATTGGAATCTACACTCTGCCACATATTTAAATGACATGAACTCATCATTAACTTCTTTGTACCTGAATCTCTTGTTAAGTAATTGATGACAAAACTCATACAGTGGAGGCAGTGATGACTCAGTGGTAGAATTCTACCTTTCCAAACCGGAGAGCCAGGTTCTCTTCCTGGCACCTCATGTGCAGCCACTCTGTCGGCCAGTGCATGCTGTTAGGATGCTGAATGGGCTCCAGTGGAGTTTCTAGACTAAGACCGGGTGGTGTGATGAACTACTGTCAAAATGAGTCCATGGAAACCTCATGGATGATAACTGTCCATCCTGCTTTCTGTGGGCCCGCCAATATGAACACAACTAATACCAACAACCAGTGCAATAGGCATGCTTTCTCTCCATGGCAGAAAAAGGAACTAGAAACATCACAGAATTCTACAGCAGCCTTAAAATACTTAGGAAAGTAGTTTTCTTTCCCAGTGTCTAGGTTTTTTTTTAATTTATTAATTGGAGGTTAATACATATATCATTCCTTAGTTTAATGATGTCTAGCTGAATTGTACATTTGCTACCACAATCAGTTTCCAAGCAGTCTGTTTCTACATGGAATCCTTGGCATCATGTGCCCTCATCCCACCCCCATTCCACGCTAACCACCTACTACTTTCCTCCTCCTTTGCACATCTCCATCTAGAGCAACACCAATGTGCTCACACAGGGAAGCCATATTCTACCTCAGAATCCTTTTATGTACTGTTGCCTCTGCCGGACACTGCCCCCAAAGAGAATCATGCACTAGACTCCCACCTTCTGAGGTATTGACTCCAATGCCATCATATCAAATAGTTCTTGACTCCAATGCCATCATATCAAATAGGTCTTGTTTATTTTATTTAAAATTGCAACTACCACCCTTTCCAGCCTCATCCCAGATTTTTCTATAGTCCACCTGCCACGTATATTACTTATATTGTTTATCATCTTTCTCTCCCACTCTATCCCATGAACCCTGCAAACTACTTGAAACAAGAATTGTTTATTATGTTTAATGCTGTGTCCCTAGTGCTTGTAAGGTGGCTGGCCCATAGGAGACATTAATATCTTCATTCTTAAAGGAATGAACAAGCCGCAGGCTATCAGCCATTTGTATACACATTTTATTGTTGCTATCATTGTTGTTAGGTTATGTCAAGACGGATAGCACTCATGGTGACCCTATGCACAGCAGAAGGAAACACTGCAGGTGCTATGTCATCCTTATGATTGTTACACTTGAGCCCATTGTTGCAACCACTATGTCAACCTATCTCTTCAAGGGAGTTCCTCTTTTTTTCTGGCCCTCTACTTTTTGTAGTCTTTTGTAGTCTCTTTTGTAGTCACTGGTCTCGCCTGATAATATATCCATAGTACTTTGTAAAAAGTGCGTCCATTCTCACTTCATAGGGGCATTCTGGCTATTCTTGTTCCAATGAAGATCTCTTTGTTCTTCTGGCATTTCATGGTATTTTCACTATCATTTGCCAGCACTATGATCCGAATGCGTCTTCCGCAATTTTCCTTATTTCTTATGTCTAACTTGCACATGCATATGGGGCAAGTGAAAGTACCATGCAATTGTGGAAGTACTATGGAAGTGACCCCTCAAAGCGCTTGTCAGTACTTTAGCAGAACGAGCACTTTTGCAGTGGATTGCTCAATTGTACTAGATCCTTTCATGTCTTGACTGTTATTTTCATGAATCTTCCTTATGGATCCAAAGAAAATGATCTCTCTGACAACATCAATCTTCCTCTCTTATCATGATGATGTCTGTTGATCCAGTTGTCAGGATTTGAGTCTGCTTTACATTATGTTGCAATCCATATGGAAGGTTGCAGTTCTGGGTGCTTCAAACCCCACCCCACCCCCTTTCTAGGAAGAAAGTTTGTGTTACCTGGATATTCCAGATTGCTAATAAGTTTTCATATAACCTGAGACAAACAGGTTATATGAACTTGCAATAAGTTATAGATGACAACCAACAGAATCAATCAACCAAGGGTACAATTGAGTAGTTTCATGGGAGGTCCAAATCTTTGTGCTTCCATTTACAGGTTCTGTTGTATTAGGCAGGTTAGTGCACTTCTCCAAGCTCCTGATTCCTCAAGTGTAAAATCGATATAACAATGGGACATCGTTTTTTTTCCTGTTGTATAAAGAGTTCCATTGGCACTATAAGTAGAAGTTAGACTACTAGTATCATGCTCAATATTTCAAACTCCCCAGGCACTCCACAGGAAAAAAAAGATAAGTCTATCTGATCCCATAAAAATTAAAATCTTGGAAACCCTGCATAGAATCACTATGAATTAGAATCAACTCAATGAGAGTGGGTTTGGTTTGAGGTTTATCCTGTTCCTTATGGAATACATGATATAATGCATAGGGTGCTTCCAAACCATAATCCAGCCACTGCCTTGAATCCATTTCCTTCATAGAAACCCTATAGGAAAGGGCAGAACCACCAAGAGGGTTTCCAAGGCTATAAATGTTTGCTGAAGCAGACTGTCACATCTTTCCCCCATGGAAAAGCTGTTGAGTTTGAACTTCTGACCTTCGGTTTAGCAACTAAGCACTTAATTACGGTACCCCTAGGGATCCCTATTTTATTGTGTAGAGCTTAAATATAATAATGCATACAGAGTGGTTAGCACAATGCTGATTTGCAGTACCACGCAAAAGCCACTGCCATCAGGTCAATTCCAACTCACACTGACCCTATTCATGGTTTCCCAGACTTTAATCTTTTGGGGAACAGATTGCCTCATGTTTGTCTGACATTAGACAGATCGATCCTCTTGTGACTCTGTAATGACAACCCGGGTGTTAGCAGTCAAACACTCACCTGATGGTACCACCAGATTTGAAGGAAGTCCTGAATAAATAATTGTACTAGAAGGTCTGCTGGGGTGGTGGTCACACGTTGCACTGCTAATCTCGAAGTCAGCAGTTCAAAACCAGCAGATGCTCCAAGGGAGAAAGACAGTCTCTCTACCCCCATAAAGAGTTACGGTCTCAGAAACCAACAGGGGCAGTTCGACTCTGTTCTACAGAGTCAGGATGAATCAGCATCAAGCTAGTGGAAATGAGCTGAGTATTATTATCCTACAGTTATTTTCACTCACTTTATTAGAATCTCCCAAAGTCATACAGAAATCTCCGAAAATCTTGATAATTATACAAGTTATACTGGTAAAGCCAGCAAAAGCATGGGCATTTAGAATGAACAAAAAAAGAAAAATATTCTCAAGCCAAAGACAACGGTGGTTAGCATTTTCATCATGTGTTATTAATACAATGGTATAAGATTCGAAAGATAAACATTCATTCATCATGTTTTCCTTAAGGAATTTCTGTCTAAAGGTGGTTGTTTTTTTTAAGTGAATAGTTTACATACTTAAACTTTCTTATCAAGATGGTTTAATAGACGCTTATGATTACAACAATTACACATGTTCCCCAAACCCTCATACAGAGAACATAAACACAAACAGATACATCCTATTCATCAGTGTGACTCGCATGGATATGCCAGTCTCATTAGAGTTAAAAGTGTGTAAAATATGAAACATATGGCATGAAAAGTCAAAACCCAGTGAGAGTTGGCCTTTAGCAAGATGTTTCTTAGAATTCTGTAAAAACTGTGCTTTTAATTTTATAAGCACTGGAAAAATAATTGGATATACAGAAGGCAAATGGAACAGCTGTGGTAATGATCTAACTGGTGCTCATTAGAAGCTGTGCAAGGCTAACTCATGAGACTGGACTCACAAGACTTCTCCACTCTGAGGCTTCAATCAATTAAAGCATTTCTGAGAATGATAGGAGCCAAGAGAGGAATGCAACATGGCCAAGAGACACCACATTGCAATGTACTTTGTACAAATATTTGTGGTTAATACTGAGATTAACTAACTATTGGCCAGGAAAAATAACTCGTTCCTGAAGGAAGAGCAACCATCTTAGACCACGTGTTTGTGCTAATTTTGTAGTTGTTCTCATTAAATAGGAATTTCATTAGAGATTTAAAATCAGAGAATAAACTACCACCACAATCATTATACAAAGTCCTGATTATACCTCCATTGTGAGAATTCTCATTGATTAGCTTTATTTTAGAAATGTATGGTACCATTTCACTAGAATAGGAAAAATACCATTATGCAGTTGGGTTTTTCTCACATATGAAAAGTGAAAAGAAAAATGTTCAGAGAAAAATAGTCAACAAACAAGTAATTCAAATTCTAGTACACTCGTACATGTTATTTTCGATTAAAAAATGTAGATCAACTGAATTTTTGAACAAAAATTTGAAGTCCAATTTACCCATTATTGCACTCCTGTGTGGGCTTTTCCCCTTTATTTACTCTCAAAGCATACTCCTGGAAGTTTCTTTCATAAATATTAAATCTCTGATGTCAAACTCCACCATTTTTACTTGTCAGACTATCAGATTTTATCTCCTGCCCCTCACCAACTCATGACAACCCAAGAAGTGTGTCCTGTCTGTCTCACTGCCCCATAATGAGCACAGAGCACTATTCAAAATTCATATGTACAACTTACCAGTTTAATCTTGGTACTGTGAGTCCACCATTTTTGTGAGCTGTCCTTGAGTCAGGCTCCACCACATTGGGGGTGGGGGGTGGGGAGAGAGGCTGGGGGCATGTTTCTTCCTAGTCTGTTTGAGCCTGGAAGTTCCCACTGAAACTTGGTCAGCCAGATGGTCTCCAAGGACAGAGGGAAGGTAGCTGTGTTTGAGGTACATTAACCAGTAATGGGACCTGGTCTTCAGACATATAGCAAGTCTTCAACTACTGAGCCCCCAAGACCCTCTGACTAAGGGCAGAAACAGTTATTTACTCTTATGGGTCCACTGAAGATCATGGCCCATGCCCCTAACAGGTACAAGTGAAGGGAAATGCTTACTCATTTGATCGTGCTACATGATATCGTGGTACAAATACCCAGGCAGCTTAGTGGAAGTTAGTTCCATCGGTCCAATCTAGTGTGTTGAACAAATATCTTTGCAGTACATTCCCTGACATAGGCACTGTTGTATAAATCATACATTAGAAGGCCTCAAATATTTTGTGGGAAAATCCTATTATCTTGTAATTCTTTTTTTCCACAAACTTTTGAAATCCCCCCATATATATATATATATATATATATATATATATATATATCCACACTAGCATGCATGCACACACACACACACAGGGTGAGATATAAAGCTATATGGCATGTATATAACTCAGCATATTTACTTCATACAACAACCTTCTAAGAGAGGCACTTTGATTATAATGAATTTTTTAGATGAGGAAACTCAGAAAGACACCTTCAGGTTAAGTAAATTGCCCAAGATTTCAAACCCATGCACGGCAGACCCAGGCTAGTTAGCACTGGACCAGCATTTCTGACATTGCGTGTTTAGTGCAAACACATTCTGTGAATTAAGGCTCTGAGATTGGGAAAAATAAAACAATAGACTTCTTACTTTTTTGTACCCACAGGCTGAATTGCAGCAACACTCCAGTAACAGCAGGGACACCTGGATCTCTGCCCTTGCCTTATGAAGACCCTTTCCCAACAAAAAAATGAGGGTTCCTTGAAAAAGGGGATTCCAGACCAGGGGCAAGAAAAGAATATATGAGGTGAATACATCTTCTAGTGCCACAAACCAGAACTCAAAAGTTGTAAATGGGACATATCAAAAGGGCACAGAAATTAACTTTCTGGAGGGGCTCCCACTTCACAAATTCAGGACAACTTGTGCAGACCAAAGGATAATGATGGTAAAAGTTTAGAACAAATTAAAATGTTAAATCCATGAGACCACAATTAGATAAAAAAGAAAGACAAGAAAGTTATTCTTTACACATCTTTTAACCAACTAGAAATAGGGAAGAAATAATGGAATTAAAGAGTCGTTATTCTACAGGTCAGTGTAACCATTCACTCGATAATCACCAGTATATACTAAAATCATGAGGTAGAAAGGGTTTGGAGGGGAGGATATAAAATAGCCTCCATGGAGCAGCAGAATAGGGGCTGCAATGCTCGGTCTGACCACAGGCTATCTTAGCAACCCCCTTTCTGTCCCACTTTTTCTAAGACACCACGAAAGGATGAATGTGCATCTATCTGTCTTTTTATAACCCATCCGTGTGCTAGAATGTAAAGCCTGTGTGTCAGACAAAAGACTTGTGAGTGAGCTCTCCACATAAATGCTGTGGAACCTGGGTGGATTCTTAACCAATCAGTCCCTCCATTCTCCCATTGCAAGCTTTTCAGGGAAATGTCCAACGTAAAGCTTAATCAACAATAAGAAAGCATTCAATAGCATGCATGGCATGTGGCATAGTTACTAAGCTAATTAAAACGATGTCTTTGGGATTAGGTACTGGATAGCTAATGGGAACGTGGCCTTGAGGAAAACAAACCACACTTTTGCTGATGTTTAGCATAGCTTATCAATTTCTACTTTTGATCTTTAATAATAATTGTTTAACAACTAATTTTGGTTCCAGCACAGTTGGACAAGTAGATTAGAAACTTTATCTTACTTACAAATAGATTAAGGGAACATATGCGTCTACAATAGTCAAGTACTTACCATATTTTTCAAACCATAAGATGTACATTTGGTGCTGAGCCCTGGTGGCGTAGTGGTTGTGTGCATGACTGCAGCCCACAGGGTTGATGGTTCAAATCCAGCAGCAGCAATCCAGGAGCAAGGCTGGGCTTCCTACTCCCACCAGGGCAGTGATACCAAGAAAAAGATACACTTTTCCCCCACAAACTGGGGGAAGCCATCTTCTAGTCCAAAGGTGTGGTACCCCAGAACATTTTAGTATAATGGTACTATTTGATTCAGAATATTTTTTGTTGTCCTGCTCTAAAATTGGGTGTGTCTTATGGTCAGGTGTGTCTCATGGTCCAAAAAATATCAAGTCCAAAAGTTATCAAGTTGATGCCATAGCACACTTGAAGATTACCTTTTTTGGGGGGGTGACATTTTCTATCTAACTAAGTCATCTATTTAAAATATGTTAAACTAAATATTCAGCAAAATGCTTCCTGAAAGAGCACATATCCAAATGTCCCATAAAATTAAATATGTTTTCATTACCTATTGAGATAGTAAGGAAGTAAGAGAATCTTTCAGAAAATGAAAGATGAAAAGTCCGAAAAATTCAGAAGGGTTTAAAAGGTTTTCTGGTTTTCCTACAGGTAGATGTCAATTCCTGGTAAACAAATAATTGGGTTTTGATCAGGCAAAATCAGGAACTCAAGTACAGTACAACATTAAGATCTGGCAAATTTAGATAAGGCTCCAAATTGCAGAAGGTGAGGATGGGCATGAATGCCTTTCTCACCCTTGGCTCAGATGGAAAGGAAACAAGAAAACATTCTCGTGAGAATTGTTAACCACAATCTCACCATCACTCAACTTGGGATCAAAATTCATGCTATACATATCAAAGAAAAAATATCCAAAACCAAAATATAGCCTAAATTAACTCCAGATCATGGGGCTTTCAAGAACCTGGCAAGAGTAAAGTCAAGCTTTCTCTGAAGATCAGATTTGAAATCCAGGACCCGCAGGATTCTCACAGCTCAAATGTAAGACTACACAAACTCAAATACACAAATACTAATCAAAAGAACAAAATTTAGAGCTAGATTGTAGGAAAAAAAGATATTCTTTCAAGCAAAGGGCATTCTAGATCCAAAGTGTATGTGCACATTGGAGGTTGAATTCACCAGTGATATAAAACAATTCTAAACCTAGAACCAATTAGCAATATTACTTCAATATGTGGCCAGCAAAAATAGAGTGTTCCAAAACCATAAATCTGCCACGACTATATATACCTTGGAAACTCTCAGATTTGGAAACCAAAAAAAAAAACTCTCATAACATAGTTGGTAAACCTACTTATGTGGGCACAGATATGTATATCTGATAGATAATAAATAAAATACAGGTGATAAAATAATGACAAACAATAGAAACAAGGGTTAAGGGAGACAGTGGATAATAAAAGATATGAAAATAATCATTGATCAAAGGTTCATGAGGGAGTTGGGGAGGGAAAAGAGAGGAGCTTATATCAAGGGCTCAAGTAGAAAGAAAATGATTAAAAACAAAAGAAAACAAAGAGGAGAAAAAAGAGGTTACTAAATATGTTGAAATGTCTAGCCATAGAGTAGAGGGAGCAAAATCTACCACACGAGAACAAGTCTTCCATTTGCTCCTAAACATTCTCTCCTGAATATGTTTTAACAAACTCAATGGCAGCTAAAAGGTTTTTTAAATAAAAGGTGTGTGATCATCCTTGTTTCTTCTTCTCAGTCTCCCTCTCCAATCCATCAATATACATTATCGTCTCTCCTTTCACAATATACACAGAAGTCGATCACTGACCAGCACTTCCATTGTTACCATCCTCTCATGTCTCAACTACTGCAATCGCTTCCTTTTGCATTAAGCGACCATTTATTCCTCTTCTAAAACACAAGTCACACCATCTGGGATGTGTGGCCAACACTTGCCAAGGTCTTTCATCCGCTTCCAGAAGAAAAGCCTTAGTCTAGTTTCATCTCACCTTTCTTACCATTTCTTCCCTTCCCACCTCCACTCACTCAGGTTCAGTATATTCACTTCAGTTCTCGTCTACAAACCTGCCAAGCAAGCTCCCATCTTGAAAGCACACACTAACCTCAATACCTAAAGCCTAAACTGTGATTCATCCTTCAACTTTCTTTAGGGCCTTTGCTCAAATGTCAGTTTTTCAGAAAATGCCTTTCAGGACTATTAACCTTGATAAAATCATGTCTTTATCCTTTCCACCAGCACTGTCTATCCCATTCGATGGAGTGACTCTTTCTCCATGGTACCAACAGTGATAGGATAGATGTACACATTTTTTCAAATTACGTACTCTGACTAGAAATGCTTAAAAGCAACAACTTGGTGGGTTTTTTTGTTATGTCTAGTTTCCATTGCAATGTCTTCAGGACCTATAACAGGGCACAGCACAGGCTGTGCTTGAAACATTTTAAAGAAAATTTGTAAGTAAATAATGAGTGACTTAACAGAATGATCAAGGACCTTGGGTCAGACAGCCCTGTACTTGGATTTGCATCGTTATTTTCTATGTAAATTTGGGCAGAATCTTAACCTTACCAGGACTCCGCTGTTCCATCTCCAAAAGGTGACTATAAATGCTTCTATTGTAACTGTGATCATGGCTAGAATAAAAATTACATACATACACATCTGTTTAATATATATGAAAACATGTCACATTGACATCAGCAAATGTATAAGTAGCCAGTACTCAAGAGATAGTGGAAGCTCGTTGCCATTAAATTACAGAACAGAAAATGAGCTCCACTGTGGGTTCTCGGTGGTATCCTCTCTCAAAGGGTATCCCCAGTGGTTCTGGGAGGGTTTGAACCACCAACCTTCTGACGAGTAGTTGAGCACAATCCATTTGTGCCACTGGAGGGCTTACAATAAATTATAAACAACTATTATTTTATTATTATTATTATTATTATTATTATTTGGCAACAATAGATATTTGTATATTTTAGTTTGGGGGGAGCCATTTCTCTGCTGTAGCTCCTTCTCTAACAGTCTCTGAGCAAATGCAGGGATTTACCTCAAAATCAGTCCTCATCCAAGACTCTACAACAAGGAACAAGCAAAGTCATTTCACTAGTGAGCCTAAAGCCGTCCCAGTGGCCTAGTGGGGCTGGTCTCTAGAACCAATAGTGCAATAAGGTCAAAAAATAAATAAAGACTTTAAGAAAAAGGAGTGACAGAATTATCTGTATTTACAGATGTATCACCCTCCATGCAGAAAGTCCAATCTAATAAAACTAACCATGGCTTGTTACATAAGGACAGACTAATATACAAAATAAATTCTAATTCATACCTTTAAGAATTAAATAACTGGAATCAGAAACTTAAAATAAAACAGAATAGAATCCTTAAAAATTAAATAACAAGGGATGATTCTGATGAAATGATATAATATCTTGCTACTGGAAAAGAGAAAACATTGCTGAAAACAATGAAAGAAGTTATAAATAAATGGGTCAGGAGGCTCAAAATTGGCAAGGTATCAGCAAGTTTATCTGTAGGTTATTGGTAATCACATCACATCAATTCCAACATGATTTTTAAGTAACTAACAAAAATACTAAGAGAATGAAAAGACAATACTTAAAGAAAACATCTCGTAAACAGAAATCTAATACCATATTTGTATCCAGACTGTATATGTGATAAAAATGATGTACTTATTTTGTTGTCGAATCAGTTCCTCCTCCCAATGACCGTATGAATACAGAGTAAAGTATGCCTAGGGCGATTAGTGTCTTCATAATCATTGCGATGCTTTAGCTCGTGGTCACCAAGGGGCCAGTCCAACTCACTGCAAGTCTGCCTCTTTGGCTGACCATCTCCTGCACCAAGAACAATAATCTTCTTCATGGATTGGTCCCTCCTGGTTACAAAGCCATTGTGTTTATGAGTCAGATTTGCCATCTTTTCTTCTAAGGAATGTCCTGGCTATCTTTCTTCCTAGACCGATCACATTAAGTGTAACCTATGTTCTTTCTTGTATCCAAGTTACACCTCAGTAAACACTTTGAGTAATAGTTAAGGCAATCCTCTACTTTCGAGGGCATTCTAAACTACAACTAAAACAAACTTAAGCAAGACTTTGAGAAACAGAAAATATGTAATCCTGGAAATCAAGAACTTTCTTTTTTAGTTTTTTTCATTCCTTCCTTCCATGGACTGACACTGTGCACACATTTTAGCACATAACAGAATATATCAGTAAAGAAATATAATTATCTCAGAGGCAAGAAGGATGAGGGAGGGCATTCTAGGCTTGGTAGACTCGCTCAATAATTTCATTCAAGGACAGAAGTTCTTGCCGTCTTTCTGCGCTGCTATCATTAGCATCGCTGCTTTTCATCCCGAGGCTTATCTCCTCATAGTCAGAGAATGTCTGACACATCACATTCTCCGGCAACAGTAAGCAGTAGGCAAGGGGAGCGAAACGAAAGTAGCCTTCCTTCCTACGACACACACGTTGAAATAAGATCTTTTCCAGAGTCCCCTTTGACACTTGCCCAAACTTAGCCCCCCAAACGATCACAGAATACTTAGACTGACATGCAGCTGACGTCAACTAATTCGAGATCCAGGACAGTGGATAGGGTCTACTTTACGTGAGGTCATTGCTCCCCAGCTAGACCCGCAATTAAAGGACAAGTCTCTTAACAGGGAAAAATGCAAATTACTACTTTGTAGCAATGAAATTTGCCTTCTACAATGGTTGACTAATGACTTAATACACATGGACAGCAAGTGGATTCCAAATTGTAGCAAGCCTTTGGGACAAGAACCCCTGTGGGCCTCTGAGGCTGTAACTCTTTATGGGAACAGAAAACATCTTCTCCCACCGAGCAACTGGTGGTTTCCACCCAGTGACCGGCAGCCCTAAAACATTTCCCATATTCCTGTTACAGTCACCTCCTCATCCTCCACCTTCTCAAAACTAAGCACGAATGTGTATGTTTCATTATTTCCTTAGAACTTCTCTAGTTTCAAAGAAGAATTGCCATGTAGTTTATAATAAAAGTACAGACGGAACACCCCAAGCCCTAAAGATAAAACTGGGGGTGGGGTGGGGTGAGGGGTAAGTAGACAGGAAGAAGGAAAAAAACTACAGATGCCAGTAACTGTGGAGTGTATCAGAAAAGCCAGGTTTCAACATGTCCCTATGCTTCTGCCACCACACATATCAGATGTTTTCCATTTCAAAGCCAGCACATTGAAATGCAGACTGGGAAGTCGGAACTGCAGTTGCCGCTGCTGTTCTGGACCGTTGAGCTGTTTGCAACTCTCACACAGAGCGGTCCTGTGTACAAAAGAACGCGCAGTGCCCACCACCTCTCCCCCCCACACACACCCCTTACCCCGTGCCCGCATCATCCTCACGGCCCTGGCTGCTGGAGGGGCCACACCGTTTGTCCATCTCATTACAGGCTCTGCGGTCTGAAGCTTTTGGTCAGGGTTTACCCTGCATGACTCCAAAAGATGAACTGACAAGCGTTCTCTAGGCTTAGAGACCTTAGAGACCCTGCGAGCTGGAGACTGGAGAGGCAGAGGATGTGGGCTGTAAAGAACAGCATCAGGGGCTTAGGAAGACCTGAACTGGCTCTGTGAACTTGAACCACCACTTTCATGTCCTTGCTCCTTCCTTCATTTCTAACAGAGTTGTACCGTGTGATCTTTGCTGTCTCTTCAAGCATGGATACAGAAAGGCTCTCCCGAAGAGCTGATATTTCTCACACTGACAAAAATATCTACACAGTTATACTTAAGTATCTGCTTTGATGTGCTCTTGTTTTCACAAACACCCAATTAGGTGCAACAATGGATTTTGTTTAGGAACGATTTCTAAATCTGGGAAAAGCTTACCACAAAGCAGTG
Source organism: Nesogale talazaci (assembly GCA_004026705.1). Lineage (NCBI taxonomy): Eukaryota > Metazoa > Chordata > Mammalia > Afrosoricida > Tenrecidae > Nesogale > Nesogale talazaci. The sequence continues at coordinate 136,622 of PVJH01000111.1, read as the reverse complement.
ACATAAACAGAGGAGTCGGTAGATGAGCACATGGGTACAAACCACACTGTGGCTCTGTAAGAAGGTGACATCACAAAGACTGAAGCTGTGTGTAATGACTCCACAGAAATGTCTATTGTATTAAAATATGGCTGCAGTTAGTTACAAAAGCAAAGGCATTTCTGCATAAGCATTGTTAGTAGGTATCCATAAACCTACAAGCTAAAAATGCGAATGTGTTTTTCGACCCTTCTAAAGCACTCTGGCCAAGCTGCCATGATGACTCTGGGGGTGGTTTTGCCCTCACAGTAAAGTGATCAGACATCCCACTTTTGGAGGGTCAGTCCCGATTTTAATCAATTTTTCCTGTGTCCCGCGTCGTTTTAAAAAAGTCCTGATATTTGGAAAGAATGCACGACAAGCTAGGGAATGGCGGGAGAACAGGAAGGGAATATACCGAGAACAGGAAGGGAATATACCGTCTCTACTGCTCCCCCCCCACCTCAGTCAACGGTGTCCCACTTTACCAATGTTAAAATCTGGTCACGTTACTGCACACACCCATGACAGGCATGAGCTGTTGTTCTTGTTGGTGCTGGTGTGTTTATGCTGATGATTTTGTCAGATTTTCTGCTGGATTAGATAAAATAGAGTGGCGATTAGTGTTCATAAACCTAAATGCCAATATCTACTTTGAGAAGGAAGTAGTTAAAAAATATCAAAACTGCTTTTGCTCAGCGATTCATGATTAATGCAATGCAATTTAAAAGGTCTGACACAACAGTCTCTAGCAGTCACACAATGTAAAAAAGAGTAGATTTAGGCAATTTACCACTAGATTTCTCTCACCTATTACTCCACGATCAAACTTTATAATGCACATTACTAAAGGATTCTGTGTGGCCTACTACAGATAAAGGGAGTAGTGACACCATGAGTTACTGCCATGGCTGAGACCAGCCCCGGTGACACCTCTGGATGAAAGCAGTTTTCTGATTTGTACGTGCTTGTCCCTTTCAAGCTAAGGGAACTGAACGGCAAGACAGCTTTTGCTTTACTAGCTTAACATCCACCTTCAACCCATATTCGTCTAACAAGCACGAGTCTCCTGAAGGCCTTTGATTAATTCTTCAAATTAATGTCAAGCCTGACAGGAAGGATTCCATCATAAAAATCATGTACACTCATACAATTCCAATGATTATGCAAAAAACAATAAAAGCAGAGAAAACTTCAGCTAATTTTAAAATATCAATTGCATTCTCCCAGGAACTGTCAGAATAAAATTTGCTCCATTGAAGATATCCAAGTTAGTCAACACTCTCAAATAATGATACCTGGCTTCAAATGATCCTTCGTGATTCCCGGTTTACTTCTCCAGAACAATGCATACACAGTGGGAAGTGTGTGAATCATCAGAGTGAAAAGAATGGATGCCATCGCACTTCAGTATTCTATAATGTGCAGTGAGACTGGCTCTTCAAAAAGACCTCTGACTGCACCAAAATGTAACATTTAGACATCTATTATGTTTTCCTTCCACAAAGTTTTTTCAGTGAGAAATTATTTTCCTTGGGTAGTATGCCAGGTCCTTCATTTAAAGTGACTTTCAAAATCTAGGATTTTAAATAAACAAATAAAATGAGAAAGAGAGGGGGTTGGAAACAAAGCATCAGTCTAGTTGGGATCTCAGCCAATGAAAATTGTGCTTTATAAATCCGCAATCCCACAATGAGGATTGAGACAATCAGCCCAACAGGGATCATGTGGATACAGTGATGGAAATCACAGAGGCCTTGGGCAGGCAGGCACGGCAGCCAGTCTTCGGGTGAGTGAGCAGAGGTGACTTGCCTTACCAAGAGCCAGAAGATAGCTACCTGCACTGGAGACAGTGAGCATCGGTGGGCTCAGGTAGTGTCTCCGTCTTGGAAAAGAAGCTCTCGACTGTGACGCTGCAGCCATTGTTTATGATGAACCTCTGGCCCTTGGGGCTTACTTCCATCATAAGGAATGGTCCCTGCTGCTGTGGTGGTGGTGATGGAGTTCTCTGGAGTTCATCTGGCCTCACAGCAGCCCTGTGTGCCCCTGAAAGGAACACGCCGCCCCATCCTTCCCCCTCCTCACCATGGTTCGCATGTTTGAGCCCGTGGCTGCATTCACTGTGCCAATCTACCTGGTCGTTTGTCATAGATAATAAGCAACATGACCATGGCACGTTGTCGCGTGTTGCTATGGAGTGGATGCTGACGCCTGTCCACCGCATGTGCCCAGAGGGCTCCAAAGTGCTCTCAAGGCGGTGACCTTTCCCAAACAGATTCGAAGACCCATCTTCTGCGACAACTCTGGGACATGTAAACTGCCGTCGACTCAGCCAGTCATCCAGACTCTGTCACCCAGAGATATACGTATTATTCATCTTTAAAACCCATTGTAAATAGTGATATTCGAAGTACTATGTCTATCAGTGGCATTCACTCCATGCTTTCCATTATGGAACGTCCCAGTTAAATGAATGGAGAGCTTTGCTGGCGTGGTGGCTACACAGTGGTTACACATGGTTTAAGACCACAAGCCAAGTCACAGAAGAAAGATGAGGTAGGTTTCCACTCCCGTGAAGAGTAACATTCACAGAAATCCATGGAGGCAGTTCAACCCTGGCTTCCACGGTTCCTAACCAGAGGGCCAGTGTTGTAGTGGTTACAAGTTGGGCTGTGAGCTGCATGGTCTGCTGTTCAAAACCACCAGCACCTCCCCGGGAGAAAGACTGGGCTTTGTGTTCCCATAAACAGTGACAGCCTTGGAAACCCCCAGGGGACTTGCTATTGACTGGACAGCAGTCAGCTTGCTTTTGAGTTTATAGGGTCCCTCTAAGCCGGAATATTTCGGATGGCTATGAGTGTTGTTGTTTGATTAACTATGTGCTTTATATATTTAAGTAACACACAAAAGCCTACAATGTATTATCAATATGCTAAAGCTAAACCTTTAAAAACCACTGATTCTACCTGGAGTTTCTTAAAGACACACACTTTATAAGCTCTGACAAATAAGCAGGAAACTTTGAGGAGGCAAGGACTACTCTGATTAAAAGACAGGGGTGCACAGCTAGTAAGCAGAATGCATAAAACTTCCTCAGCATGGTTAAAAATAACTGTAAAGCACACTGAAATCTTTATTGAATGGACATCTTAACTTCCGGTACACAAGTTGAATCTATTGTTGAATTCCAGGTCAAAATGAAGTAACCCAAATGTGCCCCCTGTTACATAAAAGGCCCTGAGGATGAAATTACATCCCTCATTAATAAGGTCCTTTGAAAGCCTATACGCGAGTAACTCAGCAGTCAAATTATTTTTCTTCCATTAATGCTGATTGAGCAGTAAATAATAACCAGGAGAAAACAAACGTGATTAAAAAAGTTTCACACCTTTAAAAGAAGTTAGTATGAGCTCAACCATGAGGATGTTGTTCACCATTAGAGGAAATAATTCAATGCCTTTGGGGGAGCAGATTCTAATTTCCAATTATCAAGGAACTATATGCAAAAGTAGACTTCGAACCTTTCATGCTGAGGTTGAAACCATTAAAAAGACCTTCTCACCAAGCACAGTCATTGCTAATGGGCCTTATTCCAATGCAGTGCTAGGCCTCTGCTTTTGTGCCTGTAAAAGAAACCCCATGGATGGACAAGGTCCCTGTAAAACAAAAACATAAAGTCTAGAAATATAAAAACCTGATAGCTGATGTAAACAGTAGATGAATAGGTTTTAAGTGCTTCTGAATCTACAACCAATATAGCATGCCCACCCGCCTTACTTATTTCCGTGAGCATATTGAAAATACAGCCAATTTAAAAGTTCTCGGGCTACTTCTTGTCGGACCATGCCTATATGACTGTTTAATGAATTAAACACAATCTTCATAGAGATAAAATGATGAAGATCAGTTGCCTTTCCCCCTTTTTCTTCTCATGTATAAACATTGGAAGTGTTTTACACTTATTTTTTGTTGGAAGCATGAATCATAGTGAAGGACTGAAAAAATAAGATGTTTTCCCTGAAGATTTGCCTCGATGAGGTTTAGACAGCCAGCTCTGGAGCCAGACTGCCTGGGTGAAATGGCTGCTGGCTTCATCTGCAAGCAAGGGGGTAGGGTTCGTGGTGGGGGGTATGTGCTCTGGCAATCTCTTTAAGTCGCCATGAGAATTAAATGTGCTAATACTTGTACCAAAGTTAGAAAGTCCCTGGCATACAGTGAGAGCAATGTAGCTGTTCCTTGTGAACATGAGGGGCTCAGACACTAGTCAAAACCCACTATTCATGTTCCTGCTCCACAGTTTAGGCAAAATAGAGACAGTGGAGCAAAGCAGATAGGCAACATCAGCCCTTCCTTTTATAGTTTTTCTTTTGCATTTCTTAACATCCATCCTTCTACCACTATGCTCTCCTGGCTCGTGCTAATAGAGTGAACTTGCGCTTCTTAACCTATCAGCCTTGACCAGGATATTTGCATCCTGAAGAAGACTATGGGGAGCCCTTAGTTCTCTGTCCAAGAATATGAAGAATGAGAGAAGGCCAAGCACTGTCAGGCATGAACGTTTTATGTCAAAGTTTCGCCCATCACTTTGGGCTGACCTATGTCAAAGTTGACCTCAGCACACCAGATAAACAGCCTCTTCTTTTCGTCGGATAAACTGACGTCCAAGGAAAACAACACAAGCAGTTTCTTCCAAAAATGACGGGAGGCATTTTCATGAACCACAAGCGTTTATTTTTCTTCTTTCTCATCATTATAATTGCAATGCAGAAATAAATAAATAAACTTTCAAGGCTCACACATAAATCTGCAGTCCTGCACAGTGTAACTTGCTCAAACACAAAAGAAAACAGAAAATGTCTCTTAGTACTCTGTATATTGTGTTCTAAGACATTGTCTATATTTTAGGGGAAAAAATGAATAGGGCTAATCTTTTTTATACTACTTAAGCCCTTAATCCTACCATGTGTCCATTCACTTCCTGGCCTTCTGTGAACAAATGTAGTTGCCTCCTGTGTTACTAAAAAAATGCATGCCATTAGGAGTAGGCATCTTGGAATATTCAAGAATACATGCATTCAGAGGATGTTATCTCGCCTTCCTCCCAAGCCATCCTCCTCATCGAAACCTCTTAACCCCTTATCACTTCCACAATTCAAGTTCTTGAACTCTAGTGTCTGCTGCTCTAAGACCATCTCACTGTCAACCATGCATCCCTCTCCTTTTTTTTTTAATGCTTCTTTCAAGTACCACTCTGTGTCTTGTACTAAAACGTGTGAGTTCATCATTTTTTCATCATTCATTTCTTCTTATGAGAGATCTCTTCTCACTATGACTCTAAAGGACTTCCATGTGCCACCAATGACCATTATAAGCTTTTTTTTGGGAAGTGGATAAAGGTTTATAGAAAGGAATAGCAATTTTACATTCAACAATTCTGATGCACTTTGTTTCCATTCATCCCACATTTGAATTTTAAAAAGTAGCATCTTTTACTCTCAGTCCACATGCTGAGTGGGCACTCCAAGTTGTCAGAAGTGAAATCTGAGGGGGGCAGAGAGGGGCAAAAAAAGTGCAATCAAAGCCAAACGTACTGACATCCAATTGGTTTTTACCCTTCACAACCCCCATTAAACAAACAAACAAACGAAGAATCACTTTTATGAGTCAATTCTGATTCATGGTGATCTAGTGGTTACACACTGGGCTGTAAACCTGTTAGGTCAGGTGTTCAACATCACCATCCCACTCCTGGGAGGAAGAAGACAGCGCATTCCACTCCTGTAAAGGGTTGTAATCTCAGAAACCCACAGGGGCAGTTCTACCCTGTCCGACAGTGTAGTCGTGGGCACCTCTCATGTTGCCAACTAGACCCAATGCCATTGAGTCAATTTGACTCAAGGTGACATTACATGACCAAGTAGAACTGCTGTTGCAACTTTCAGAGACTATAACTGTCTATGAGAGTAGAAAGCCCCACTTTTCTCCCAAGGAGCAGGCTGGTGGGTTCTGACTGCTGATCTTGCAGTTAGCAGCCTAACACATAACCACTGGGCCACCAGAGTTCTGAGTCACCCCCAAGTGATGATCAATGTTAATGCTCAGTCATCAGTTCTGAAGACAGGATTATCCTAATTCTTCTGTTGTTTTCCTGACCACCTCTTCTCAGTCTCTGCTCATCTATCTTCCTCCTTCTATTCCATGCACAGGATGTGCTCTCAGCTTTATCCTCACCCTTCTACCAGACATCAGTTTCCTTCATAATCATCACATAACAAAAATACAGTTCTTCTCCACATGATCTGTCTTGACATTTCCCCCTAGGTCCAATAAGATTTTAAATTCAGTTGAACAAATTCCCAAAGATCTAAATTCAAGCATGTTTGTCTTTCCTTAAACCAATCAATTGTCCAACTAATGCTATGCTAATGGGACCGTCTAAGCTCCAAGGCTATGACAAGTCTTGCCTTTTACCTCTTCATGTCAACTACCCACTCTGCCTCCTCTAGCAACCTGTTCAATTTGTTACCTATATTCAGCAAAGTTTCCATTTCAATTTCTTTCCCTTAAGTCCCTGTATACATTGCCATGTCAACATCATTAGTTAAACCAAGGGTTGGCAAAATTCAGCACAAAGCCTGCCACTTGTTTTTGTAAATCAAGTATTACTAGAAAAGCTTCGCCTCCATTCATTTACATGTTTTCCACCACTACTATCGCAATACAACAGTAGAGATGAGTAAATCCACTACTCCCTTCTCCACAGGGTTCAGTTCCATAAACGTCATTATGTGAAAAAGCAATATTTGAGAAAAGGTAAGCTGACTACAACAAGATCACAAATAGAAGATGACCATACCATTCTATAACAGTCAAATAACCGCATTTATGTAACTGCTGAACAACTGATACATAAGCTGAACAATAACAGACAGCACTACTCTCAGCTCATAACTCAGTGGGGTAAGATTCAAAACTTACAGACACTGAGTCCATGTCTACCCATAGCATGGCCACATGACAAGGTAGAATTGTCCCTGCTGGTCTCCAAGGCTATAACAGTTTATGGGACTAGAAAGCCCCGTCTTTCTCTCATGTGGCAGCTGTCTTTCTCTAGTAGAATTAAACTGCCAGCTTCAGATCGCAAGCCCAACTCGTAGCCCCTGTGCTAAGAGGGCTTCTCTTGCTTCCAGACATTCTTTGTTAAGGCACATTTTCAGATAGATAGTCTACTCTTGCCATAAATGCACCAGGTCAGATAATGAAATAGTCCATAAGTGAGGAGTAGATACAGTTGCTACAAGGACATTATGACCAAGAAAATTAAAATAATTGACTCTCTTGACCTTTTCAGAAAAACAAAACAAAACAAGTTTTCAAGACCCTTGTTAGGGCTCTCTTCAGCTGACACATATACTCCTTCAGTGCCCCTAAATCATCTTTCCATCTCCAGGAGTATACCTTCATTAATCTTTCTGCCATCAAACTGATCATCCTCACACATCATTTTAAAACACTGTGTGGATGAACTCTGGAAGCATTCTTCTGAATGAAGTCAGTCACTAAGGGAAAAAAAAACTGTATGACCGCACTTAGGTTAAAGTAGGTAAAGAGATAGAAGTCAGGGTTTAATAGTGGCTACTGACCCTGGGAAGGAGCCAAAAGGGGGAGAATTACTGTTTAGAGACAAAAAAAAATTATGCCAAGGGTGGTGGAATAATTCAGTCAACTGAAGATATTAATTGTTATACAACATGGTGACTATAATCAATTCAATTATACACATAAAACTGCTGAATGACATTTGAACTACAATGTCAACAACAAGTTAGTCTTGAACTGAAAAATTCTATGTGAAATTTTCTGATATCCAAGGTCAAAGTCCAAAATTAGAGGAGAGTATGCCTGTCCTTTGTACAGTGGTTAACATTATGCTGGGCACCTAGGCTGCTTTCAGGCAGTCATTGTCCTTCTCATTTAGATTCACCCCTGATCCACATCTTCATCTGCATGATTCTGATGTGGTAATTCTAATCTACCCACAGTTCCTAGATAGTCCTTATCGCTTTACCTTTGCATCTCCAAGTCTGTATTCCTTTTACCATCTTGGTCAGGATTCCTCATTTTTTTGTCTTATAAATATATCTCATCATTCAAATCCCAGTTAAGGAGACACCTACCGCATCTATAATTCCTCTCTTGACCTTCCCCGTCTACATTTCCCCCTTCAAAGCATAATACTTATTACTAGATGCTGCTTTCTTGATATTGTTTGCTCTCTGGCTTTAATTCCATATTATCTGTCTGCTTCAATAATTTACTATACATAGGATACTGCTCTGGTAAATATCCTTAAATCATTTGTGGGGAATAGGTAGATAAATTTCAAACAGACTTTGTGAATCTTGTGGATCTTGTGGTTCTTGTCTCTAAATAACCTCTGAGGACATCAAGAGACAGGTTTGATTGCCAGGGCAGTGGCAACACAGTTCTCTAGGGAGTAGGTATTAGAGATGCAGCTCAGCATCCACTAATATACAAGAGAGCTCCCGCCACCACCACAGAAAGCATTACTGGACCCACAATGTCAAGGGTACTGAGGTTGAAAAGACCTGATGTAGACCGTCTTTGTAAGTTAGAATCCCTAGACACACCATTTCTACAAGTGAAATGAAATAAAACACAGCAAGGAAGTAAAACAAAACAAACAACACAACTTGTGTTGGTATACTTAACTAGGTCCTTCTAAATGTTTGATGCCTTCTCTATAATGAAAAGCACAAAGAGGCAAACAATACCCCAGTTGGGACTCCTTTGTAGTGTACCACCTATAACGCTGCTGGGCATTTTGGTTTTTAAATCTCATCTAGTATGCAATTACTAGAGGAGGTAGCGTAGGTTGCTGTGACGTACTACTGAGTGGTTCTGACTCACAGAGACCCTACGTACCACATCACAAACAAAGCACTGCCTCATCCTCCGCCATCCTCACACACATTATGTTATGTTTGAGCCCTTTGTTGAAACCACTATGTCACGCCTACGTGTGACATGACTATGCATTTAAAAGGCAATTTGGGAGTAGGGTCGAGAAGTTGTAGGCTGTCCTAGATAAGCTCTCACCACCTCCACCTTTAAATCTTTGGTGCCTCCGGGTCCAGTCCCTTGAATTTCTCTCTAGGAAGATGTATTGTCATAATAATCTTATTCAATATCATTTCTTGACATACCAGCAATACTCCAAACTGCCTTTGAAAATTATATTGCAAGTGCGCGCCTCTGTCGAGAGTATCAGATCATTACATCTGATATATTTGCACTTGTCTGCAAAAGTGAACGTGCGTCTGTCGGCTCAGTTGCTTCACACTCTCTCCTATCTCCTTTCTCCATTCGATGCCTCTGCTCTCTAGGCCACCTGAATCTTGTGGACTCTACTATCTACACCCACAACTTCTTTTTCTCAGTCAGCCTCAGGAAATGCAGAGAACATAGGCAGAGGCCTCACAAGTCCGTGGCCTGGAACTAACACATCAGCAATTTCCTTGGTACTGAACAGGCCAGAACCATTTAGGTGGACCTGTCTAAATGTAAGGAGGCCGGGATATGTAGCCTTTGATAGAAGAAAAGAGAAGCATAAAACAGAGCAAATAGCAATGTCTGTACCACCTTGTCCAGTAACTTTATCACAACCTGATTTGTCTAAATGATGTTCCGATCTCACTCAATTCTTATTCTATCCTGCTTACTGCAAGGGCAAAAATCCTTAAGTCATCTTGGACTCCTTTCCTTCCTTCCTTCCTTCCTTCCTTCCTCCCTTCCTCCCTTCCTCCGTTCCGTCCTTCCTTCACAATCCACATCTAACTCATCAGCAAGTATTCTTTGCTCTGCCTTCAAAACATAGCTTGCTTCCACCCACATTTCACCATCCCCACTGCTACTTGTCCATTTCTCATCTGGAAAATATGGTAGCCCGGTTTCTTCCTTTGTCTCATTGCAGCAAACGTGGTCCAACTTGTGTTAGATGTCATTCCTAAGCTGAAAGCCCTTCAAATGCTTCTTCACATTTTATTCACAGGAGAAAAATTGAAAGTCCCAATTCTTAAAATGCCCTAAAATTTGTACTCTTTTCTCTCCACGCTCCCCCCTGGACTGCTTCTGGGGTCTTATCACTGCTTCTTCTTCTCTCCAACATTACCGCCAACACTGATCTCCTTTCTATTACTTGAGTTCAGCAGGCATGCTCCCATCTCATGGTTTTTTCATTTTCTTTTAAATTTATTTCCCACACATCTCCACATGGCAGACTCCATCTCCTTTGGGTTTTGCAAAAATATCTGCTCAGTGAAGCACGGCTGGCTATTAATCCAAAAGTCTAGCTTTCTCAATCCACCCATCCATTGAAAACACTTCTGATACTCTTTTTTGCTTTGTCTTGTTCTCTATTGCTGTACTGAGTACTTTACATATTGTGCTTGTTTTGTTTTGTTTTGCTATGGCTTGTCTCCCCACATAAGAATAATATTTGCGGGCTGAGCCCTGGTGGCATAAGTGGTTGAGTGAGGGACTGAGGCCCGCAGGCTTGGCGGTTCAAATCCAGTGGTGGCTCTCAGGAGCAGCACTGGGTAGCTCCCACAACCACCAGAGGGCAGTGATACCCCCCAAACAACAACAACAACAACAACAACAAGAATATTTGTCCATTTTTGCTCACCAACTTTCCCCAATATCTTGGGTGGTGTTTCAAATACAAAAGGGTCAATTTTATTTATTAACTAGCAATTGTTCAGTGCCATGAACATATACTGGCGCAATATACAACAGAACTGATCTTGTGTCAGCCACACAGGTTTGTCTATGTGTGAGACCATTGTTGAAGACACTATGTCTGTCCAGCGTGCTGAGGGTCGCCATCTGCTTTGCTATCCCTCTGACTTTCCCAAAATATTCCTGGTGCTCTAGATTAAGTGCTGGGCTGCTAGCCACAAGATCAGGGGTTTAAATACACCAACCTCTCCAAAGGAGAAAATGAGGCTGTCTTTTTTTTTTTTTAAGACTTACAGTCTTAAAAGCCTTGTAGAAAACCACTCAATCATAAATAACTCTGTTTTGGTACATTACCAGATATGATTTCCTTCCCCTGGTATGACCCTCCAGATAACATGACCAAAGGATGTGACCCTCAGTCTCATTGCCCTTGCTTCTAGGGTACATTCTGTCTGTGCTTCTTCCAACACAGATTTGTTCATTCTGGCAGTCCATGACATGTTATTAATGAATCAAACTTGATAAATGTTCTCTTTTCTTCTGCCACACTGAAATTTATGAGAAGATATTAACTATATAATTGTGTTAGTCCGGGTAGACTAAAGGAACAAATTTCAGAGACACGCATATGGATACAAGGAATGGGTTTATATTCAAGAGGAACAGGTCATTGAGAAAAACATCCCAGCCGAGTACAGCTCAAAGTCACAAGTCTGATATTAACCCATATGCCCGAAATCAGTCCATAAAGTCTCCCTGTGACTCATGAAGTCACAGGTCAGTGGATACAGAGTCCTGGCACCGATAGGGGCCTCCCCATGGCTCCTAGCCTCCAGGGTTCAGTGTCCATCAACAGCATCCCATGGTGGCAGAAGCATCTCATCGCTGGCAGAGGCCTCCATGTGGCTGCCCCAACCTCAGAGGTCCAGCTCCATCAGGGCAAAGCTGTGTGGTCTCTCCACCAGCTACTCCAGCCTCCCAGACGCCGCCATTCTGTGTTGCCTGTGATTAATCATCTCTGAAACTAACTCCCAACAACTGAGGAAGATAGCTTCTCATCTTCAAGAGGGAAACATCCCTGGAGTCTCAGGTGAAAGCCATGCCCACATAGAGGCCTCATCGGCTACTCAATGGCTATCTCTAGATTAACAGTCTAGACTCCACCCCTACATTTCAATCATAAAATTAACATAAGCACATGGCTGCTACAATAATCTTTATTCTTTAATCCTTAGTTTGGTGGAGTTCCTGGCAGAAAGTCGATAACTCTTAAACATTTATTTGAGTGTGATGAATTGGCATTGAATGTTTATATATTTTGCTATCTTATGATTGCTTATTCAGAATACTTACGAATGATCATTGCACAGTTATTTGTAATCATGTTGGAAAACTTACATTTCTTACTGAAACCCATGACATTTAAAATGTGGGTCATCGTTTAAAGAAGTTCATTGCAAATTAATGCATAATATATATGTTATAAAACCAAATATACAAAAGGGTTTGAAGGCCATGTAAGTTGATCAAAGCACATAAAAGAGTGAGTTTAACCGCAGGGTTTTTGAGTTAAGTTCATGTACCATCAGCAGCTTCTCAGAAGTTTCAACTTCAATAAGATCTCTAAGTATATCCCTGTGTGTTCTTCTATAGATTGGGAGGGGAGATAGCGTTCACATAGGGTTTGGCTGTGAGGGTTATCCACCACTGTGCATGAATATTGTTGGGGTTTTCATCAGTGAACAGCTTTATTACGTGCAACCATTGTTACATTACTTTCATTTTTCTATTTCTTAAGATTAACAAAACATGAAAGAAATACATATTTGTGGCGGTCATGTGCTCATGTTAATTTCATGATTGAGATGTAGGGGTGGAGTCTAGCCTGTTAATCTGAAGATAGCCATTGAGTAGCCAATGAGGCTTCCATGTGGGCCTGGCTTTCTCCTGATATATCTAGGAAATCTAGTGATATTTCCCTCATGGAGATGAGAAGCTATCTCCCCAGTTGTTGGGAGTTAGTCTCAGAGACAACGAACTACAGACAAGACAAGATGGCAGCATCTGAGTAGCTGAAGGAGCTGGAGGAGAAGCCACACAGGCTTACCCTGATGGAACCAGACTTCTGAAACTGGAGAAGCCACATGGAGAACCCTGTCAGTGCTGAGTTGTTTCTACCACCACTGGATGCTGTTGATGGACCCTGAGCCCTGGAAGTAAGGAACGATGGGGAGACTCCCATCAGTGCCAGGACTTTGCACCCACTGGCCTGTGACTTTATGAGTCAGAAGACTTTATAGACTGATATCAGGCATATGGGCTAATATCGGACTTATGACTTTGAAATGGACTGGGTTGTTAATGTCCCATTCCTCTTGTATATAATCTTACCCTTATATCCATATGTGTGTCTATGAATTTTGTTTCTCTAATTTACTTGGACTAACTATTAGTCACAAACAATGTATAAACAAATAATATATCAAATAAATTGTAAATTCAAATAAGGTACTTTTGAGACCTCCAAATATCCAACCTCTTATTTGCATCAATGGAAGCCCTGGTGAGTTAGGTGCTTAGATGCTAATAGAGGGCAGAGATTGGTGATTCAAATAGACCCTCCACCCCAGGTTCCAAGAACGAAGCACCTGGTGATCTCCCTCTATGAAGCTTCCAATCTAGAAAATCCCAAGAAACAATTCCATCTACTTTGCTACAAGCGGTTGCTATGAGACAAAATTGACTAGAAAGTGCCCAAAACAAGGGCAGTTGTATGGATTCTATTCCAACAAACTGCCCAAATCTCATCAACTACCTGGTCAGGGGTCAGCATGTTTCAGTACCTGGTAGTGACGCTTTCCCTTTGCCATGATAGACCACATCAATTGACAATGTCATACTTCTAATGAACCGTAATATGTAGCTGCTACCAATGGGTCAGAATTGACAGAAGTAAAATCTATTTACTCTCCATATCTTGTCAACTGACCTGTAATCACTATCCAAAGGATTTGCCCTCTATTCATAGCGTGTGTATTCTAAAACTGTGGGAACATATTAGAACAGCACATTAGAAGGCCATACCCCTAAAAAACACCAAAAAAAAACAAAAAACAAAAGAAAAGGAAACACACTGTTATCAAGTTGATTCTGACTCATTGACCCACTCTAGGACAGGTTAGGATAGGACTCTCCCGTAGGCTTTGGAGACTTAACAGGAATGGAGAGACCAGTTTTCTCCTGCAGAGCACCTGGTGGTTTGGAACTGCTGACTTGGCATGAGCAGCCCAACAGGTAGTCACTGTACTACCAGGGCTCCCTTTAAAAGGCCATAAAAGAAAATAATTATGAAAATCTTGTGGAGAACCCTGATAAATGCTTAAAGGAACACGGAAATCCAGAATTTTAAAAGTGCTCAAACTGAAAGAATGACTTTGATGGTCATAAAGATTAACATCAAGCGAAGGCATTTATTTAGTGATTTCAGTGAATTTATGTCTTCCCTAATTCTTTTAGAAGTGGGTCACCGGGTTCCTCTTCTTCATCTGTTTGAGTTTGGAATCTGTCCACCACTGGTGATCATGCTGGAATTTGAAATACCAGTGGCATAATTTCCTGGATCACAGCACCAGGCAAGGTATCAGACTACAAAAAACTGACAAACAAGTAGTGACTGAAAGCAGTGAATGCTAGAATGATGCTTATCTTGATTTTATTGACAATGCCAAGACATTTATCAGTGGATAATAACAAATGATGGATAGCATTATTTGGAATGGGAATTCCAGAACACTTAAGAGTGCTCATATATAGCACATTAATAGATCAAGAGGGAGTGGAGTCATTACCAATGCAGAAGGGATAGTCATGTCAGAATACTTTACTAAACACATTTAAGAACTTTTGAAGAAATTCTTTATTGAATCCCAGCAAGGTTTGTACTAAGGGATGAGGAGGAAGCAGTTTATAATCTGGCTGGGAGACAAGTCACTGTACAGATAAGGTCTCAGTTCTTCGGGATAAGGGCTGGGGCAGAGGTAAACTGTGGTGCCACATTATAGAGGTCCTTGGCTTAGTGAGGTTCAAGGGGGATGGGGGGAGAGGGGGGAGGAATATGTCTAACTTAGTCAGTGAAACAGGGAATTATTTGGGTGAGGACGAGGCCCCGTTGGGGAGAGCCTCTAACACTTACCTTGGAGAATCTGGGATTCTCAGAAAACTGCATGAGTAAGAAATGAGACTGAACAGAGTGGTCAGCTTTACATGGGTGTGTTACTAAGAGTAACAGGGACCCATGACGGAACAGTGATGTACTCTATTATGCATCGCAAAAGACCACTCTAGACACAACTGAAAGAACAACAGAATCAAGAGCCCAAGTCAGAGGTTAGCATAAAGCTAATGAGCTTTGAGAGACACTGAAAAATTCAGAGTGAAAAGGACTTTGAATAAGAAGACCACCTATTTTCTGGCTTTACTCCGTAAGGGTGCTATTCATACACAAGGAAAAATCTGGAGCAATGGCACATCACCGAGGCATCTACTTTGTATCACTTTGCATCTGCTGAGTCCATGAACCTATAAACTTCCTGGAAGAGATATCCAACTATATAGACATGGAAGATAAAACAATAGCTTGTGTGTGTGTGTGTGTGTGTGTGAATCTTCAGCAACTGAATATTGTGCATGATTGGAATCACAGCTGACAATTTTGAGTGCTCAACCTCCATCAGGCATGTCCTCTTCACTAACTTCCTTTGAACATATCCGGGGAAATAGACACGCGCATGACCCTCCTTCTTTCCCAGAAGAGGAAGAGATTTCCTCTTTTTCCCATGGTTACTAAATTTTTTTTCTTTTTTTAAGTGTCAGAATTTGGAGGTCTGATTTGGGGGGCTCAATCCTTTAACCATTATACTGTGATGCCTTCTAGAAAATCCAGCGTGGGGCTTAAGGCCAGAACAGAATGGATTCAACTCTCATTTCTGTCCTAGCCCAGCCTTCTGACTGTGGCTTCCTCGTCTGTAAAACAAGAGTCCAAACCATTTACAGTGCCATGATATGACTCATGGGTCACCAGCAACTGGGTGGCAGGAGGTTTACTGCTATTTCTACCCCTAGAGAAATAGAGACGCATGAAGTGAAACGTCTATGATCTAAATAAATTGTCTCAATTTTTTACTTACTATACATTTGGTTTTCATGCCACCTCTTTTGGTTCTGTAGTTTAATACATGATACATGTCATTCCCTCAAAAAGAAATGTTTCATGTGAATATACTCTGAAATTTAAATCTTTCAAGATTTCTTTCAAGTAGAAATGGTATCTGTGGAAAGGGACCACATCTTATTTTTTATGTTTTTATTGTAGTGGACATCATAGTATGGATATTTTCTCCAATATTTTCCTCCAGCATTGATGTAAATGTTATGAAGATACCATTGGACCTGGAGTCAGAAAGCCTGTCGAGTCCTACCCTTGTCATCTGCTATTCATGCCAACACGGACCAGTAAGTTTCCCTGTGCACTATGAGTAAGACTATTACAGCAGCCTTTATGCTTTTCTCTGCTTAGGATTTCTGAGAAGGGAGGAAGGACCTACAGTGTTTGCAAAGCCAATGCTGCTAATTTATTAGCACCTGACACATATGTCAAGGTTCTTGGGATTTAAGCTGGAAGTCTCACACATCAGACCGCTCTCTCAGATCAGGAATTTTCAACTTTCCTTGGACAATGTCAGTATATCTTAAGCCCCCAGGTGGAAAGCTCAACACTCTGTTCTTGTTTCTTTTTCCCTTTCAATTGTCTTTTCAGTCTCTCTTCAATTCTCAGCTCAAATTCAGTAGCTGGGCTCAAGCCAAGGGGCGAAGAAAGTCAGTCTCAAATTCTGGTTTCCAAACCTGCTGCACATTCATATCATGAAGAACATCTTAACATGTGTGTCTGGGGAAGGGGGGTGTTATTTAAAAGTGTGGTCCACAACCCGAAAATATAACAAGGTGCAAACCAGCTATGATTTTCTAGTGTTGACCATGAAAATCTTAGTTTGAATCATCTTGAGAACAACCTGCTTTACCACAAAACACAGATCATATCACTAAACAAATAGAAATGCTATCATGCATATATCAGCACTCCAGGCTGATCAACTGGATCAATTGTCTCAGTGTACCAGGACTCAGTCTATGTTAGCCCAGGAAACCAGGTAGCTTGAGAAATTTGAAGTGAGGCCTATGGACACCATAACACATTGAGAGACACTTACAGAGACTCTCAGTGTCTAAGAGCAAGATGCAGATCAACAGTCTCTTTCTTGTGCAGCCTGGCCACCAGAGTGAGGAGGTGTGACTCACTGGGGTCCAGACCACCCTTGTTAACCCGACCCCATTGGGATCTGCAAACAAACAACAGGTTGGGTGAGAGAGATAAGGGTCACATGGACCAGCAACCATTTTCTTTGTAATCAAACTTATGAATACTTAATATTAATAAGTAGCATCTTAAGAACATTTTGAAATCCTTACTTGTCTATAGTCAATCTGTTGTTCTTAAAAAGCTAGGTAATTTTGCAAGACTAACATCTTTACCTTTTCAAAGATTTCTCTTAATTTTAGAAGTCAATTTTTATAATATTTCCCATAGTGATGCCACATAAGTTAGATAATAATATATAATACCTGATATAAAAGAACAATATATAGTAGTAAATAAAAATATGATGTATCCATAATTCCAGGGCATTCCAGTTGGTCTATAACCAGAGGAACACTATACAAGCTTTATGAGACCACAGTTTTTTACTGAAGGAGACCGTCTCATTATTCTCATGAAGAGCAGCTAAGGAGTTTGAGCCACCAAGTTTTCAATTAGCAGCCCAATGCCTAACTCACAGTATCACCAGGGCTCCTTACATAATTATATAATGGTAGTCATATCTGTATTTTCATTAATGTCATAGATATATAATTCTTTAAAGCAAAATATTTGTTAGAAAACATTATAATAATTTACAATAGCATGTATACAGTAGAATAGGTATTCATCTGTATTCTAAGGGTAAATCCTCTGACAAATACACCATATAACACATTTTTATATGTAAGTATAAGGAAGTTTCCACCAAGACTTTATGGAAGAATTCCATTATCTTTTAATTCTATATCTCCAAGTGCGTTTTGAAGTCCCTTTGTACATTTTCATCAGTTGGCCTAATGGAACATTGGACTCCAGATAAAGAACAATAATCTGAATAAGACATACTTGGTAAGAAAAGATATCTTCTTACAGGTGGCATCAAACGGTCTGTGGGCATGACCTCTCAGGTCACAGTTGCCAGTCGTGTGGGACTGTAGTGGGAAGTCTCATACTGCCTCTAGCTCAGGGGTTCTCAACTTGTGGGTCATGACCCCTTTGGGGATCGAAGGACCCTTTCACAGAAGTTGCCTAAGACCATGGGAAAGCATATATTTCTGAATGTCTTAAGAACTGAGACACCACTCAATTCTATCCATCTCCAGGTGGGTTTGCCAATATGCAGATATGCCAACATATGAGTGCCCGATGTTAAGACTGTTACTCAGGCTATACCATGCTTCAAGACAAAATTTCATTTATTTGTAATTAGAAATAGATATTTCACAATATTGAATCACATGTAGTTTTTCTGAGTAGTCAATATGTTTTATGTTCAATTTGTAACAATGAAAATATATCCTGCATATCAGATATTTACATGATGACTCATAACAGTAGCAAAATTACAGTTTTGAAGTAGCAACAAAAATAATTGGATGCTTGGGGGTCACCACAACATGAGGAACTGTACGAAAGGGTCACGGCAGTATGAAGGGTGAGAACCGCTGCTGTAGTGCTGAAGCTCAACACACTAGAGTATGCTGACAATACTCCCCAGGATGTGGGAATAAAAGCTTCATCAGGTCTTTTCCTTTGGGAAATAAGAACCTTAAAAGATCATCAACAATCCACTGCATCTTTCACTGTGCAAAAAGATCTTGAGAACTGTGGTTTCCAACTTAAAACGAGCAATGAAACTACTGCCATCGAGTTGATTCCAACACATCGTGATCCTAGATGGAACTTGTGAGACTAAGTTTTCACAGGAGAAAATCACCTCACCTTGCTCCCACTGAGCAGTTGCTCGATTTGAACCACACAGTGCTTACCCGACAGCACTACCAGCATTTCAAAATGAACATCTGACAAGCTGGTCATATATGCTTTCATATATTATCTTTTATGCTTCTGATATTCAACAATTTATAAATTATCTAAGCACATGTGGAAAAAAACACAATACAGGCAGTATAGAAGATGGTTTGTGTGGTATAAAACACTCAAAATGATTTGAATGAATGACCACAGTCTTTCTATTTGAATAGAATGACCACAGTCTTCCTATGGCTGGTGTCACCATTAGATTTTCAAGGGAGATCACAAAAGGTCGCTGCATCATTAAGCAGAAAGTGGCATAACTCTCCAAAGCAGAGTCTTATAATCCTGAGAGAAAATCAAAGATCAACTGAAATTAGTTTGAAGGAAAACCTGACTTTCACCATATTCCTTTTAAGTATAATTCTGAGTAGTTCTTTCTCAAACCTTTTCAACAAAAGCAAGATTGTATTGACTTACTGATTGCTCATTTAAGTCCTGCGAGTCTTCCATGTGGTTTTCTCACGTCTCCTGCCACTCCCGGGTAGAAGCAGCTTCTTGCGATTAAAAATGGACTCTCTAAGTTGAAAAGGTAAACGTAGAAAAAAGAGAGAAAGATATTATCTTCTTTCATTCATTTGTAAACTCACCAAAACTTAACAGTGCTTTAACAGTATGTTATTTGGGGAGCCAAATAACAAAGTTTAAAACAAAATTTAAAACAAAGTTTAAACTTTAAAACAAAGTTCATTAATAATATCTCCATATGTAACACAAATGATGACTTCCAAAATTATATCATAGTAAAATTAGAATACATGAACAGCTAGGAACTAGTAAATTCTGTAGATAAACAAAAATATCTGAAGATAACCGTGAACATGCAGCCCACCCTAAACAGTGCCCTAGTTTGCTAAGGGTGATCTTTGTGAAGCAACTATCAAGTTAAAATGTAAGAAAATGCATTAGCTATTCACTTTCTAAAGAAAATAAAATAATTTGAGAAAGATTAGTGCACACTTAAGGACAGGTTTCTATCAGAGAAAATTTTGACTAAATGCCTTGATGATCATTCTTTGCTTCTGAAAAATATGCCACAAAATACACACCCACCTTAAAAAAGTAAATAAAAGTAAGATTGTTATGATTAAAAAAAAAGCAGTACTGATAGAAATAGGAAAGACATAGCAGTCTACAAACTACAGTGAGCCAAATCTGTTAATGCTCTAATAAAAGTGAACTATAGTCTGCATTGCATGTTGGAACACATTAAAGTTATGTAGATGGATTAAAATAAAAGTAGCAAAATTTGAGAAAAATTTCTATATTTATTTATAAATAAGTAGAAAATGATTATATAAGCAAAAAATATAATGCAAGTCACTCTCCAAATATACATGTACACATATCATCATCATCAAAATGAACAGATCATGGGAATCTAGAAAGAAATATCTCTACAAATATCAATCACAATAGGGCAACATCTTTCACATATAGGAAAATGGTCAATTACCATAATGTTTAAACTCACTCATGAATAAGACAATTCAGCATAGGAAATGTACATTTAAGTCTTTAAATTTTATTTCTAAAACTACATATATATGATAGATATTTTAAAAAGAAGTGTCAGATGTAAATTACTAAAGTTATACATTTTAAGCACTATTTAATGTCAGAGGTTGAACTGTGTCTCCCAAAATGAATGGCTAAAGTCCTAAAATCTTGGCATCTATATGTGACCTTGTTTATACATAGATTCTAAATGTTAATCAGAGTTTTGCTACACACAAACAATGGAATACTAAAACTATGCATCATTAGTGAATAATTATGAAACTGAAATACCTTGTAACATAGATGAGTTTGGAAGACATTTTACTGAAAAATTTCGTCAATCATATCAGAGAAAATATTGTATGAGACTAGCTATAAAAGAAAAAATTCAGGATAAAGGTCTTCATAAGGAAAAAATACTGATGGCAAACATGGGGTAGAAGAGAGAGAGAGAAGAGGAATCATTAGACTATAGGGTTAACTAACAATGGTGAACGAGAATATAATATCCTACAAGAGGGAGAAGGAGCAAGGAGGCGGGCAAGCTATTGAAAGTTGATATGTTTTAAAGTTATTAAATGCAAGACTATGGTCTTAAATGTAGCTCAGAATGAGTTCAAATTAAAAATTAAGAGAGAGAGAGAAGAGAAAGTCCAGAAACCCATGTGAGGAAAGAATCAATGCTACAGCCAGACATCAAGAAATGCCTGGGTCTACCAGAGACTGAGAGAGAGAAGAAAGCAACTTCTTGGGCCATTAGGAGTAACGTGGTCCTCCTGACACCCCGATTTAGACTAGTAGCCTTCAGAATTCTGAAATAATGTCCATTCTTATGGGCCACTTGATTTTAGATACTTTATACCAACCCTAAGAACCTAATGATTTAGTGATATCAGAACATCCAAGTTACACCTTCTGGTACTCTCCAGGATGGAATACTGTCATATCATATGTTCCTCACTGCCTGCAGAACAAGTTAGTCAAGTCTTTGCTACAACTTTGAAAAATGATATTTCATTTTATACTAAGAGATAAATGAGCAACATTAAAGGTGAAATGATTATATGAGATTACAAAAAGAAGGAATAAAAGAATCAGCTATATAAAAATTAAACAGTGTATGTGTCACTTCTGAATCAATAAGATAGTTATCAACATAAAAACAAAAATAATTAGTATTGGTAAAGATGTGAAGAAATATAACATTCACATGTTATTGATAAGAATACAAAACCATCCATTCATTATTAAAAACACTGGGCAATTCCTCAAAATTTAAACAAAGTATCACCACATGACTCAGCAAGTCCACTTCTAAGTATACATCAGACAACTTGAAAGGCAAAACTGAAACAGATGTGTGTCCACCAAATGCTCATCATCAAATGTGCATGGCAGCATTCATGAGTCACACTAGTTCAGTGCCCATCAACAAATGAATAAATAAATTGACTGTGATACATACAAGCAATGGAATATAATTCAATCACGGAGAGAAGTTAAGTTCTGGCGTATGCTATGACATGGATGTAACTTGAAAGCAAATAACTCAAATCTAAATTGCATATGTCAAACACAAAGGATCATAGATAATAGGATCCCACTTTTATGAGATATCTAGAATAGGCAGTGCATTGGAATATAACTATGATTATCTGGGTGGGTCTGGAGAGGAGGAAATGGAGACTTACTACTTAGGAGGTACTGAACCTCTGTTGCAGGGATAAAAATATTTGGAAATAGAGATAGTAGTGAAGATATTATAACACAGTGAATATACTTAATGTCACCAAGTTGCATGATTAAAAGAGGAAAAATGGCAGATGTTATATTACATAACATGTACACATATAAAGGTGAGTGAAATCATATTTCAATTAAGATTACAGCTCATTCATATACAGAAATACTACAAACAAGCTCCAGAAACTGACAGACTATCAACTGGAATGTTTCAACAAACTGATGAAGCACCAGAAGAACTCACTGGAGAAGATAAAGAAATTTGGAAGATAGCTACTTGACCAACTTAGTGGAAGATATTAATATTTGTCCCATTCCAGAGATAGGTGACCCAACAGAATACATAAATTATAAAAATGCAAATAAAATTTTAATGCACATTACCCAACAACAGTTGCAGCCATACATTGTCAGGGAGCTGCCAAAGTTTTGGACCAAAGTCAGAACAGGATGTGGAACAAGAGATCTCATTGCTGATGTCAGCTGGACCTTTCCTTAAAGCAGAGAACATCAGAAAGAGGTTTCCTGGTGTTTTATTGACTATGCCAAAGC
This sequence comes from Nesogale talazaci, assembly GCA_004026705.1. Classification (NCBI taxonomy): domain Eukaryota; kingdom Metazoa; phylum Chordata; class Mammalia; order Afrosoricida; family Tenrecidae; genus Nesogale; species Nesogale talazaci. The sequence continues at coordinate 113,818 of PVJH01000111.1, read as the reverse complement.
ATTTGACGATGTGGATCATAACCTTGAAGAGAATGAGAACTCCAGAATACTTGTGATGATGCATAACTTGTACATGGATCAAGAGACATTTGTGCAAACAAGACAAGGGAATATTGCATGGTTTAAAATCGAGAAAGGTGTGCTTCAGGGTCGTGTCCTCTTGTCATACTTAATCTGTATGCGGAGTAAATCATCAGAGAAGCTGACTGATATGAAAAAGAATGTGGCAGCAGTTTTGGAAGAAGACTTTATAGCAACCTTTCATGTGAAGATGACACAACCTTGTTTGCTAAAAGTGAGGAGAACCTTAAATGCTTCCAATGAAGATCAAGTATTGCAGCCTTCAGTATGAATTACAACTCAATGCAAAGAAAACTAGAATTGTCACAAATGGAGCATCATGATAAACAGAGAAAATATTGAAGTCTAGGATTTGACCTTAATTGGATCCACAATCAAGGCTCATGGAAGCAGCAGTTGGAGATCAAAGACTGTACTAATGGGGCAAATCTGCTGCATAAGACCTCTTTAAAATGTTGAAAGGCAAGGGTGCTAGTCTGAGAACTAAGGAGTGTCTAACCCAAGTCATGATATTTTCAATCTCCTCATATATACATGAAAATTGGACATGAATAAGGAAGAGTGAAGAAGTATTGATGCTTTGAATTATGATGCTGGCAAAAAATATAGAGAGGAGTACCAGGGACTGCCAAAATAACAAACCATTTGTCTTGGAAGAAGTACAGTCAGAGAGCTCCTTAAAGGCAAGGATGGTAATGATTTCATCTCACATACTTTATTGACATACATTTTCCAGAAATACAAGTCCCTGGAAAAGAACATCATGTTTGGTTATATAGCTAGACAGTGAAAAAGAAGGAAACCTTCAACAAAATGGGTTGGCACAGTGGCTACATTGATAGGGTCAAACATAAGAACAATTGTGGGCATGGCACAGAGCCAGGCAGTGTTCTGTTCTGTTGTACACAGAAACTGCATGAGTCTAAATGAATGTGGTGGTACCACCAACAACAAAAGCATGTGAAAATCAGACACTGAATAAAGAAGACCAAAAAGAATCAATTCATTTCAATTATAGTGCTGATGAAGAATATGTAAAGTATGAATGACTGTCAAAAGAACAAACCAATCTGTCTTAGAAGGACAGCCAGAGTGGCCCCTTAGAATCAAGGAAGTTGAGACTTCATCTCATGTAGAGAGACCAATCTCTGGAGTACACATGGTTGGTAAAGTAGCAGAGCAGCAAAAAAGAAGGCGGCGCTCTGGGCTGAGCGCTGGTGGCATAGTGGTTGTGCACAGGACTGCGGCGCACTGGGTTGGAGGTTCAAATCCAGCAGCAAGACTGGGCCTCCTACTCCCACCACAAGAGGGCAGTGATGCCCCCAAAACAAAAAACAAATAAACAAGAAGAAGGAGGTCAGCAAGGTGGGCTGACACAGGGGCTGCTAAGAGGGGCGCAAACATAAATGCCAATTGTGAGAAAGGCAGAGGAGCTTCTGTCGCCTATGTGGTTGCTATGAGTCTGAATTCTTTGGATAGCATGATAACGATGACATGCACAACACATCCAAAACGAGGCACATGGGGCTGAGCCCCGGTGGCGTAGTGGTTAAGTGCGGGACTGCAGCCCACTGGCTTGGCAGTTTAAATCCAGCAGCAGCTCTCCAGGAGCAAGGGTGGACTTCCCATTCCCACCAGAGGGCAGTGATACCTCCCCTCCCCCCAAAAAACAAACAAAGCAAGTCACAGGATGTTCTGTTGTGATCAGCATCGTATGTCACATTCTTTGTTTAGGGTGATCTAAAACATCAGAAATGTATGCTGTCACAGTGATGGAAGCTAGTAGATAGCAATCAAGTCGCTGACAGTGCCATTCTCTTGTCTAAGGTTCCAGGAAAGAATCACTCCTTAACTGCCCCTGGCTTCTTTCTGGGGCCACCAGCAAGCCTTAGCATCTTTTGGTTTGTAGACTTATCACTTCAATGCCTCCCTCCACCATCACATTAAGTTCTCACGGCTTCCCTTTGCCCATTGCTTTCTTTGTAGGTATCTTCTTCTTCGATGTGTCTGTGTTCACCTACTGCAGTAAGCCCTTATCTTAGCTTAAGAAGGACCCTCTTTCCAAATAAGGTGCCAAGGGCTAGACCTTTCATCCATCTTTTAAGGGGACTCAAGTCAACCCACAAATTGTCAACCCTTCAATTGTCACACTGAATTGTTTTCTAAGAAGTGATCCCGCTTTAAATGTTATAGCTCCAGGAAACCTGCCTAAGAATTAAACATTGGATACTGAATAACAAGAAAGGAGGGATAAGCTTCCAGAAGGATCACCCTTTCAACATGCATTTATCATTTAAGTAAAACTGAGGCTTCAGGGAAGATCTCAGAACATAGGAAAATAAAGCAAAAAGTAGTAGTTGCCCCTGTTTGTTGACCACTATACTTCAGAATCTAGTTTAAGTTCCAGCTGGGTAATGATTTGCTTCAATGTTCCATGTTACAACATAATGCTTTGCTTTATAGTTCCTTAAAACTTAAGTTAATTGTTGCTTACTTTGAGTTTCTATGGTAGCATGGATTTCTTCCTTTGCCAAACACACTGAGGCACTAAAAGTATTATGAGTCCCGTGATTTTAAATTATTGAATCAAGTAAAACTACCTAGACTAATTGCGACACCATATTATTTTACACCACAGTGTAGCCCGGTGGTTATGCTAGATCGGTTAACATTTAGTTTTCACAAATATATGAGAAAAAGATGAGAACACTCTTAGAATTAGGTAAGAGAAGCATTACCTCATAATAAAGATATAACATTAAGGTATAACAGTAACCTCCTGCTGTTTTACGAGGCCGTAATTCCATTTCCAGTTCCATCACAAGCCTACTGCCCTAGTAAAAGTGAAAAATCAGCAAACAACAACTTTTCACTCATACCATTTTTATTTATGAAGATTTTTGTTTGCTGCATTTAAGTGTTAGATATACACAGCTCTGAAACCAAATGAAACTAGAATTTTAAAAATCAACATTTTATTTTTCACTTTTAAATACACAAAGAACTTTTGTGTGCGTCTTTGAAACAATGGTCAGAAATAGAACCTGAGGTGAAGGCCTGGTCCCTGGAGTCTCAGAGAAGAGGGGGGGGGCTAAAGGAGCTTCAGGGAGGTCAGCCAGGTAGGGGTGCAGGTCTCAGACTCTCTTCTTCAAAAAGACTACTTGCCCCCTGCTTGCCTTTCTCTGACTGAACTCTGTCTGGCCAGGGTGAGGAGCGTGAGACCTGGGTGAGGGCTGGCCTGGGAGCAGGACAGAACCCCTTTCCTGAGCGATGCAAAGGGCACAACATGCCAACAGACATTAAAGCCATACACCAGGCTTTGCCACGGCCTCCTCACCCACTCACTCTCCACAGTCTGTGAGTTATCAAGTCCAAACAACACGCATTTCTTTCTCTCCTCGCTGTCCCTAAATCATTTGTGTAATAGCCTCCTATAAACCTCCTTTTTTCCCCCAGTGCTGCTCTGTGGTATACATTTTGTCATTTGCAGTCAAATGATCAGTCTAAATGCTCAGAAAACAATTCAGTAATACCCCCATCCTTAAGGTAACTCAAAGATCCTGCCAGTCGTCCTCCTTAGAGTATGGCAGTGTCTACAAGTGCCACTTTCCCCATGGTCCTTTGAGTGACTCCAGCGGTGATCAACCAGGTCTTTTGCTCCTTGGGACCATTTTCCTAAGGGAGTCCTCAGGGCAAGCTCATCGTTTCTGCCCAGCCCTTGTTCTACTGTCCTTATCTTTCCTTCCTCCCATCACAGTGACTGTCCTTACTTTCCCCTCGCTCTTAACACGACCATCACATTGACCTGTAGTCAAAGGCTGAGAGTTAACACAAGGAGCCTTCTGTAAAGGTGCATAGTTGTCTCTTGCTACAATGAGAAAATAGCAAGAAGAAAGATTTCATTTCCTCATCCAAGTTCCAAACTCCTAGTATCCCCTTAGGGGAAGATTTTAAGGTTGAGACAGTCCTAATTTTTGTTTTCGCCCCTATGAATGTCCTGGGATGGGAAGGTAGGTGCCTGAAAGGTCACCCTCATCACCCCGTATTATTCCTGTCAACAAGAATAGGGCTCTGAAGAATCTCTGTGGGTGTGCAGAGTGGCCAGAGGAAAGGAAAGGTACCACTATATTCTATGTCTATTCTATTCAGAAAAAGTCATTCTACCTCTGAAGTTTAGATCTCCAAATTGAAAAATACATTTTCTGAACTACATTATATGCAAAAATTAAGGTGTTCTTACTTGGGGGTGTATTTACTAGCTATCTACTCTATGATAAGCTTAACCAGGTTGGGTTCCTTCCCCAGATCTTCTCCACTTATATCACATTACTTCTGTTTAAAAACTCATTGCCAGTTGGCCTTATCACCAGCCAGTAGAATCCAACACATCACCATCCTACAGGACAGGATAGAACTGCCCCTGTGGGTACCAAGTCTATAAATCTTTACCAGAGTAGAAAGCCTTGTCTGTCTCTTTTGGAGTAACTGGTGTTTATGAACTGCTGATCTTGTGGTTAGCCACCCAATGCATAACCACTATACCACCCATGCCTTCTGTTTACAGCTAATTTTCAGAGACATTGTGGCATAAATTCTAGATGACCACCACCAAGCCAACATTGCAGTACAGTGGGTGACACTCATACCTTTGGTTCCCATTGCAAGCCAGGGTGATATTGACACTACATTACAGTCAGCGACATGGTTATTATTGTTCGGTGCCATCAAGTTAATTCCCACTCATAGAAACCCTAGCTATGTACAATAGGATGAAATACTTCCTGGTCAATAGCATTATAAAAAAGTTATGACTGGTGTGATAGCAAAATGTGAGACAGAAACACAAAGTCAACACATGTTAGGGGGAAATGGTGCTGAAATAGGGTTGGTGCATACCTTAATTTTTTTTTTTGAAAAGCCATATCAGTGGAACACAAATCTGTCTTGAAAGAAGTATGACCAGAGTGCTCCTTAGAGGCAAGAGTGCCAAGACTTCACCTTACATACTTAAGACACGTTGTCAGGAAAGGTGCATCCCTGGAGAAGGTCATCATGCCTTCAAAGCAGTGAAAAAGGGAAAGGCCCTCAACGAGATGGAGATGCACAGGGGTTGCGACAATGAGTTCAAGCACAGGACCACTTGTGAAGAGGGTGCAGGACTGGACAGTGGTTCCTCTGTGGTTCATAGGAGTCCTGTGGGCCTGAACCAACTTCATGGCACCTAACAACAACAATCCTCATCATCCAATGGCAGAACCTCTGCAATGACAAACTCGGGAGCTCATCCTACCCACGTGGAAAAAAGTGTGTCAGGAGAATCAGACAGAAGCTGATCCAAAGGGAAGCACAGTGACAGATGTGAGAAAGTCCCAGAAGGACTAGAGTACCTCCATCTCCTCACTCCCAAAGTCTCCCTGTTTCTCTGCACTTCCTGCTCCGGGGCTCTTCAGTTCTCTCTTGGAGGCCTTGAGCCAGTCCAAGAGTTTTTAATTAATTTTTTCCTTTATATTCACTCTAAACCTATTGCCTAAAATAAAATTACCATTATAGAAGAAGTCTAAAGGCATTTATTCTCATACTATTGAGATTATAGCTGTGATCAATTGTTCAAAACAAGTGTGCTTTCCACTTCCCGGGTACCTACTTACCTACACTGCCCTTTAAGTGTCAATAATGGGCCTGTGAAGCTGGGTCGGGCATGAGCTGCACCAGTCAGGCTGCACGCCAGAGAAGAAAGCCAAAGCACCAACAAAGAACACCTAGCTCCAATTCTACGGCCAACTGTTCGGAGAAGTGGAGATGGGCAGTCTTTCACCATGCACGTGACTCCCATCCCCAGCCTGTACAAACGAAAACCAGTGAAGGTGTCCAAGAAACAGATCTAGGTGAATTATAATGAGCACCTTGACTGACTTCCACCTCCTCAAATGGAGCCAAGCTACGAACTAAATGCTGAGCTATTTTTTTGAACTCTGTTTATAAAGACAGAATATGGGATTCTGCAAAATGGTCAATTGACACAAAAATCTTTCATCAGAAAAAAAAAGAGGGTAATATTTCCTAGGCTAAAAAATTGTAACAAGCTGAACTGCATGCTAATCATTTGGATGAGCTGCGACTGGACTCTAGGGGGGCAAAATTTTCCTCCAAACTATCTATTATCATTTTATTTTGAATGGGCAGTTCAAGCCAAGGTTTGCTATCAAGTTTGTGTTTGCAAAGTGTTGATGGTGGGCAAGTTAGCCTAGAGAACACAGAAGTTATGACCAGATGGTCCCAGAGGCATGAATGAATTAATTTTGAGCCTGAGAAAATTTTGCTATCCGCAGACACTCAGAAGAAAGTTAACAGCAAAATCAAAGACAACCTATCCTAAGTGGTGTCACTTCCTTTTCCTTGGGTTGTTCTTCTTGTTCCTTCTAACCTATACTTTGCATCTACTATGGGATAGACCACAAGGGCTCATCTAATTGGCTATCCAACAATCTGACAAAAGATACAATAACTTCGTCTCTTCTTAGAAGCAGTATAACTTTTTGTTTTCTATGAGAAACTGCTCTTCCATCTAACCCAGAAACCATTGTTGAGGAAGAATGCATATAATATTTAACACAATCTGATGACTTTATGTCTTTCCTGAGGAAATTTAAGAATAGATATCCAAAATTTCCTAGTCAACTCTTGACATCCTAGAGGTGTAAAAATTAGTTTAGCTATCAAAAATAAAGACTTGGGGGGGGGGAGAAAAGATCTGAACGAGAATTCTAGCTTGACCATTAGATAACTATGGTCCTGCAAAAGTTAGTATATTTCAATACCATCTTCTTTATCGATAAAGTGGTGGTGAGGATAATAATGCCTGTATATATTCTGTTAGGATTAAATGAAATAATCTGCTTCAAAAATACAAGTTACTTTGATTAGCACTGACAGTGGAAGAAAATCTTGCTTTAAAATTTTGTTCTTGATATCTTAAATTTAAATTAAAATGTTTTAACACTTTAGAGTATAACTATGCATTTTCTCAAAAATTTAGTGGTTTCTAACTCCACTCTTCCAAAAATATTTCACAACTCACTGACTTCCAGGAGATTCACTCCACACCTATATCTAGATACTATCCCCACATTGGCAACTTTTACCAATTCTCTGGACTTGAATGTGGTTTGGAAAGAAAAACAAATCACATAGTTAAGGATCATCAGCCTGCATATAGTCCCCTCTAGTTTGTCTTCCTACTTATATCAAAGCTAGATCTGGTTTTAGTATGGTTGAGAGATTGACGCTACCAATAACAAAATTACAGCTGAGCAGACAAAAGGGAAAAAGCACATCCTGGGAATAGCAGATGTAAGAAAAGCATAAACACTCATCGACACAGGAAGATGAGAAATTTTGAATGGGAAAATATACAAAAATATTAGTGGATGGATATCACTGTTCTTACACTTTGCAATATCAGGCATTGTTTGTCCAGCACTTATGATATGTTTGAGCTACAAAGAACTTCACTTACTATAGAAGTCAAGTGATTCCTGACAAAATGGCAATATGAGAAAGCTGAGATAAAAAGATATACCTATGTTTTTGCTGCTGGGATTGTTATTGTTGTAATAATCTGTATCTAAGAAGAAGGACAGGAGGCAAGGCAAAAAAGAAAGGGAGACTGGAATTTTTTGTTTCTTTTACTGAAGTAGGTCTAGAAAAATTCAGACTACCATCAGACTCCACAAGGTTAGACTGTCAGAGGACAGGAGCTTTGGGACAATTACACAAGAAAAGAATCACATGAGATAAATCAAAATCTCAGTTAGCATTACACAAATGTCAATTTGAAAATGTAATGCATGTGTGGTATAGAAACCCCAAGACCAAATTAAAGCCTAAATTAAAATTTAGACTGAACTGGGGAGTAGAAACCCCTAGACATAAAAGAAGCAAATGGCAAATTGCTCCATAGGCCACTAAGGAATCTGGAAAGGAAATTCATCAACAATATGTATTGCTAACAATAAAATGTCTATTTTTAAAAAAGTTTAAGTGAGGTTTGTTTTAATTCAAATATGTCCTAAGTTGGGGACCATTTGTACACATCCATTAAAAAAGTTAAGCAACATGAGGGAAAAAATAAGAAAAGACAACTTTGTTCTAATAGATATCAGAAGAGAAAAGAGAATATTTAAAGAGATTACTATAAGATTTTTGGAATTGTTAAAGGGCATTCAAACAGAAAATTATAATAAGCTGCAAATACAAAAGATAAAACATAACCAATCGGGCTGAGTCCCGGTGGTGTAGTGGTTGTGCGCCGGACTGTGGCCCACTGGGACGGAGGTTTAATTCCAGCAGTGGGGCTGGACCTCCTACTCCCACAACCGGAGAGCAGTGATGCCCCCCCCCCCAAAAAAAAAAAAACCAAACATAACCAATCAAGACACATCATGAAAAATGCTAGGAAATGGTAGAATATTCAGAAAAGTGTGTATATATATATATATATATTTGATATATATATATATTTGATATATATATATATATCAAAGCAAACAGGGGGGAGGGGAGGGGAGAGATGTCAAGATTTACCTAAAATAACAACCACAGTCCATTGTCATTAAGTTTATGTCAACTCATCACAAACCTATAGGAGTGAGTGGAGCTGCTACTTTGGGTTTCTGAGGCTATAAATCTTTACAGAAGTAAATGACTTCATTTTCTCCTGCAGCGTGGCTGGGGGTTCAAACTACTGCCCTTCCAGTTAGCAGCCCCACTAGGAACCCACTCCACCACCAAAATCAAACAACAAATTATAAAATCCACCGTCATTGAGTCAAATCTGACTTATAGGGATCCAATACAGGCCTTCTGAGTCTGTAACCCCTCGGGGGGCAGACAGCTTCATTGTTTTTTGAGGGAGCAGTTCGTGTGTTTAAACCACCAATCTTGTGGTTAAGCAATCCAATACTTGCCGGACAGCTCCATCAGGGCTTCGTACTGTGCTCCAGGGACTCAAAGATTTATGTTAGTGGAATCGTTGTGAGGCCTTCTTTGCAAACTCAGAATAACCACTGCTAGCATTGTTGTCCATACACAGCCCTTTCAGATTCTTTAGGTTTACTATTAAGTCTTTAATAATCTTGTGTGAGGAGAGAGAGAGAGGTGGGGGAAGGTAAGGCTGTCAAAAATCCAGGCATAAGGGAATAATAATTGATCTAAAATCAATGGTGAGGAGAGCATGGGGTGTCTGGTGGGGTTTGATCAAGGGCAATATAGCCAAGAGGAATGACTGAAACCTGGATGAAGGCCAAACGTGATAGTGGGGCAAGAAGAAAGTAAAAGTAAATAGAGGAAAGAGCTAGGAAGCAAACGGGCTAAGTGGTGAGGTAGCAGACAGACACTCCTCAAGTACTCCTTCAACACAAGAACACTTTGTTCGAACAACCCAGCATTCCGTGATGCTCACCTTCCCGACACAACCGCTTAAAACAAAATGGGTACATAAGAATATGCGATGAAGAAAGCTGATGGTGACCAACTATCAATAAATATAGCAAGATGAGGTCTTAAAGTCTTGAAGATAAACAAGCAGCGATCTAGCTGAGAAGCAACCAAACCGACATGGCAGAAGCACACCAGCCTGTGTGATCATGAGGCATCAATGGGATCAGGTAAAAAGCATCAGAGACCCAGAACAAAAAACCATATCAATGTAATGAGGAGTGTGGAGTGGAGACCCAAAGCCCATCTGTAGACAAATGGACATCCCCTTACAGAAAAGTCACAAGAAAGAGACAAGCCAATCATGGTGTAATATAGCCCCGATGAAACATACAACTTTCCTCTAGTTCTTTAATGCTTCCTCCTCCACACTGTCATGAACCCAATTCTACCTTACAAAACCAGCTGGACTTGATACAGTTGAGAGCTGGAAACACTGGGAATCCAGAACAGATAAACCCTTCAGGACCAATAATGAGAGCAGTGATACTAGGAGGGGAAGGGAAAGGTGGGGAAAGAAAGGGGGAACCAATCACAGTGATCTATTATAAGCCCCTCCCAGAGAAATGAACAACAGAAAAGTGGGTGAAGGGAGACAGTGGTCAATTTAAGACATGAATAAACAAATTATGAAGGGCTCACTAGGAAGGTAGCATGGAGGAGGGGGAATGAGCTGATACCAAGGGCTCAAGTAAAAGAAATTATTTTGAAATTTATGATGGCAACATATGTACAAATGTCCTTGACATAATGGATGGATGGATTGTGATGAGCTGTAAGAGTCCCAATAAAATGATTTAAATTAATAATAATAATCTGGTGTGATTTCTGAGAGCCCTGGCAGCATAGCGGATTATGGGTTGGGCTGCTAAGCACAAGGTAATCAATTAGAAAACACCAGCTGCTCTTCCAGAAAACCATGAGGTTTTCTATACCTATTCCAGCATCAGAAACCCACAAGGGTTCCTTTACCCTATCCTACAGTGTCTCTATTGAGTTACAACTGACTCAATCGCAGTAAATTCGGAGTATCCCTTCAATACTTCTAAGCGTTAGTAGATTTAAAAGGTGACCAAATCCTCTATAAGCTGATCTTTTCATAGTTCACTTGCACATGTCTGCTCTTTCCATAGAACTTTTTTGTAAACCAAGTAATATGTATGCTAACTTGATGGTTTATTCCAATGCAGAACTGAGTAGTGTATTTTCATTGTGGAAGGAGGGTCATAATATGTAATAGATTTGCTGGCATATAAATTATAGCCAGACTATTTACCAAAAGAAAATTAATGGGCTAATTCTAAGTGAATCTTTGATAAGAATTTCGTTAACTGTAATTTCAGTTAACTGTGATTGCATTTGCTTTTCTAAAATGGTATATGTAGGAAAAGAATCGTGGTTGTATGCATTCGATTTTTAGCTGAGCGATCTAAAGGAGAGCAAATCCCTTGTTAGCTCTGAGGGATCAAGGTATAAAAGTCATTCCACTGACACCTGCACCGCACAGAGACGCCGCCTTTAGTTAAAACAAACAAAAAACCGCCTGTACAGCTTTTCAGACATTAATGTCTTTCCAAGGGCCTCAGAGAATTCTCTTTCAAATAAATTACTTTGAGTCTAATCCACATTGTCTCTCTGTATTCTGTTTTTTGTTTGTTTATTTGCTTGTTTGATATTCAAGGCAAATTTGGAATGAGAGAGAGACAAAGAATGATACCTGTTCAGTCTTATTTCTTTGGCAGGAGCTCATGAAGATTATAGAACAATTCAGAGGTTAATGCCATGAGTTTGTGACGATAATACCTTGAGTGTTTAATACCTTGAGTGTCTCAGTTCCAGTGAACAGAACTTCATTCTTCTCCTCTTTCTTTGATTACACCATATACTTTATTTTCAACTTTAACTCTCCAGGTTTTCTGCTCTCTGGACTGCCCTCCAGAGTCACAGCAAATAAGGTAAGTGAACCATATGTGCAATTACATGGCCAAAGGGAGGATTGAGTAGGGATGGGGTGGATCACCACTGAATCAATTCCAACTCATGAAAACCTCTTGTGTTACTCCAGTAGGTCTTCATGGTTGGCCTTTTCACAGAAGCAGATACCCAGTCCACTCTTCTGAGTGGTCATTGACTACATTGAAACTACCAGTGCAGTCATCAGCATAGGGGCCCTTTGGGGTCTCCTCTGGTTTCTGTACTGTTGCTGTCAGACATGTTTCCACTTTTCAGTTTTCTTTACCTATTATGACCAACCCAGACACTGTACTTCTGTGCTGGGTTTAATAATTAGCTGTCATGGCTACACAAAACCCACACACTACACTCCAAATTAAGAGAGTTGATAGATTACCCCAAGCCAGGATCTGAAAACATTTTGAATCTAGTCATTGGTCCACATCAAAACCTGGGCTCAGGCAGCAGTCAAGTTTCTCTTGGTCTCAGCTTCTCTTGGCCTCTGCCTTAGCCTCACTGTCTGTCCTGTCACGTGGCTTCCTCCACTTCCTCTGGCCTGACTCTTTTGCTCTGCCCCATAATCTCTGTGCCCCTTCAGAGAGAGTTCTCAAACATGCTCTTCTGATGGTCCTGAGATTTTTCTCTGCACCAAGACAGCTCTTTTGGGAGGAATGACTTTGATGGAGGTATACCTTGGGTCTTGTAGCAGACCATATCCCCAAGGAAACAAAGACTTGGTTCACATCCAGTGCTTATTCCCACCCTAATCCTACCCATTTGCAAAGCAGAGATCTCCTTCCTAAAATAGGATTACAGCCTCAGGCATAGAGTCTGAATTAGAACACAAACATAAGGAATTATGGCTAGAAGGACCATATTAATTGACTACTTCTCAACCAACATAAAGTTAGCAATCGAGCACAAACCATGTGCACTACCTATGAATCTTCCCTGTAGGATAATCATTGGGGTTCTACCCTCAAGGGATGCAGTTCAAAATCACCAACTACTCCATGGGAGGGAGAGGAGCCCACTTATTCCACTTAAGGTTTACAATCTCAAGAAGCCTTCATCGGGTTTCTAAGAGTCAGAATTGACTCAATGGCTATGGGTATGGTTTGGGGTGTGGGTCTTCTCCAACATTAAAGGAACACTACTCTGTCATTCATGTACCCAGGAGTTGAAGTTGACTCAAAAGAAACTAGCAAAGAATAACATCATTCCTGTCCTGCATCTCCTTTCCTTAAGGACGGCTTGCTATTCAGACCACATCTTTCCAAGAAAGATTGTTGGGAAATGTAATTATCTACAGAAGGAGAGTTGCCTAGGCAAGATAGTAAATGGAAAATAGATAAAAATCGGGCCATATTTCAACTTTTTAAATCACTCAAGTTAAAAATATATAGCATTATTAATCAGCATTAAATGTGTGTCAAGCTATCTCATAATCGGACAAAAACATAAAGTGTAACCTATGAGATGAAGTAGAAATTCATGGCAATACACTGTCAAAAGTGTAAGACTTCATTTGAGAAAGATCATGAGATTTTTGAGGTTTAGGCTTTCAGTCAATTCGTTCTTTAGTAAAATTTTAAAATGGCTCTTCTAAGAATCATTTGTCCTATCAAATGGCTCTTAGAAGAAATACAAGGAGAATGATTCTGAGACATGAGGAGCGCAAATCTTCAGCTCTCATAATTTGGACATACCCAACAGTGAACACACGCAGCGACTAGTCAAAGGAGTTCATTCATTTCTGAAGTATGAGCCATTAAGAACCCCATGGAATGTAATTTTACTCTGACAACATGAGATGGTCAGTATTCCAACTTGACTGGATAGCAACAGAATTGTTGTTACTTCCATCTTTTCTGTTTTTAGTTCTTGAATGTGCCTGAGCTTATATGAAGAACCTATAGGTGCAGAGAACCTGACAAACCTTTCCTCACTCTCAGGAAGCACTAGTGAGACAGGTAAACTTGGGTCCAGCCTGAATCCTAAGTCTTGGGGAAAACTCTCTATAGAACTGGACACAGATGGCATCATGATTTCCTTAGCATCTCATGGTGGAGGGTAGAAGTTAGTTTGCACATTTTGTCTCAACTTCACAATGAACACAGACAGGATCACAAATACATGTATCTGTCATTTATTTGTCTATTTATCTATCTATCTATTGATGAAGTAGTGGGTGGCACCTTGAGCTGCTAACTACCAGGTCAGCAATTCAAAACCACCAACCCCTCCAAAAGAGAACCATGAAAATTTCTCTCCTGTAAAGGGTTATGGTCTCTGAAACCCACAGGGAAAGTTCTACTCTGCCTTATAGGGTCCCTATGTGAGGGAATCAACTCGACATCGATGAGTTTTGCTTATAATATAATCTTTCAAATTTGGGAGAAGGGTCCTTTCAGATTTATAGGATGAAGGCATTAAGAATGTTTAAGAAAATACTGAGTACAATTAACAAGATGAAAGATCACAGTAAAGAAGAATTAGAAATGTGAGATATGAAACTCAGGGAGATGGCAGAGGGAGAAACAGAAGTCACCCCTCCTGATTAGGGAAAATCTAAATCCACAGACTGGGAAAGCTGGATGCCGTGGGGTTTCCAGGTCAGCCACTTAATCTCGGGTATTCATCAAGTTCAAGCACTTGCTAGATTGGTGCCTGAAGAAGCTTCAGGTACTCTTCGCAGATGTGACTTATAGCTGACACCTTCACAATTCAACTTGTTTTCTTAATGATTTAAAATTTTTCATCATCCTAAAAAAAGCTGCCATGAATGTCTTTAATGGAAGCAATAATAATAAGAAACATCAATCCAAAATATGTAGTCTCTAGATCAAGAATGCACCCCACAAAAACAATGATTCTTCTCAAATGAACAAATTGACAAACAATTAAGCAAATGAGGATGCACTTCTAAGGATCCTATCAGGAAACAGGTAATTTCTATTCCACCAGTTTCAAATTTAATCCGGCAAACAGAACTGAAGGTTGTCAGGTCTGCCATGACTCAATGTGTGGCTTTGGGAAAACCTTGTAATTCTCCATACTTCGGTTCCTCAACCTATAAAAGAAGTATATTGCTTGAAATTTAACTCCCTTCCAGCAGTGAGAGTTTTGATTCAACATTTATAAAATGTGTTTTAGCTTCCCTGATTAATAGGAAAATATTGTGGTAGTTGCATAATACACTCTCCAAATACTATAAAGGTAGCTGGTGAAATCTGATATAAAATAATACTTTACTTGAGAAATAAATATCAGTAATATTTATTACTTCTCCAATTGCATCTGCTGGGCAATAAAAATTACCCCTAAGAGAAAAAGTATCAAACTAATATTCAAGATAACATTGAAGTGTTATCATGGTGGGCCTCACTGACACTGGGGGGAAGGGAATTGTTTTGTTTTTCCAGGCCGCCCCACATGTTTATATGGTAATGTCTGGAATGCTGGGCAGGGTTTTGAAGGCCTCTAGCGTATTCCCTGGTTTCTGGTGTTCTAATGCACTCTACTCTTATAACCATAAAAGTACTCTTGAGTGCTTCTGGAAATATATAACAAATCTTTAATCAATTTAAGAGTGTTTTAACTGCATACATGAAATTTCTTGGGAGGAAAATGTTAGCTATTCTACACACATATAGTACTTAAGTTAGCAAGAGAGTTCCTTCTAAAGGCACAGAGCTGTTTCCCCACAGTAATATAATTTTCAGTTTTATGGGCATAAGTCCTATTGAATCCCTTAGAATAACAGGAAATTCTGCAGGAAAAAAAAAGAAACCACAAAAATTGATAGTCGTATTTGCCCATTTCAGGATGACTATGTTAGCTATTTTGAGTTGTGTTACTCTTTAAGGCACTAGACAAACAATAATGGGTAACCAGAAATTATATTTAGCCAGAAACTATGGGGACTGATTATTCTAGAAACAGAACATTCTACCTATAGGTCTTTAACAATAAACTGATTAATGGACTTCATTAAGTATGTATTGCACAACTTTACCCAGCATCCAAAATCAATTTCCTCATTTTTGATGCATTAATTGGATTTTCACATAAAATTGATTTTAACTCAAAAGGCAGTATAGTAAGCTAATCTAATTTGAATTTTGACATATGTCGATATTTATTAATACATGTTCAGAATGGGCTAAAACGCTTATTTGTCCCAAAGCATTGTTTCTCTTTTTCTTTCTTTGGCTAAAACTCTGTGTTAACTATGCACCGTGTTTCAGACAGTTCCTAGCACAGGTTAATAAGGTCAGTTACCGTTTAGTCATGTTAGATTCAAGCTTAGAACTGCCCCCCAGGGTGATCCTGGCTGAAATCTTTACAGAGGCTGATCATCCAGGCTGTCATCTAGCAGCCATGGGATAAGTTTCTCACCAGCTTCTTGGTTAGCAAAGGAGCATTTAAGAGTTTGCCTCAACCCCAGCAGGACCTTGCCTGGTACATCGTTAACTCATCCTCCTCTGTAGCCTCTTGTTTGGACGCCAACTGTGACACTGCTAACCATCATCTGACCCATGGCTGTAGATCTCCAGCCCCCCAGATGTGGGTGCATAAATACACCTCACCGATTTTTTGCCACTTGAAGAACCCAGCATGAGACAACATATTAGCAGTAAAAGACACTATTGAAAGTAGAAAGCTAATGGATTTTCCTATAATAAACATCTACTCTGTGACCAAACAGACATTATTATCACAAACACTTTAAAGTCCTCTCACCAGGTCCTTCGAAGCCCTTTTCCAAAGATCATCTCTATGTTCCCAATATTAGTATTTTACACGAAGTGTAGATTCCTTTTGTAAATGAAGATGATGATGTGGTAGTTACACAATGTCTTTTCAACTTGATAAGAATGAAGGCGTGAAGTCTACCCTGTCAATCAGTCCACGACCTGGTGCTCCCTTCCTGTAGGTGTGGCCTTCTCTTGAGGATGGTGGGAATTCCTCTCTTCCTCCATTGGGGGTGGGGGAGCAGGGCACGCTCTCTCTCTCTCTGTTAAACTTTCCTATGGACAAGCTACATGAAGTCATGCTGATGGGCCCAGAGTCCTGGATCTGAAGGAGTCATGAGGAGACTCACACCAGCACTGAGATGCTTCCACCGATATTGGATCCACAAGAATTTCCAACGATAGGTCTGTGATCTCGCTGCATTCAGCATCATTCCATGTGCTGAATGTGTCCAAAAGGAGATTTATGGACGAAAATTTGTATTTATGGTCTAGGCTGGGCTGTTCTCTTAATATACAACTACTCTTGGATATAAAACTCTCTCTTACACACATACAAGTGTCTCTGAATTTGTTTCTCTAGTCAACCCAGATTTACACAGATGGGTTTGAAAAGCCTCCTAGTTGCTCTGTTTCCCCTTTTTAAATATATCATATGCACAACAGCGTATTCAAAGAAATAGAGTCAAAACATACATTGAGCATCTGCAATGGATCAGTGACAGAGTGACCAAGAGGTCCCTCAGTATTCTCAATTTTTTCCCACAGTTTTCTGAGGCCAGCACTGTTACTCTTCCCTACTGTAACATGTTGCAAACGGGGGTTAGGGTGTCTAAATTAACATTCTGCCCAAGGACCATGGAAGGAGGGTGACTAAGTCCAGTTCTAGTTTCTGTAACTCTTAGAAACAAACAGAGGTAAAGGCACCAATATGGAGAGTCAGGAGACCTGGGCTGTTTCTAGCAGGAAAGAGCTTCTTTTTCTTCGCAGTGAATCATTCCAGGTCTCTCAACCTCCTATCTCATCCGCAGAATGGAAGGGCAGGCTGGGTTCCTCTCCACAGAAAATTATCTGATAAGTAATCTGACCTCATAAAATAGGGAGTCAGTATGCTTCACCATAATAAAATGCAACTCAACACTGACTCACACAAGGAAATAAGAACCACAATTTTTAAAACTATTTAAAGCAATAATTATAATTTAATGTTACTTTCGGACAAGAGAGCTTATTTGTTTCCCCTAAGTAAGCCAATTGGTGATTTTGAAGGGTCTTGCTCATCTTTCTGCAAAATGCCTAAAAACAAACCACTAGAAACTAAACACCTTTTTTTTTTCATTCCTCACTGTGTCTTTTAAAAAGGGGGGGAGGGGGCAAAATATCTCCGTAAAAGGTCACATGTGTTTTCAACGGGTATCTCTGCAATTTTTGGTCCCCACATTATTTGTTTCAATGTCATATTTGCTTTTATCTTTAAAAATAAAATTTTATTGTGTTGTAGGTGCTAGCTTACATTGCAGCCTGGATTCCACATACTAATTTTTATACATTTTTTCTGTACCTTGTCTACAATTTTCACAGTGGAAGCTCTGTTTTCATGACTCTGGATTCCCTTCCCCTCCTTGTCCTCTTATTTTTGCATTTGGATAAATGTTGATAACTTGGTTTCACTGTAGCTGATTGCCTAAGGAAATGCTTTACTCACAGGTGTTACTCTTTTGAAGACAGTCTATTATTCTCCTGGAAGGAACCCTCAAGAAACAGCTTCAGAGTCAAGTTCAAAGGAAATCTTTTGGAAACAGACACCAGGGTTTCTCTAGTCCAGGGGTTCTCAACCTTCCTAATGCTGCAACCCTTTATTAAAGTTCCTCATGTTGTATTGACCCCAACAATATTATTATTTTTGTTGCTACTTCAGAACTGTAATTTTGCTACTGTTAAGAACCTGGCGACCCCTGTGAAAGGGTCATTCAACCCTCTAAGGGATAGCACACCACGGGTTGAGAACCATTGTCCTAGTCCCTCTCAGTCCAGATGGCATTTCTGAGGAATTTTCCCTTTTGTTCTTCATTTTCCCCTATTTTATCTGAGCCCTTCTACAGCGATGTCTCTGATCGGAAGGGTTTCAGAGAGACTGTGGTTGTTCCCCTGGCCTTGGTTTAGAAGAGACTATCCATCATTCATGGGGGTTACTCCTCCTGGGGACCAGTTTCTTTTTTCGGCCCTTAAATCCCTCTGTTATCTTTTGCTCCAGACAACTAGATACCATCAACTTGGTCCTCATAGGTGGAAACACTATCACCAACAAACACTGGGCAGGCTTCTTTCTCAAAAAGTCTGGCACTTGGGCTGAGCCCTGGTGGCGTAGTGGTTGTGTGTGGGACTGCGGCCCACAGGGTTGATGCTTCAAATCAAGCAGCAGCTCTCCAGGAGCAGGGCTGGGCTTTCTACTCTCACCAGGGCAGTGATGCCACACACACACACAAAAAAAAGTCTGAGACTTTGAAAATTCTTCACAAGCACTTGAAATTTATCTCATCAAGAAATCGATCAAGGAGGCCAAAGATTGCGTCTGGAGAAAATGAGGAATAGGAAGATGGTCAGGTTCAATGGCAGATTTGTGTTTCTAAATTCAGCTTCTACACAGTACCAGTTTATGTTGTACATATGTATACCTTTTCCCACTACAAAACCAAGATTATTTTGGTACAAATTAAGCCCACCCCCACTTTTTAACAGAAAATAACCAAAACACCAGCTTCCATGACTGTAATCAAAAGAAAATCCATTTACTGAAAGATAAACAGGCCTTATTCTTAGTCGTCCTCCAGTTTGGGAAGCATGTTCTTTAAAGAAACGCATGAAACAAGGCAGCAAGTTCAATATAATCACTAGGAATTCAGCATCCCTGGAAGACAGACTTCCATATAATTAGTCCCAGCACAATGTGCCATTATACTAATAGAGAAAGTAAAGTATTATGCTATTGCAGAGAGGAGAGTATTAATTTTGCCCGTGTCTTACGCACAGTTTCCAAAGCGGTGACATGTAAGCTAAGCCTTGAAGTTACATGGGCTTCCTCCCCCTGCCCCACTCCAGATAGGCCACAAAAGAAGTGAGCAGCACACAAGGAAGGGAGTTGGGGGAGTAGAGGGTGGTGTGACTATTCTCTGGAGAAAAAGGAAGCTGCCCTGATGAGAGCATTCATAAAATTAAAAAAAAAAAACAGCAGGTAAGTCTTACCACATTGGGAACTGCTGTATAAAGAACCAGTTTGAGAAAAGAAGAATGTGAATCAATTCCTCTGGAGGGGCGTCCTGATTTATGAACCTGGGAAGTGCTGATTTAGAAAAACAGAACTCTAGTGTGTTGGCTGTTCTCCAGGGACTAAGGCACCACCATGCTTCCTGTTTCATGTCAGTCACAGCGAACCTGGACGGTTCTGAGGCTTGGTGTGCCTTTTCCCAACTTGATGGCATGCCTGGAGAATGCTCCTCTTTGCTCTGGAAATTTATAGCTTAGGGCTCTGACTCAGCTCCTCAAGATTTCTCTCAAGTAGCCCTCACCTGTCACTGATGAGCAGCATCCACTTCATCTCTCCGCTAATGACTAGATTCAGAGGGCCCTTTAAAACTAGGAAGGTACATAGCTCTAGTTCCCCTCCGTTGTTTATAAATATGTTTACATATGTATATGCTTGTGTTTAGATCTCGATAAATTCCCTTCGCTTCCTGGTTCTTTCCTCTATTTCTTTTTACTTTCCTCTTCTCCCACTTCCATGTTCAACCTTCATTTGGGTTTCAGGATTTCCTCTTGGATAGATCTACATATTTATATTTATAGGGCTAATTTTAAGTAAATACATGGACAGTGGGTCCTCTACTCAAGTACTGCCCCAATAGAAGAAAACTTTGGCAGTCTGAGATGCTCACCTTCCCAACACAATTTTTGAAGACAAAGTGAGTGCACAAGAAAATGTGGTGAAGAAAGCTGAGGATGCCTGGATAGCAAAAGATATAGCAACTGGGGTCTTAAAGACTTCAAGATAAACCAGTGATCATCTAGCTGAGAAACAACAAAATCCACATACAAGAAGCATATAAGCCTGTCCCAACATGATTGCTGTGGACAAAGCGAGTGCATAAGCAAAAGTAGCAAAGAAAGCTGGTGGTGCCTTGCTATCAAGGGACATAGAGTCTGGGGCCTTAAAGGCTTGAAGAGAGACAAGCGGTCATCTAGCTGAGAAGCAACAAAGGCCACATGGAAGAAGCACAGCACCCTGGGTAATCACGAGATGTGGAGGGCATCAGCTATCAGGCATCAAAAACAAAAAAATCATATCATTGTGAATGAGGGGGAGTGCAGAGTAGGGATCCAAAGTCCATCTATAGGCAACTTAACATTCCCTCATAGAAGACTCAGTGAGGGGATGAGGCAGTCGGGGTGCAGTGTAGCATCAATGAAACATACAATGTTCTTCTCGTTCTTAACTGCTTCCTCTCCTCCCACCCCAGACTATCATGAGGCCATTCTATCCTAAAAATCCAGCTAGATCAGAGGGTGTACACTGGTGCTGATAGGAACTGGAAACACAGGGAATCCAAGACAGGAAAACCCCTTTGGACTGGTGGTGAGAAGGGTGATAATGGGAGGGTGGAGGGAAGGTGAGGTAGCAAGGGAGAACAGATTGCAAGGATCTGCATATAACCTCCTCCCTGGGGAACAGTGGGGAAGTGGATTAAGGGAGATGACAAGATAATAATAATTTATAAATTATCAAGGGTTCATGGGGGAGGGAGGGCAGAGAGGGAGGTGTCAAAAGAGCGGATACCAGGGGTTCAAGAAGAAAGCAAGTGTTTTGAGAACAATGAGGGAAACAAATGTACAAAAGTGCTTAACACAATGGATGGATGTGTGGACTGTGATAAGAGTTGTAGGAGCCACCCCCCACACACACACCAGCCAAATGATTTAATTAAAAAAAGGGAGGGGGAGGCATTGTGGTCAAATACCAAGACCATATGTTGAGTACTATTCTTCCTTAAGATTACCTTGGGAAAAAAATCACAGATCAAGTGCAGGATGTGAGGAATTGGTAGGGATTGGGTGGGCTGAGGCATGTATAGGTGTTTGTTTGTTTAAAAGACCTCGGTCCTGCCCACTTGAACACACTTTGTAAACAGAGTGAACTCCTGGGAGAATCCAACGACTTCTAGGCGACACTATTGCTGCTGTTGTTAGGTGCCTTTAAGTCAGCTCTGATTCGTAATGACCCACGTACAGCAGGATGAAACACCTCCAGGTGGCGCAATGTCCTTCCTCACTATTGCTCCTGTGCAAGAGCCCATGGTGCCCATGCCGCTATGGTGCTAATCCATCTCCTTTTCACTGCCTATCCACTTCACCAGTGATGATGTCCTTCTCCAGGGACGAGGCTCTCCATACAACACTGAGAACATGTCCAAAGTCCATGAGACGAAGGGTCCCCAGACTTGCAGCTAAGGAGCATTCTAGCTTCACTCCCTCTGAGGGAGAACTCTTCATTCTTTGGCAGTCATGGGTCCTTTTCATGTTCTTCCTCAGAACCATAGTTCAAATACACTGAATCTTCTTCAGTCTTCCTCACGTAAATGTCCAACTTTCACATGAATATGAGGCAACTGAAACTACCATGGCTTCCACTCGGCACAAGGTTATCCTCAAAGTAATCTCCTTGTACAACATGTTAAAGAGGTCCTTATGCAGCAGATGTTTCTAGTGCAATGAGGTGTTCGAACTCTTGACTACCGCTTCCAGAAGGATTGATCGTGAATCCAAACAAGATGGAAACTTCAACCACTTCAATCTTTTCTCCATTGTTTTACCAACTGTTCCAATAATGAGGATTTAGGTTTACTTTTCTTTGAGTTGTAATCCATCCTAAGAGCTGCCACCCTTGGTCTTCCAGTCCTCCTCACTTTCAGCAGGCAAAGTTCTGTCATCTTCACATGTCAGCTTGTTAATAAGCTTACCTCCAATCTTGACATCACTTTCTTCTTCACATACTCCCGCGTCTCTCAATAATTTCTCAGCATACAGATTGAATACATTTGATGAGAGGATAAAACTTGAGGCACATAGTTCCTTCCTACCTTATTCCCTTGCTGTATTCATGATTTGGTCCATGGATAGGCTTCACATGAACACAATTAGATGTTCTGGGATGCCCATTCTTCTCAAGGCTATCTATAAGTTGTTATGATATCCATAAACATGAGCAAATGCTTTTCTGTAATCCTGTGTTTTCAGCTGAGATTCATCTGACATCAACAATGATATCCCTTATTCTCAATCCAAGTCTGAATATTACCTGGGTTTCTGGCAGCTTCCTGCCAATGAACTGTTACAACCATTATTGGATCATCTTCAGCAAAATTTTACATGCACGAGAGATCAGTTACAATGATCTATAATTTGTGCTTTCTGGTATTATTTAATTATTTCATATTTTAAAATTATCTTCGTGTACAGCCAAAAATTTATGTAATCAAAGATATCCTTTCTTGCTTTGTGCGAACACATTAAAAATTGTGCTTGTCTTACTTTGTTCAGGCATTTTAAAGCATGTTTAAAACATTTTTCACATACCTCTCCACCAGAAGGACTTCACACTCAGACCCTAGTCAACTGGCTTCTATGAAAGTGCATGTCAACACATAAATTAAGTGAATATGCAAACATTAAACCTTTGGAATCAGAGCATCCGTGGGTAGATCTGGTAATTCATCAAAAGAAAGTGTGCACATGCCACTTGTTAGTTTTCTCTTTCCTCAGGCTCTACCATTGTCATTAAATCAAGATCCTAAAATTATGCCAAAAGCTAAATATTCCTACTTTGCTTGGAAATGATCAAATTTCTCTTATCCATTATGTATTTTCATCTTCAGGAGATGCAAACATAGGTAACTTCGCCTTTGTGGTGTAGGGATAACTGAAAAGAAGCAGTAGGAACCTCCCAGCCACTGCATGGGACAAAAAGGTGGAGACTTGGAAACCCTCTTGGACGGGTCCTATCCTACAGAGTGACTATGCGTTGTCTCTTCAGACTACAATAGCTTAAAAGCTTGTGACTACACATTCATCTATGAAAAAGTCAGTACTTGTCTTTTTTTAATTACTAATTAAATTAATTTTCAATTAATCAAGAGCGCACATTAAATAATAGTAAAAAGAAGAGTGTCTCTTTTCTTTTTACTGTGACTTAATATGTACTTTATTTTATATATATATATATACATATGTATAATATCAAGTAAACATATATTTCTGACAAACTACCCTGGGTTTCAGGTCTTTTCCCTCTAATAGTCACTGCGATCGCCTTGATCGCAGTGTCTGTTTTAAGTCACCCAAACATTATTTCCAGAAAAAGGAAAGTTGCTGAAGAGAGTCCTCTCTGTGTCAAATGTATCTGTCAGCAAGTTCCAGGAGACTCATTTGCCTCTGTGTTTAAATGTGGAAGGAATGTACAAAGGTTCTCCACACTTGACTGAAAACTGGACAATCCTCTTTATGTTGAGCTCTGGGGATTTTAAAAATAAATTAAATGATTGTGGATCTACTTCGATTCTCACGGGACCTCTGGCAATGTCTGGAGGTATTTTCAGTTGTGAAAACTGAGGAGGGGAGCTACTACTGATATATCAAGAGGCTGAGGAAGCAGCTAAACACTCTCGGATGCAGAGGACAGTCCTGTAAGTAAAGATTATCCTGCCAAGATGTCAGATCAGAGACTGCAATGCCTGATCCAAATCTGTATATGAATTCAGCCACATAAGTCCATCCTGCTAGCAAAATGTTTTCATACAGATGTACCTGGCAGAATTGCCAGGTAATCATTAAAACCTGGATCTTAAAACTTAACCCTGTTACTGCCTTTCTTCCCTCTGTCCCATCTGGGACTTATATCCTTGGTGTTGGAATCCAATGGTCACACCGTGTTAGAAAAAGATTGCAAATGGTTTGAAACAGCTCTGGCTACAGAGTCTCAGAATCCCTGACTTGCACACTACATCTTGACTTCCCTGCAGTCACCTGTGAACAAGTGTCTTCCTGCCTTTCTACACACATATCCACCACGTCAGCCTAGATGGTGCTATGCAAGTCAAACATGTCAATGCCCAAATTCCCTGAGTAGCCTGACCTTACCGTCCTCCCAGCTCTTCCTAATTTCACAAAGGAGACACCACCACCAATGCTCTCATTTCCAGGTCATTGACTTATCTACCCAACTAGAATTGACAAGGTTGGGCAGTTGGTTTCTACTGGAGAATTCAAGTTGATGACAAAATGTTCATCCTTTCCATAAATTCTCAGTCTGCAGCGTGCTTTTCTCTGCAATCAGTTCTTTGTTAAGGGCAGAAACTTCTATGGGGGGGATAAATAAAGAATGGTTTCACTTGGTGCCTGGAGGCACCTACTAGGAGAGGAGGTCTCCTTTGCATCCCTGAGAACTCCAAAAGGAAGTGACAAGGCTGGGGAGGCAACATCTTACAGCTAGAAGACATCTCACACACACACAAAGAAATGAAGGGGAAAGCCCAAGGTGTGTTTGAAAACTGGCCAGTTTCCCACAAGGAAGATTGGAGGAGAAATTTTTTGTGACTGGACAGTGAGAGATGAGAATGGCAACCTAATGAGAATTATCCAAATGAACATTCTCATGTTCCCTGCATGAAGTGTGTTATGCTGAGTATTTTTTAGCATCATATCACTTTACTATTTTTTCCAAAGTCTTTTAATCAGGAGGTAAGAAAATACAGATAGCATATCATTTCATACTTCAATCACAACAAGTAGCATTGTACAATTGCTACCACCATCAGTTTTGAAACATTCTCGTCCTTCTTGAACTCCTGAACCCCTCACTAACCCCCAAGAACCATTTGGTACCCCCCCCCACAAATATCCCTTACTCCATTTACTCTCTCTATAGGCTCATCAATACTGGGTTTCATTTTACCAACAAACATAAAACAAAAATTCAAGAGGGCTGCTCCCCCTCCATGGCAAAATACATTAGAGATAAATCCCAATTTGAAAGAGAGAGAGAGAGAGAGAATGTTGAAAATCCAATCAGGCCCAACATGTATCAGAGGGAGGTGGAGGGTGATGAACTGACAAGGTATAGTCATGTCTCCAACACACTCTTGTTGGAACCAAATTCTCCCCACCCCTCTACAAAGGAGAGATAGATGACTGGGACTTTTCAAAGGATTTAAGCCAAGCACAGACCTGGTAGATGTTATGAGTAAAATTGACTGAACATTCAGAATGGGAGGAGAGCTTGCACAGACACAGGATGGTTTGGGTTGGTTTTACAAGGGAGACAATAAAGATCTCACAACTGTTCCCTTTGTGAAAAGAGCCCTGATGGCAAGCTGGGATAAACATTGGATAAACATTGGACTGCTACTGGAAAGGGTGGTTCAAACCCACCAGCCACTCCCTGGAAAGAAGGATGAGGTGGCCTATTCTATAAAGACTGTAAAGCCTCAGATACCCTAGATAGGGTCACTAGGAGTCATAATGGACGGCAATGGGTTTGAGTGTACAACCAATCTGCAACTTCAATTACAATGATTAATTAATCACTGTGCTAGCCAAGCCCTGGCAAATGCACAGGCAAAGAAAGATCAAAACGATTAAAAAAAAAACCCAAAACATTGCCATCAAGTCAATTTCCATTCATGCAGATCACTAGTGCTTCCTGGAGTTTCCAAGGATACAAATGTTTATGAAAGCAGACTGGCCTATGTTTCTCTTAAGGATTGGCTAGTAAGTTCAAACGATAGATACTTTGGGCTAGCAGCTGAGTGCTTTACCATCATGCCACCAGACATGCCCTGAACATGAAATAAAACTCACTGTCACTGAGTTGATTCTGATTCACAGAAATCCTATAAGACAGGGTAGAACTGCCCTTGTGGATTCCTGAGGCTAGCTCTTTATGGGAGCAGAAAGCCGCCTCTTTCTCCCTGGGGAAGCTCAGTGGTTTGTGACTGCTAATTTTGCCATGGACAGCCCCACATGTCATCTGCTATAAACCCTTAGCTAATAAGACACATCACAACCCCCAATCTTCAAAAGGACACACAGTGGCCTGGGGAGCTCCCTCTCCCCTCACGCTCATGTTTTCATGTTTCCTATGCTGCTGTTTATGAAGAAGCCTTAACTAAGCATTTACCATAGACTCAGGACTTTCCTACATAGTATCATCAATGAAGCTAAAAAAAAAAAAAAAAAAGGAGACAAAGCAGTTCTAAATGAAAACACTTGATGGATCAATGAAGAAAAACAAAGTAGCATAATCTGAATGGATAATGTTCATTAAAACAAACAAAAATAGTAGCAGTGCTGTTCTTCACAGATTTCATGAGATTTGAATTCTTGAATTTTCTACTTGTCAGAAATTACTGACAAACCTGTGAAAAGAACTATTATTTTGACTAGCCTACAGTGTGATTAAATTTGAGCTCGAATTGCAGGAGTCTTAATCATGGGTCCAGAGACATCTGTACTATAATACGAATTTTGAGGGGAATATAATGAGCTAATCCATGTGAGCTGTAAACTCTCAAAGTCATCAATATATTATTCTCACTTGTAATATGCTGGACACATTACATTAGACAGTCAATTTCTTAATCAGAACATTTATGTCTTTTCAAATCCTTGAACACAAGTGAGTTCACAGTCAGAGGTGAAATACAATAAATAGATTTCCCTATTGGGCATATGCAGAGGTCTGTGAAATGTGTATATGACCTTGTGGAGAATAAGCCCTGCAGTATGCAATACACCTATGTGATTAAGGATAGAATTTCAAACTTAATGCTATTGCTTTTGTGAGTAGAATTAAACTTAATGGCATATGAAAGTAAAATTTTATGATTTGATTGTAGCCTTTCTCTCCTCTCTTTCTCTCTCTCTCTTTCTCTCTCTCTCTCTCTCTCTCTCTCTCTTACACACACACACACACACAAGCCTTTCTAACTTAAAAGACTCTCACTCCCTGCTATCAAGCTGAGTCAGTCTCAGAGATATCCTTCAGTACTGAGTAGCACTGCCCCGGTGAGTTTCCCAGACTCTAACTCTCTATGGGAGTAGAAAGTCATATCTGTCTACAGCAGAGTAGCTGGTGGTTTTGAACTGCTACCCTTGGGGTGAGCAGCCTAACAAGTAACCACTATGCCTCCAGGCTAGGAGGAGAAAATAACAGAAGGAGTCGCAGCAGCTGACGTGAAAATCAAAAGCATGTCTATATTCAACTCACGAGTTCAAACCTATAAAGCTACGCAACCTCAGAAACCCCATGGAGAAATTATACTCTGTCCTGTGGGGTCAGTATGTGTCAGAATCAACTCAATGGCGTCAAGCATGGTGTTAGGTGTGTTTCTTTAAAGATCATCCATTGCTCTCAAGGGGATTCCACTGCACAGTGATCCTCTAAGACTGGAAAGAACTTCCCCCAAAGGTTTCCAATGTTGTCAAGCTTTATGGAAACAGATGACCATGCATTTGAACCCACCATGTGTTTTAGTTACCAACTGAGCAATAGCCATTGGAGCACTAAGACTCCTCACTTTAAAGGGCACAACTTGGGAACACTATAGGCAGTTTTAATTGGCTCCATGGGTTACTGTGCAGTATTAGCCAGAAAATTAGAGGTGCAACATAAAACTCACAGATGACTGTAATCTCCTTACAAACAGACCGATAACTAGTAATATTAAATAAAATGTTTGGTTAGGTGCCAGCTAAAGGGACATTATAGACAAAGAATGAAAACAACTGCCTCGTGTACACCTAAGACGGGGACGGGGCAGGCAGTTAGAATACCGACTCTACTCCCGGAGTGCCAAGGTAGCAGTTTCTAACCTGCCCAGTGGGCCCGATACCAAGCCGGCATTTGCGACCAGGTTGGGAAGATTCAAATTAGCCAGCCCACCTACATGATGGCAAGTACAGTTTTCGTAAAGTCATGCTCAGTAAACATGAGCTAGGATGCTCCACTGGTGATGGTGGTGTTGACGGCAGTCAAGGTCATGACATACAGGGGCAGAAAAATGACCACTTTCACAACATTAAAGAGAGTTCTGTTACTTTAAAAAGATAGTTTGAGGAACAACTGACTGAGCCCAAAATTTCCAGATGGCCATTCTACCTTGTGTGATGCAATTTAATTTTGAAAGTATTGAAACTTAATAACAGCAGTCAGACTGGTTTTCAACCTACCTACAAACAAATCTACTAGGGGAAAAGTATTTTTTAAATCCTCAAATGATAATACCTAGCTTTCCCTGTTTGTATTAGGCCAGAATGTACATGAAATTAAGTGTATTTGCTGGGTAGAAGTGAAAGTTTGAAAAGTATGGGCATATGTGGGAAGCAATGTCATACAGGAAGAAAATTAGAATTCCTGACATTTTAATATGGTGTCTTTCTTCATCATAGCTGTGCACTGAAATCTCAGGGTGAGAAACGGGCCAGAGGAACATTGAAAGGTTTCAAATATCAAACTATACTATTATGTCAATGGCCTAAGATCAATTAGCACCTTTCAATGACAGAAAAGGTTACAGTGAAACTCAAAGGTGCACTCTCTGAAATCATTTTACACCAGCATATAAATGTGGTTTTGATAACAGAAAATAGTCTCTATTTTTAAATTAATCAGCTTCATCTCATTTATATGAGAGGGAAAGTTATAGGGGAGGAAGGGCAAAAGTATTCATTTTCAGAATCTCTCTACTAGTAAAAACATGGATAGGGTGATGGTTTTAAAAACAGCATATTTCAAGACTAAAATAGTGTGCCACCAAGACAGACACTATTGTGCATTGTGCCACAGGCAATCCGAGGTGACAGCAATGTTTACAAAGTCTTCAAACATTTTGCATCGCTTTTGACTGTGTTATTCTTGTTTATTTCTCCCACTCAAGTTCAAACTAAATAATGCCAAGTTTGGCTCCAAGTTCAATTCCATGAACATCCAATGCCCTAGCATTAAAAGACATGAAACTGCAAAAGACTCTTACTCAGAGGGCAATTAAATGCACCACTGCATCTCACCCATCTCGAGGTGAATGCCTATGGGAAAATGTTTCTTAGTTCATTGGGAAAAATTCATGAGAGGCAGATAGGTATAAGGACTGCAATGCCAGCCCAGCCCTACCGTGTTGATTTCATTCACCTAGTAACCATTGTAACCAAATCCTCCCCCTGTATTTCTGAATACAATTAGTTTAAACTCTACGGGGAGATACATTATAATATTTAGAAAATGTAATAATAATACCCATTTGAAAAAGAAACTATCATTAATAAATTCTCACGGGATAGGGTGGAGGGGGGCGGTATTTCATAAATGTTTGTTCTGCTCTTCAAGGAGAGGAGCGCAAAAAGAAAAGACTCCTACTTTTGATAGCATGCTTTTCTATTTATTTCTTAAATGAGTGATCTGAAGTATTTACAACCAGACAGTACCTAATTTTAGGTTTTAAGTGCTTTAACAGCTCCATGAAATATGATCAGCAGCTGCAATGCAGAACTATGGTGAATAAACTCCTTATAAAGGGGGGCCTGTTTTCCTGAGTGCTCAGTGTCCCTGTACTTACCTAATAGAAAAAAGGAGGGGAGATAATGAAAAAACATAATAAATACTTGCATTCTTAAATTACTTAACACTTCACTAAGTCTTGAAAAGGATTATCTCCCCTTCTTGAATTCTACATAAAAAGTATGAGGTCCCATTGGGGAAAATAAGTTAAATTTTATGACTTGGAAATTACAAGGCAGATTTTTTAAGGACCTAACTTTTTATAACAATAGTTATGGGGCTTTTCCTCCCATTCAACTTTCCTGAAAACTCTGGATAATTTCATTCCCGTGCACAGTTTTTAAAAATTAAAACTAAGTCACACTAATATATTTTTAGACACAGCATCAGTCATTGTGAGCTTGCAACAGGGATTCAAAACATGAAACTGGACACTGTATTTCCCATGGCTATGTCAAATTTATTTACACCCTAACTCACAACATACATACAAATAAAACTTAGAAATGGAGGACATTTATTTATTTATGTAACCAAAGGTGTCTTTTAACTTACTAAAGAAAACAGTAAATTACAACAAAATGACAACTAGCTCTAGACTGATATGTCTCGCCCAGAGTAACTTTTACGTATTGATAATTTTGCTTCAACCATTTTCTAGAAATCCTTAAAAACTGAGCATCTGTAGTATTAGGTAAAAATGACTTCTTGAGCCAATTTATGTTTACAAAATTTTAAAAATAAATTGTCTAATACAAATATATTAAAATAAATATTAACTATGAACACATCCATATATGTGAAGTTTTCATTTTATAAAAGAGAAGTTAAGCTCTGATATGTACTAATATATTAACTTAAAAGTTTCCTGGGTTGTTTTTTTTTTTTTGTATTTTAGTTAAGATTTTGAAACAACCTCTAATTATAACCCCTTTTATAAAGTTAGAAGCATTTACTAAGGAAAACCGGCTTCTGGCTTTTGAAAGAAACATTGATTTTAGAACTTCACTTATTATGAAAGAAAGTGACATATTCTTGGTAGGTAAAAACAAAAAGAAAACAGTTCTCAGCTAATCTAAACATGCTACTTTTGAAGCCAAAACTGACAGAGGTTTTTAAAACTTGGTTTAACTTGGAATGACTTACAACTCTTATTCAGGTGAAACACATTTTTTTAACGGTTTACAATCAACGATAAGAGAAAAAGTATGCCTAGTTCGATCTGCGTTTGGCATCCTAAAAACCAGATTCTGGTCTCGCATTAACACAAAAGTGTATCTCTGAGGACTACTGCTGATTTTTCTCTTACTCTAATTTCATTTTTAAAAAATACACGGATGCGTTTGAATTCAGCCTCTTAAAATGCCCCGATAGTGCTTGGCGAATATTTTGTTTCAGAACTCTTACCAAACACCTTTCAGAGTGTGTTGCTTCTTTGGGTCTAAACTTGAGAAAAAAAATGTTTTTAAAGGAAAAACATGCTCTAAGGGGGGAAGATAGTCAACTGCAAGGAACAACTTAACAATCAGAAAGCCGTCATCAACTTTTAATGGTGTCAGTCGCTGGCGTGTAAATGAAACTCCAGAAGCTGTGGACCCAGAGTCAGCGTGCCCAAGGCTCCCACCTAAGTCCCGCCGGAGCCCTCGCGGAAGCTGACCCGAGGTCGACCTTGCAAAACACGGCTGCCGATGAGAAAGGGACCAACATGCCATCATCCAGAAGATATATTTCGCCCCATCAATTACGTGGATCCCAGGCTGCCAAGCCAAAAGGGGTAAGGGAGAAAGAAAACTGTTAAGTATGAGCTCTTAATGTGAAACCCAACCGGTTGGTTCTCTTAGGTATCAGATTTTGGAAGTGTCTGTAATGACAGCCAGGAAAGCAAATTAATGGCCAATGGCCCACTGGGTTTGAACACGAGACTCCTGTTACCTCCTCGCAGATCAAGTACACAACACACACGCACACCAAGGTGCTCCACGTGGAACTTCTCTCAAACCAAAACACACGCCCAGGCGCTATGTTGCGCCCCAGCTTGAGGGGCAGCAGGGACCCGCATCTCCCTGCTTAGGACTAGCGTCCTCAGGTAAGGAGTCCAGCGGAGGACTGGCTTGTGCCTGCTCCTGCGTAGAAGGGACCCGCCACGGAGGCCAAGGGAAGGAAGATGGTCCCCACCTCCAACCCCTGACACACAAACCCTACAAATCACAACACCCCTTAGCCTTCCGCGATCAAAAAAGGAGACGGTGGGGGAGGAGGGCCAGGCGGCCACCCAGACTAGGACAGGAAGACACATACACACACACCTCACTTCCCTCCAGCTGAATCGGACTCAAGGGACCCTTTCAGAAGGAAGATGGAGACAAAACTTTAACTGCGGTCTCCCCTGTCCTCCACGCTTTGCCACAAGACTCCCTGGAAAGTCCAGGAAGGGCTGAAAATCGCCTACAGAGAACGGGAAATCTTTTTCACGGCTGCCCAACGAAAACTTAGGATCTGGGGAGGCTCAGAATAAGACACGCGCCCACGCCGTCCACTCTCCAACGGAACTTAGTCACATTAAAACTAAACGAAACAAAACAAAAAAACCCTGAGCCCTTTCCAGTCCTTCCACTATCCCCAGACCCAGCGGGCGAAAACGCGAGGAAACCTGCGCGGGCAGCCGGGTCCGGCGTCTGGAGAAGTTATAATCCCTCTGTGGCATCCACGCGTCTAGAGCCAATGAACGTTACTCTTCGGATTGGGCGCCTCTCATTTCACTGACCCTGGCAAACTCCGGGAGACCGTGGGTCCCGGCCGCATAAAAAAAAACCCAAGAAAGTGGGAGCACCGCCCTTTGAAAGCCCGGCTGCGCCTGAAGTTTCGAGGCCACGCAGAGAGCGCGCCAAGGCGCCCAGCACTGGGAAAACTCCGGCGCCGGGCTCTCCCCAGGGGACCCTCACGCCGCATCCTTTCTCCCCATGGCATCAGGGTCATCCTAAATAAATGTCCCCACTGGAAGAATGCGGGGGCCGCCGCGGGCTTGCTCCTCACTGAGGCAGGCTCCGGGGACCGGTGGGCGCATGTGGATGGAAAGGGCCGCTCGCCCCCGGCAGAGCCTGCTTCTTGGTGGCCCGACGCGGGGCGGAAGGAGCCCCGGGGCTGCAGCGTACTCTTCCACGGCGGGCATCCAGCGGCCGGGCCTCGGGAGGACGGTAGCCCGGCTCCGAGCGCCCCCGGGACTCAGGCGTCCACACTCGGTCCCCGGCGCGCCGGCCAACCCCAGCGCTTGGTGGCCGGACCGAACCGCGCGGGCGCACTTTCCCAGGGAGAGCGCAGGGTCAGACGGGACCTGTCCCCTTGTTCCCCTTGGGGAGCAGAGCAAAAAGGCACACTCACCTCGCGCCTGCAAGCCCCGATCGCCTCGGGGTCCCGAAGTTCCAGGGACGGTCCCAGCCGCGAGATCCGGGTTTTCCTATTTAGATACTTATTCCCTTTCCTTCCAGTGTCGAAGTTTGCCCGTCGCGCTGTGCCTCTGGTGAAAACAGGACATCCCCTTCGGCCACCCCACCACAAACAGCGCTCACAAGTCGGGGAGCAGTGGGGCGGGGGTGGTGGGGGAGAAGCCGGCTGCGAGGGGGAGGAGGGAAGGAGAGGGGCCAGAACCCTAGACCAACGCTCGCAAGAAAGAAGGTGGGGTACTCGAAAGGAAAAGCGCGCCGGCCCCTGCCTCCGCCGTCGTCACTGCCCAGCTTTGACCACAGCTCCTGTCCCCTTTGGAGCGGGCGCGACAACTCCACGCGGGCTGGGCGCGCGGCAGGGGCGGCTGGCGTGCGCCGCGCGGCGGGCAACCTTGCACTTGCGCGCGGGGCGGGGATCGGGAGCGCCGCCGCTGGGAGCCCGCGGAGACCGAGCCAGAACCGGAGGGGCGGCGGCGGCGCACAGGGGGCCCCCCCCACTCTTTTTAATCCAGTCTCGGGTGATTGCCTGTTGTCAATGTTTGCAGTCTTGCGTGGGGACAGCCGGGGGCCTCGGAGCCCTGGGCGACCCCAATGGCGCCGCGGTAATCTCCGCGCCGCCCCCACCCCGCCCCCACTTCCAGCCCGGGGAGGCAGCGGGGTGGCTAAGGGGAGGGACCCGAGGCCTCGCAGTCTGCCTGGCACCAGGGAACCACCACTCTTCCCACCTGCTTCTGCGGGGCAACTTGTGGAGTTTGTTATAATGTTTGTGTCTTTGTCTTTGTCCCAGGCACACTTCGGGCCCCCTTCACTTACCCCCAGGGAGGAGACAGCAGAGACTTCTACTGGGAACAGAGTCAAAGAAAAGCCATCCCCAGCCAGACTGGGCTCCCCGTGAGCAGAGGCAAGGCCTTTTGGGTGGAGATGCACCCTATGAAGGCAGAAGCAGTCTGGGCATAGACTGTGCTGGCAGGGCCCTTTGCAGCACTGGCGAAGGTATAGGCATCCCTCCCAGGCACCAAAGGTCAGGCTGTGACGCCTTACTGCTCAGGCACCGTCAAAGCTTCTCCAGGCACATAACTGAAATGACATTTCATACCTCAGCCCTCTGCACATGCATTATGTGCCTACACAGGATTTAACATCCCACAAGGACAGGTGTGTGCATCATTACAGAGGTCATAGCAATGTTCATAAACTCCACGTCCGTTCAGTCACCTCTTCCTAAATCTTCCTATCTGCTTTAGAAGTCTCTTCTTTGGTTATCATATGTATAATGGGCTCACTGAAAAATCACTGAGATTGAGTCATGTACTGACCACTTCTGATCCTGAGACTGCACTTGAATTCATGACAACTTTATGTAGTTATTACTTTTAACTCCATGTCACAGATAAGATATCCGAAACCCAAAGAAACCCAAGTAATTTTTCCCTAGGACAAACCCAATGGTTTCTAGCCACGAAGTCTATGACTCAACAAAACAGTTCCCACACTCCTTCAGATGTGGCCCAGGATCACAAGTTCACTAGTTGAAATTACTCCCATTCAAAGAAAATGTCATTGTCATATATTATCAACTGAATTATAGTGTGAAAAAAAAAGTTCAGAAAAAGATTCCAAGTTCTAATTCAGTTAGATATTCTGCAGCTACCATTCACTGTCAAGTCAAAAGCAAAGGACAAACTTGGAGATGGGTAATTATAATGGACTTTCCCGTTAGTGGGGCACCATCTATAGTTGTTAAGAAGTGTTGGAAGAAGTAGGACTCATTTAAAATGTAAGAAGTGCACTGTGAGGCTCTCCTCACTCACTGTCATGTCTTTTCTGCAGCTTTGTTTCAGAGGGCACAGCACTGCTAGTCATGATGTGTCACAAGGTAGAAGGGTTCTAGCTATTGGTTTGGCACAAAGGGGTTTGAAGCTATCTAGAACACATTCTAGACTGAAAGGGGCCACTTAATGGGCATTTAAGAGGACAATGAGTAGGTTTCACAATTTTACAGCTCATATTTTAATAAGAATACACAAGTCTTAGAACTTGGGGCAATAAAGGGCAGAATTGAGATGCAAAGGAACAACTGTACAACCCTTAATGCCATTCTTAGCTACTTTCTGTGTTACTGCATGTGAAGAGCTACTGTCTCAGAATAAAAAGGGGGTATATCTACCCTGTCCAATAGGATTATCATGATGTCCAATAGGATCTTCATGAGTGAAAATCAACTTAATGGCAATATTGTTATTGTGGTTATTGTGATATAGTGGTTACACATTGGGCTTATTTGAAACCACCAGGCACTACAAGGGGGAAAGAGATGGCTTGATACTCCCTTAACGAGTCATAGGCCTAGAAGCCCAGAAGACCAGTTCTACCCAGTCCTATAGGCTCAAGATAATAGGGAATTGACTGGATGTCAGTGAGCTTGGTTTGGGGGTCTGAACAGGAGTCCTACTTGTGCAGCGACTAATCTCCCAGCTGCTAACTGAAAGACTGGCCATATTTCAACCCCTCCAAATGCTGCTTGGAAAAAAAGTTAGGACAATCAGCTTCTATTAAGGGGGAGGGGGAAGGAGGGGAGATGGGGAGCTGATAGCATTGATGATTGTATAACTCCA
Organism: Nesogale talazaci; assembly: GCA_004026705.1. Classification (NCBI taxonomy): domain Eukaryota; kingdom Metazoa; phylum Chordata; class Mammalia; order Afrosoricida; family Tenrecidae; genus Nesogale; species Nesogale talazaci. The sequence continues at coordinate 77,877 of PVJH01000111.1, read as the reverse complement.
CTTGAGAGGATTGACCAACAGAATTACATTTGACTGTGTATATTGGATTGTATTAGATATGTCAATAAAACTGCAATAATATACTTTTAAAAAAATGATTCACAGCCTGGAAACCACACAGAGCACTTCCCTGCAGGCAGATGGGGTCACTGTGAGTGTGAACATGAAGCACGATGGTCATGGGATTAGTCTTGTTGGTTGGCTGGTTTCATACCACCTAAAATTTCCTCACTGAGAAACTTTGATCTACAGAAATACAGACTACATATCCCTCAACTAGAATTCACTGCCATTGAATTCTGGCTCATTGCCATCTAGAAGAACAGTAGAATTCCCCCATATGGTTCCCAATCTGTAAATTTTAGCCCAAAGAGGTGAAAGCCTCATCCCCCAGCACTCCCACCCCTACAGAGCTCTGACACTCTACAATCTATTTTCAGTCTTTCCTTTCCATTATTGGAGAAAAATGTTGGTTCACGATATTTGCAGGTCTTCCTTTTTACATTCTGTATGTTTTTTGATCTCCTCTGAAGTTGAAGTTCTTATTTTAAAACTGGTATTATTTTCTTGTTCTTCATACTCTTAAAGAAAATGCAAATATTTTGAAAGCACATGATGAAAAAAAGCAAGTCCCGAAGGTTGATTGTACCAATCCCCCATTGCCCTCCTTCTGCTGTCTCCCTTCCTCCTCTATTCACTTCTCCTCCCAGGTCTACACCACCTCCAGCACCCACTCCTTCATCGACCTAAACCTTCCTGAACCATTGAACAGAAAACTGTTCAACTGGTATACATCATAAAGTGGCAGCATCTATTGGCCCAAATTGGTACTGCAAGGAAGTTCTACAAAGCAGGGAAGAAACTAAGTAGAAAGAGAAGGGAGGGAGGGAGAAAGAAAGAAAAAAATAAGGCAAAGAACCATGGACAAAATTGAAAAAACCTAAATAAAAGGAATGTGAGAAAATACTGAAGTGGAAAGTCCATTACCAAGTTACTAAATTCAGAAAGTGATTAGAAAACACAAGCAAGCTTTGCATGACAGAAGTGAAGCCATTCTAAATAAATATTCAACTAATCTGAGAAAGGACCCTGTTTTGAGAGGAGAAAGAACTTTAGACTTTATAGTGGAAATAGAAGTTTCACTTATTAGCAATTCTCTTCACCAAGCCCTCTGGGGCAGTATGCCTCTGCAGTTATCATCTACTGCTTGTTTATTTTTCAAGAGTGCATGGCACTGCTTATGCACTGGGTTTTGTGCCAGTCAAAGTAAACAAACATAGCCTTCTAGAAGTTCATAAACCAAAACACAATTTTTAGTTCATTTAAAAACAGATTGGGGGAAAAAAATCCATGCTATCACTTTAGTAGGAACAGACTTTAGGCAATAATAATAATAATAATAATAATAATAATAGAATAAGAAAATATCTTCATACACACACCCACACAAACATAAAAATAACCATACATATGTACACATAAAAGAACATAAACAGAGAGAGAGAGAACAGAAGACTGGATGCTTACAAAAACCATCCCAAAATAGATCTCTCGACTTAGTAATGCTTTCAGTGCACCTTTGAACTCCAGCTAGAAGTATATAACATTTTTAGAAAATAATGTCATTAAATTATTCTAATCCAACTTCTGCACATTAGGAGAATGGACTTTAAGAGCCACATCCATATAAATGAGATTTAACAGTATTTTTTTCTATGGATCTGTGAATTACAGAACGCAGGACCAAATGAGACTGAAGCATAATTACCCGGGAAGTGAAAGACCTTTGCTGCTAGTTTCTAAAAGATATTAATAAATATACCTCTGAGTGATTTTCTGTGGACAGATCAAGCAGCAGAAGTTTCCTTCTTGCTTGTGAAAGAAAAGAAATTAAATCTGCACTGGGACCTGTTAGGTCTTTCTCCTCTGCTGAGCTCTCTGCTAAACTTCCTCATTCTTGGCGAAGTCTCTAAAGAAAAGGAAATGTCCATTCTTTGGGAGCAGGCTTCATGATATTTACTTTGAAATTCTCTGTTGAGTTTTCCCCCTTCAAATTAAATCCTTTTAGTAGGACACTAGGCAGTTCAACTCTATCTTTCTTGTTTACAACCAACCTTCAGATGTTTATAAACAGATAGCATGCCCACTTTTAGTCATCTGTTTGTTACATTAAACAAATGTAAAGCCTTTTAATCTTGTTTCACTTCAGACTCTCCAAGTTCTTCGTCATTTGTGCAGCATGTCTGTGCATTATGTACAGATTTCTAGATGCTCATTTTTGTCAGAAGGACCCCACCATGGAATGCATTGTTCCAGATATAGTTTCATTAACCTATCAGGATGAATTGTATTTTTGTTTTCTTTCCACGGTGGCATTGTTTTGACTTCATTGTTAATGTCCATTAGCCTAAGCTATACTTTCATAATCTAATAAATATCCATGTAATTTTGGCTCCATTTTTACTCTATACAACATATTCTTAGCATACTTTGAATATCTAATTTGGCAAGTATTTCAAATGCACAACTTAAGTGATAAACACAGTCCAAATATAAGCAATATCAATTTGCTGTCTCTTTGATTTGATTTTCACCTACATTTCAAATATAGGAAAGACTAGATGTTTAACCTGTTTCTATGCATTTCTTAAATGCATATCCTTATAATGGTCACCACCTTATGGAAAAAAAAAACACACCAGTGATTTGTAATCTGAAGTCCCTAATTTTCCAACTCAATTATTTCTGGAATAAGACATTCAACTTCACGAGAGGAAAATATGTGGAGTAGATTCTTTTAAAGTGAAATGTGAAATAGTTAAAACCCCAGTGTTCTACTCTTTGTAAACTCTTTTTGCCCCCTTTATAAACTCTTAAAAGTCAAGAAAATTGCAAATTATTCACTGAGGCTAAATACTTTTGAATGAAAATATTATAAGTAATATTACCATCTACAATTTCACATCAACAATGACAGAAAACTTTACCTCTACAGGAGGGGGTTAGCAAAAAGCAGGTGAGGAACGAAGTAGGTCTGCTGCTTTTTACTCATGATGCTATTCACAAGTTTCATTGGCACTCCCCAAGCAAGCTCCCTGCCCATGGAGTTGATCCCAATTCATAGCAGCACTCTGCGCAGGGTAGAACTTCCTCTGGGTTCTTGAAACTATAACTCTTTAAAACAGTAGGTAGAAAGCCTCCTCTTTCTACTTTTAAGGGACCACTGCTGACCCATGGTTAGCAATCCAATGAATTCAAGACTCGCCAGGTCACCATGATCCTGTATTATGGCACTGAGAGAGGGTGGGGTCATGAAAGAACCTGCTGGTGCTATTAAGTAAGCATTGCTAACCTCAATGTGATCAAATCTCCTTGCTGAACAAATCCATTACACTAGCCATTCTTCCAAAAAGAGGCAGCTGACGACTCCCACAAATGTTTACAGCCTTGGAAATCCTACAGAAGATTGCCATGATTCAAAATAGACCTGGTGATGCACTGGTCCAATTCTCACCATCAACCCCTAGTCAATGTCCCTTATGTGCAGCCACCGTCCATCCGCAGTGGAGGTTTGCTTGGTGCTATGATTTTCAACAGGTTTCAGTGGAACTTTCAGACTAAAATGAACTAGCACAAGAGCTCTCTAGTGTTCTACTTCCAGAAATCAACCTATGAGTGAACCACCCGGTCATGGAAATGACAGATATGGGAGCAATGTGCGATTCTGGTGCACATGTGGTTGTCATGAACCAGGCAAAAAGCACCCCTGTGACTGCATTGGACTCAAGGAACTGAATCCACTTCCTGCTCCCTGTTAACTCGATTTTAACTTGAACACAGTGAACCTTAGTTACTCCATCTGAAAAGAAAGGCTTTTATTGCCAAAAAGTTGTTCACTGAGGCTAGGACTGAAACTACCCAGGAAACTGGTGCAGAGGACCTCAGACTTTGATTCCAGCTGTGTTTTAACATGCATCTTGGGATATCATGCTGTTAAACCCATCTTTAGGACACTGGCCAATCCTTTGCTCCATTCTCTTACTCAGAGATTGCATTCTTTGGGGAATTGCCTGGTGTGGCAGTGATGTGCTTATGTTAATTTTATGATTGAAATGTGGGGGTGGAGTCTAGCCTGTTAATCTGGAGATAGCCATTGACACTGTGTGGGCATGGCTTTCACCTGAGACTTGTGGGAAATCTCGTGATATTTCCCTCGTGAAGATGAGAAGCTATCTTCCCCCATTGTTGGGAGTTAGTCTCAGAGGCGATGAATCACAGAAAAGACAAGATGGCAGCATCTGAGAAGCTGGAGGAGCCAGCAGAGAGACCACACGGCGTTGCCCTGATGGAGCCAGACCTCTGAAGCTGGAGCGGCCTGTTGTTGATGGACTCTGAGCTCTTGAAGCAAGGAGCCATGGGGAGACCCCTGCCAACACCAGAATTCTGCACCCACTGACCTATGGCTTCGTGAGTCGGAAGGAGACTTTATAGACTGATTTTGGGCATATGGGCTAATATCAGGCTTATGACTTTGAACTGGACTGGGCTGGTATGCCTTCTCAGTGTCACATTCCTTTTATATATAAACCTTTTCCTTATATCCATATGCATGTCTTTGAAATGTGTTCCTCCAGTCTACCCGGACTAACACACCTGGCTAACAAACTGCATGTGGAAACTCTTTTCTCACCTGGCTTCTATGGCACCTTCCCTTGTCAGCTCCACTTATCTGACTATTCGTTCCTGATCACCCATGGAAGGCCTTTCCCTCCTGAAATGTGAATATCCCTGAGCATCCCATCTTTAGCATTCAAGTCTGCTTACTTGATGAAAAAAGGAATTGAGGTGAATTAAGCTCAGTCTCTGTGCTCCAGGACTACTCAGTCCACAGAGAAAAATAGGGCATTTAAAAATAGTTGTTACATGAGGGAGAAAGTGTCATGCTCCTTCAGAGAAAGATTGACAAACCTGCTATTTTCATTCAGAGCAGCAGGAGTTTGCATCTAACTGAAGGAATGAAGGGTTTATCATTTTGGACTGGCCTGAAAGTGTAGAGAGTATTTAACCACATGCATAATTCAACATAACAAAGAAGACATTGCCCTCCCTTCCACCTTTCCCAAATATGATTCCCCTCTCTCCTCTGTGTCTTAATTGCACCTGTAATTGATTTTCAAACCATCTATGCAAAAGTGGAAGTAAAGATATAGTATTTTCTAGGAATTTTTAAAGTCTACATAGATAACTATTGAGATAGCAAGCTATTTTAAGGCCAACTTAATTTGGGCTTCATCTACTCTCACACAGGTTACTTAAATAAGGTTACAACTGGTTTTCCCATTTGTAATGCTTTTCCACACTTGCCCTATCAGATTACTCACTTTAATATCCAGTCGTGTTTATATTACTCCTCTATTTGGGGTAAATAAATGTCTTTTTGCACACATTCCAGAGCTTTTAGTCTCCATCCTGTGTTTCCAACACCATCTCCTTTCTTCTCAGCTATCCAGAAAGAGGTGATTATTGAATTTTATTTTGAACTTCATAGCTGTATGAATCTTAAGCATAAGTAAAAAATGTTATGATAATTACAGAAGGTGGGGTATGTTTTATACAACTTTGAATCTTCTGAGGCAGTTGATGTAACATCACATACAAAGTAGGCATTTCATAAAAACATGGAATAAATTATTAGTACTCAGAACACAGGAGGCATGATGTATGAAACATGGAACACTGGAAATTGTCAGAAATTAAATGGAACTAATGAAGATTTATATTCTATGCATTAGTGAGCTGATGTTGGTCATTTTGAGTCAGAAAAACAATGGCTCATAGGCCAGAGATTACAAATTAAAGTCCAATGATGGTGCATTCATTGTCAAAAGGAACATGTCAAGTTCTATCAGGAAGGACAGCACTGTCAATGATAGGATAATACCTCCAAGCCTACCAGGAGACCAACTAATATAGGCACTCTTCCAATTTACTCAATAACCCATAAAGTCAAAGATGAAGATATTGAAACTATGTACCAAGTGATATTGAGCAAACACGCAATCCAGGTGCAATAATTCTTAGTGATGGATGTGAAACTTGAAAACAAAAAAGGATCAGTCATTGGGCTATACGATCTTGGTGATATAAACAATGCTGGAGATTCTGTGGTAGAATTTTACAACATCTATGACTTATTTATTTGCAAATACTATCTGCTTCAATATTTATGTGAAATTAATCAGATAGAACACACAGGAATTACATGGAATACATCTATGGAAAAGATGTTGAGGAGCTGATACAATGTTAGAACTGGACAAGCACTGGAGCTAAGGACTATCAATTGCTCATATGAAAATTCTGATTGAAGCTGAAGAGAATTAAAACCAGAGCCAAAAGAAGCCCTTGCATCTATTCTAAAGGTCTTTTCAAAAATAAATTTAATGTTTTAATTTCATATTACTGAAGATCAAATGAATTTTAGGATGACATCAAGGACCTCATTCATGAAGAAAGCAATAGATCAGTGTGTGGACCAGATTCTCTGGAGAAACACAAGCAGTGCCCTCATCTTTGTATAAGAGATTTAAATGCAAGGAAAAGATACATGTGAAGAAGGAATCCCAGTGCAGTTCAACTCATGTCCATATGTCTGATATTAGTCCATAAATTCTTCTTTAGACTCAATGTAATCACATACAATGATGCAATATACAGGAAGAGCATAGGCTTGTGAGTGCAGAGTTGAGGGGATTCAAAGTTAATGGACACATGGCAGGGCACTGGCGGCTCTCAGCAGAGGCAGAGTACAAGAAGCCAAGAGGACAAAGGGACAGAGACAGATGGTGTTTCCCTATCCCCCACTCTAGTTCCTTATAAGAAGGCCACCACCCCAGAGTCATCTTCAGGTTGTGACCTAATTGTCAATTTGGACCTCCCTTCTATACTTTGATGAAAAAGCAAATTTACCTAAAATCATTTAGGGATGACAATCATTAAGACAAGAAATAAAGAAAAGAACAAAATGGTGTCTGACAAGACTTTGAAACTTACTCGAGCACATTGTTTCCTTTAGATGCTAGTGAGTTGGGTCTACCTCATAGCGGTCTCATAAACAATAGGACAAACCACATGTGTTCCTGTTGCACCATCCTCAGTGTTCTTACATTTAGGTCCACTGCTACAGTAATTGTGCCAATTCATCTCATTAAAGACTTTCCTCTTTTTCACTTGCCCTGTATTTACCAAGCATGATGTGCTTCTCCAGGGACTGTTCTTTTCTGATAACATGATAAATGCCTCTTAAAAGCATTCTGCCTGTACTTCTTCCAATACAGATATGACTACTCTTTGACAGTCCTTGGTACTTTCAATATTATTTGCTGATACTACATTTCAAAAACATCAGGCCATGGCATTTTCAAATGCATGACATGGATGTGAAAGTTAGACATTAAAGAAGACATACTCAAGAAAAATTGATGCTCTTGAACATAGAGTAACTAAAGTGAATGGAAAAACTATGGAAAAGCACTGAACAGAAGATTTCAAAAGATAATTCCAGAAGACAAAATAAAGTATGATAATGAACTGTGACAAGACCTGGAGTTGGTAAGAAAAAAAATGAATAGATTCAGCATTTTTCATGTTGAAGAGGGAAAAAAAATCAAGTCTTGAGTTGGAAATCTAAAATATTCAATGGACAGAAAAAGTGAATGGCACATTAAACATATAAAGATAGAAGAAATACATAAAATCACCGTGTCTCCTACACCCACCAGCGCAGTAATGCCACACACACACACACACACACACACTAAAAGTCACCATGTCATAAAAGTATCCATTAAATTGGCTAATTTGATTACAGTCACAGAATTACTATGGGGATGATTTATAAATGTTTCCTAGTGAAAGGATAATGATGTCTCTGATGTGGACCAGGACATATGTAAGCCACAGATACATAAATTGATTTTTGAGCTAGTCCTTAATCATAGCTTTAATCTAAGAAAAAATAGTTCTTAAGATGTGGTCCTTCTCGATACTTGCCTTCACAAAGCTATCATTGAAGATATGTGTGTTATAGCAAGTGTGCACTACAGTATTTGTTATGTTCTGTTTCATTGTTTTTTGCCAAAAATGTCAGTGTAAGGTGACACAGCTAGTTGTCATTTTAATTTTTACTTCTCTTATTGCTAATGATCTCAAATATTTCTTCAAATGATAACTGACTGCCAGGATGTCAGAATTAGCAAATTGCCTCTTCATGTATTGTACCATTTTTTTATTAAGTTATTTGTAACTTTCTTGTTAAGATGTTATGTTTTGTATAAATATTGGAGATTAGCTCTTTATCTGATGCTTTATCACTGAATATATTTTCCAGTTCTGTGGATTCTCCATTGACTCCTTTGATGAAGTGTTTTAATGTTGTATTTTTAGTACATCCCACTTCTTTGTTTTTGTCTTCTACATTGTAGGCATTTTTCATTATACTTTATAGTGTGCCTTGTATTAGGATCCATAGCTTTATCCCTACTTTTTCACTGATGGTCATAATCATTGTGTTTTGTATTTAGGTATTTGATCCATCTTGAGTCTGTTTTTGTACATAGTGTGAGATATAGGTTTAGTTTAATTCTTTTGCCAAAGAAAATCCAGTTTTGATAATTCTATCAAACATATAGAGAAGATTTAATACCATTTCATATAAACTATTCCACAATATACAAATGGAGCATATACTACCACACCCATTTTGTGAAGCAACTGTCACTTTGATTCCTAAGCCAGGCAAGGACATCAACAAAACTGAAATCTATAAGCCAGTATCTGTAATAACATTGTGGCAGTCATTTGCTTATGTTACTCTTATGATTGAAATGTAAGGGTGGAGTCTAGCCTGTTAATCTGGAGATCGCCATTTAGTAGTCAATGAGGCCTCTATGTGGGCATGGCTTTCTCCTAAGACTTCTGGGAAATCTCGTGATATTTTCCTTATAAAGATGAGAAACTATCTCCTAGTTGTTGGGAGTTAGTCTCAGAGATGATGAATCATGGACAAGAGAAGATGGCAGCATCCTAGAAGCTGGAGGAGCCCACGGAGAGACCACACGGCTTTGCCCTGATGGAGCCAGACCTCTGAAGCTGGGTGGCCACATGGAGACTCTGCAAACCCTGAGCCCTGGAAGCAAGGAGCCATGGAGAGACCCCTGCTAGTGCCAGGTTTCTGCATCCACTGACCTGTGACTTTGTGAGTCAGAAGGAGATATTATAGACTGGTATCAGGCATATGGGTTAGTGTCGACTTATAACTTTGAATTGGACTGGGCTGGGATGCTTTCTCAGTGTTCCACTCCTTTTGTATATGAATCCTTTTCTTATATCCATATGTGTGTCTATAAAATTTGTTCCTCTAGTCTACCCAGACTAACACAAACTAGCCAGCATAATTCAATTATCATCAAATACTTAAGGATGATTTAATATTAGAAAAGCAATCAATGTAATTCATCATATAAACAGAATAAAATTGTTATCTTCTCAACTGAGATTTTTTTCATGTTTTATTTTGTTATTTTTGGAGGATACTTATATGTTTCTCTTTACATGAATTTGAGGATAGATAAATCTGTAGAGTAAGTAGATTAAAATTTCCTTGGGATTATGGTAGGGGAGGTTGGGAGAATGAGAAGATAATAATAAGTTCAAGAAAAAGGACCATATGCTAAAATTGAATGTGGTGATAAGTGCCCAGCTCATTTTCATATGTTTAAATTAACGAATTATATGATATTTTAGTTATATAATAATAAAACAACATTTTTAAAGGATCCATTAATATTCAGTCATTTCAAGATGTCATTTGATCGAAAATTAATGGCGGTAAAGGAAAAAATACAAATTGTACTGAAGGTATTGACAAGAACAGAGAGTCAGGGACTGAGGAGATACCAATGGGAATGTTTACACAAAGGTTACAAAGCTGCAACCTCTCACTAAAACATGGAGAGCAATCTGGAAGTCAGCTAACTGGCCAATGGACTGGAAGGGATCCAAATCCACAGTGTCCCAAAGAAAGGGGATAAAATACAAGGGAAAAATTACAAAATGATTACTAATAAAAGCAAGTGAATTTTTAAAATTTAATTTCATTTGAGATAATAATGAAATTATCACAGAACTACAACAGCAGAGGTTCTCTAGAAATTCAAGCCAGATATGGAAGAGGACCTGAAACAAGGAATATCTTTACTGGTTTCAGATGTTTTGAATAAAAGCAGAAAAATCAGAAAGACCTATTTTTATTGACTTTTCAAAGACATTTGACTATGTGGATATTAATAAATTATGTATAACATTGTATAAAATGAGTATTTAAGCCACTTAATTGTACTTACAGGGAATCTGTACATACATAGACCAAGAAGTAGTGCTTTGAACAGAAAAACAAAGTATTGTATAGTTTAAAATCAGAAAAGATGTGTGTTATATAGTTGTATATATTCACCATCTATATGCTGATCACATAATCTGAGAACCTGTTCTATGTGGGACATCATGATTGGAGACTGACTCATTAACAACTTCTAATATGCTAATGAAACAACCTTCCTTTATGAAAGCCAGGAGACTTGAGACCCTTACTGATAAAGATCCATGTCTACAGACTTCAGTGTGGATTATCCTGCAGCATAAATGAACCACTGACCTTACCACTGTACAAAGAAAGGGAAATATTTGCATTTCCTTCTATTTCCTTTTACTTACATTCGCAATGAATTCCCCAGGAATCGGCATTCAAGAAATCAAAGGACATATTGCACTGGGCAAACCTGCAGCACAAGAATTCTTTAGTGTTCAAGAGCACAGTGTTTGCCTAGCGGACTAGCATGGATCTTCGCCAAACCATGGTCTCCTCAGAGGTCTCATCAATACGTAAAAGGTGAACAACAAATAAAGAAGATCACTAATGACTTATGTATTTGAATTCTAGTGCTGGAAAAATAGAGTTATCATACTACGTACTGTCAGAAGAATGAACTAATCTAAGTCTGCCATCTGAGAGAGATTAGCAAGTTGTACTGGTCCCTCCACAAGCGCCATCTGCTCAGTGAAGTAGAGGGTCAAAGAAAAAGAAGGTTGTCATCGTGGCTGCAACCATGAACACCGAGATATTGTTTATAGTAAGGAGGGCACGGAACCTTCTAGTATTTTGTTTTGTTGTGCACAGATCACATAGAGTTAGAATCAACCCAATGGAACCTGTAAGAGCAACATTTAGTACAACTATTCATATATATAATTGTAAGAGACATTTCTCTACAGGTAGTTAAAATGCTGAGGTTAGCTCAGTAGAAAGGGAGACTCCATTCACTTTATAGGTAATTGCTTGCAGGACTTTTTTCTTTTTTTTTTTTTTTTTGTCTAGAGAAAGAAATCTACGTGTCAGATGTGTAGACTACTTTTAACTTTTGCACTGAAAATTGTGTGATTTGTCAAGCTTTAATTTGCCACTTATTGCCAAAACATTTATAAGCCATTCTGGGTCCCATCCACAGTTAAAGTATATACTACTATGGTATATCTTTCTATATTATTCTCTGTCCTGAACTGTTTAAAACCATGCTGCCCTTCTTCTTTCTCACCTGCTTTTAATTAACTTCTATTTTTGTTTTATTCACATGTTTCTTATAAATAAATAAATTTTAAGAGAGGTTACATCCATTTAAAGTGATAAAATCACAAAAATTAGGGCATAAAACATCGAAACACAACCAGAATTAGGAATTTGGGAATCTTAGTTTTGTTTTGTTTTTTATTTGTTTGAGATAGCAATTTTTAAAAATCATTTTATTAAGGGCTCAAACTCTTATCATAACCCATATGTCAATCCATTGTGTCACGCACATTTGTTGCCCTCGATCATTCTCAAAACATTTGCCTTCTACTTGAGCCGAGATAATAATTTCTATGAAGTAATTTATTTCTTTTCTTTCTCCAAATTGCAAATTCACAGCTCTGCTTTTCAAAAAAGCCTGCCCATAAAGCTCCAGATATTTCAGCTCTTCTGTTTTTAAATAATAGCAAGATAATAAAGGAACAGATACATAAGGTAGACTTAGTTGTCATCCAGGTCTAAGATCTCATTCTATAATTACAAAGTATAAGGTAAAGAGAAGTTACCATAAGCGATTTGTTCATTAACTGTTTGAGAAGTAGAAGTAGAGGGATAGAGGGTATATTTTTCAGTTATTCTCATTGGCTGTTGTTACTGTTGTTACATATGAAGTGGCTTCAAAATTTAGTGGAAAATTTTCAGTATCTTTCCATTCTACTTTTCTGTGAATTTTTCAAGTCCACTCAAACCATGTATACAACTGTTTACTGCATGCTTTCCTATGCCACAAATTGAGACCTAACATCATTGGCAGTGTTCATTTACCTTCCTTTTCTCCCTTGTTTTTAATGTATGATGTATTCATAACATTTTTATCATCTGATTAAAATTGGAAATCTATAAGAAAATTCTTATGTATGTTTCTGGCTGTTTATAATTTAGCATATTACTATGAACACAGAATGAATGATATCCATTTACTATGGTTATCAAATTTCAGAAATCAAAAGAATGTGACCCTCCCCCTTTACTGGCAAGTTGCAACTGGTAAAGGAGGGGAAGCCAGAAGTGCCCACTGCAGATTTTTGTGTGTCTACGTACCCTTGTTTTTAAATGAAAGAGTCATATTAGCTACCCTAGGGTAGAGAAGAATTTGAATTTTCAGATCTATTTTAAATTATCCAAAAAACATTCAGAGCTATTTACATTTGATAGTGAAATATATTAAATTTTATTATGCATTAAATATGTAAAATATTTACAAATCATAAAAGATATTACATTTCAATGCTTTTAGATTAATCTCCTAAAAAAAACCAGTAATGAACTTTTCATAATTACTGCCATAGTTCATCAAACTAAACCAAAGTACTACAAAGTAACACACAGACTATTCACAAAGAATAAGAAGACAATTGCAGAGAGCTTTTAGGAAATCAATGCCAATGACTGCAAATGGGGAGTAGATATATTTGGGGGCTTTAATACTGAAGCTTTGGAAAAAAATTTTATTTGGCATTTTGTCATCATATTTCATAGTCTATAACTAGGTTTTAAAGCAATCACTTTTACTTTCATCATTTAAATGACTACTAAGAAAACATCAAACTTTAAGCTAACTTGGGGAGCTTACATATCCTATGTTTGTGTTAATCCTTAGATGGATACATACAATTAAAAGTGGTTTTCTATTTCCAAATAGCAAACATCACAGCTCATCAAGGCTTCCACTCACTTCACAAATTAAACCCACAACAACATTGTTTATGCATCTTAGTTGTCTTCAAACAATGCTTCCATGAGGGTTGTGTTTCAAAACAAACAAAAGCTCACTTTGGTATTCTTTTTTCACTTCCTCATGACTTTGAAGTGTGTGCTCCTTCTGTGAAACAGTTTGCTTCTCAAAGCCATCACTGGTCTGTAACTCGTGAGCAACTAACTAGTCATCTAACTCTGAGTAGTTTGCTTGTTCTGGAGAACCACAAATTACATCTCGGTGCAAATCTTGATCAAACATCAAAGACAAAATGTGTCTTCTCTTCCATTTTCCTATCTTAATATTGAATCTATTATTTTAATTTTGTTGGCAATTCAAGGTAACTAATGATGAAGAATTATTCAAATTAAAATGCATTTGGTTTTTAAAAAGCACTTAATTCAATGTCTTTTATTATAAAAATACAATACACCACAAGGACTGCTTCTTAACATTATTCATGCTCTAAAAGTTTTTCCCCAAAGAATAGAAACAAGACAAGAGAATAGAAACAAGCCTGCTTTCAACACTGCTCTTTAACAGTGTATTGGAAGTTCCATACAGAAAAACTATGCAAGAAAAAGACAAAAAAAACATCCAATCATAAAACAGGAAGTGAATCCATCTCTTATTAGATCACATAATCCTATATGTAAATTTACCAAAGGATGCTACTTCTGATAAATGAATTCTACAGTATTGCAAGATGTAAGGGCCAAACACATGAAACATCTGTGCTTCTATCCACCAGCAAGGAATATTCTAAAGAGACAATTAAGAAAAAATTCCACTTACAAAAGAGCTTCAAAGGATAAAATGCCTTCAAATATACTTAACCAGGTATATAATTGACATGTACATAGAGAACTATAACATATTGCTAATGGAAATGGAACATGCCTAAATAAATGGAAAGACATCAACTTTTCATGGACTGAATGACTTAATATCATTAATATTTTGCAGAATCAAAATATTTTATAGAATCAACACAATCTCTATTAAAATTTCATTAATTCTTTTTTTATGCAGAAATGGAGAATGCACATAGAGCTTCAAGAAGTTCCAAATAGCCAAAACAATCTTGAAAAGAAAAATAAATAAGATCTCAGTCTTCCTTTTCTCCTTTTTGCCTACTACATACAGACAGTAATCAAAATAGTCTGGTATAAGGATAGCCATAGTGCCCAAACAAATAGAATGGAGAATCCAGAAATAAAGGTAGGGATGAGTGAACAATTGATTTGCGACAAGGGTGCCAAATCCATCCAGTGGGGAAAGAATTATCTCTTCAAGAAAGAGATCTAGTCAGACTGAGCTGTTGAGCGAAAACCACATCTCACACAGCCTTAATATCAGGCAGAGACTATTGTAATGTTGATCATGCTGGATCAAACTCAATACTTGGACAGTTCACCCTCCTGTCGACGTGACCTCAATTTGTACTGAAAGGGGGTGGGCGACTCCCTCTTACTTGTCGCATGACAGAAATTTCCTCCCTGCCCTTTTCAATGCTGAGAGGGGTGCTTTCCTTCTTACACACTATTTGTAATTTTGTCTTTATACTACTATAATTTTAGACATACCACCTTAGTATGAGTTTGTTTTTTTTATTGTTTCTTTTGAGTTTCCCAGCTGCAAAGCACCAGAGAGAGGCATGGATGCACAATGAGAGTGACCGTCACAGGAGTTCCGGGGAATGCAGGGGTGGGGGGTGGACTGTAGGGAGGAAAGGGGATTTCAGGAGTAAATATTGACGATGGTGGAGGGGAAGGCGCACTAGAACTGATTGTGATCACACAACTCGTGTTATAGTCATTTACCCCATGGGGGTTGGAAAGGCTCTAAAACTGATATAGTGGAGACTGTTTAATACCCCTTGATAAGATTGAACTCTTGAATCAGATGACATGTAAATTATGTGTCAATAAAAAAAATTATGTGTAGGGCTAAGCTCCGGTCGCGTAGTGGTTGTGCGCGAGGCTGCGACCCACTGGGTTGGAGGTTCAATTCCGGCTCCCAGGAGCAAAGGCTGGGCCTCCTACTCCCACCACCTGAGGGCAGTGATGCCTAAAAAAAAAAAATTAATTAATTAAAAAAAATTATGTGTCAATAAAACTGTTGGAATTAAATATAAAATGAGAGAGACATGACCTAGGGCAACTGAATTTCTACATACAAAAGAATAACACACACAATATATTAAAATTAATTCACAATGGATCCCTGACCTACACTAGAGAACCATAATGATAAAAACCTTCACAGATAATGTTTGGAAACAGTATATCATAGATCAGATCAGAGTTTAGTCAGAATGTAGGACTCCTACTACTCGATAATAAAATTGCAAGCAACCCAATTTAAACTATGGATAGAGGACTGAAATAGGCATTTCTTCAAAGAACATAGACAAATGGTTAGTAGGCACCTGAAAAGACACTCGACACTACTCATCGCTAATAAAATACAAATCAAAATCTCAACAAGTTACCATGCCATATGCTCTAGGAGGGCTACAGACAGAAAAACAAAGAATGAACCAACTGCACATTGGGATTGTCACACTTGCTGAGAAAAACCGTTAAAGAGCTTCTCCTAAGTTTGTCATGCAGTTGTTGTTCGCTGCTGGCTATTTTGTTGTGCATTCACAGTAAACTTTTGTGTAACAAAAAGAAACTATGAATGCATTTCTTGTTACTGAATTAAATAAAAGTAGCACTTTGTTATGTGTAATGTAACCGCAATACATTTTGTAAGAGACAGCTTTAAGGGGTTACTCCACACAGAACTTACAGAAATTTTGGACAACAAAAACTGTATATTTAAACAAAAAAAATTGATTAGTCCTTTTTGAAAAAGAGCACTCGAGACTTGCTGCTTGTTTTAAAGATATATATATATATATATATATACACACACACACACACACACACAAATTGCAAGTAACCCAATTTAAACTATGGATAAAGGATAAAGGATATATATATGTATATATATATATATATATATATATATATATATATATATATATATAATTACCTCTGCCTAACCCTGATGACATACTATTTACATGCTGGACTGCTAACCACAAATTCAGCGGTTTAAAACCACATGGTGGGAGGAAGATGAGGCTTTCCACTCAGTAAACTCTCAATAGTCTCAGAAACCTAAAGGGACAGTCCTCCCCTGTCCTGTAGGGTCTACTGATATCAAGCTAACATAGGTGAGCTAGTATCTTTCAAATATCTCAAAGGCATGCATATTACCGAGTTACATACAACATGGTGCCATTTTTATGATTGTAAACTCTCTTTCCTGTAATTCTTTATGCTGCATGCTAAGTCATAACTCCATAGTTTGATGGCATTTTGAATTGCTGGCCTTTCTGCTAGCAGTACAATACCAACCACTACCCCACCAGGGCTAAGTTTGATGGATTTTTGTTACAAAGTCTCTAAAACTTACTTATGAGGAAACTAAAGGGCCTGAATCTTTGTATTATAATGGATAAATTATTACATGTAAACATTTCTTAAACTGAAGCTACCTTCCACAATATCATGCGATTTTTTTTCATGAAGCACAAAGGAAAGTAAAAAAAATCATTTCCACTACTGTTCCAGTTTAGACACGCACAGCTTTATTCCACACAAAACATGCTCAAACACACCATTCTGACCTGTGGACAAGTTCTTTCAATCATGCATACGGGCTTGCATTAGTCTTGTTCAGAAAACGTCCCCGACTCCTTGTCATTGAGTTGATTCCAACTCAGGGTGGCTCTGTAGATTAAGGTAGTACTGCCTGGTTGGTTTCGGAGACTATACAAGTTTTCAGGAGTAGAAGACCTCACCTTCTTCCATAGAATGGCTGCTGGGTTTTGAACCACTGACCTTGGGTAAAGAGTAACAACTTTGTCACTGAGACTTCTAGGATGTCATACCATGTATTTTTTTGTGTGTGTGGCATCATTGCCCTGGTGGGAATAGGAAGCCCAGCCTTGCTCCTGGAGAGCTGCTGCTGGATTTGAACTGTCAACCCTGTGCACCGCAGTCCTGCACACAACCAGTAGGCCACCAGGGCTCAGCCATTTTTTTAAAAGGATACTTTTAAATCATGAAAAATAGTGATCCTGAGGTCAGGGCTAATGTACAATTTTAAGCAAAATTCAAGTGGACATCTTCCCAAATTATTGAAGTTGCAACAAATTTTTAGGAATGATGCCTCATATAAAAAATTTTATGCCCTCACATATAATCACTCTTAGATGGATCAAGCATTTTAGGGAAGGCCAAAAAAATCTAAAAAAAGAGTCAAGACAGAAAAATCTGTCAATGGCAATGAATGCAAAAGCTGTGGCTGAAGTCCAGAACCAAGTGGGAAAAAGCAATACAACAACCAATTATTAGCTAACCTCTGAAGCTGGAATCACACATGGCTTCTCATATTCATTATTACCCAAACATCTTGGCCTTAGCAAACTTTTGGATAGATGGTGCCAAAAGTGATGTGTGAAGCTCTGGTAGCACTCAAAGATTTTATATTTCCAGGTATCTTATGAGGACAACACTAATGAAGATCACTTTAAGGAATGAATCATAACCAATGGTGAGTCTTAGATTTACCAGCACAATCCAGAAAGCATCATATAATCAGAACAGTGGATTCTGAGAGAAGGGGTTTCTTGTTTCGTCAAACGCAAGCTAAAGAGGTCAGCACAGAATGTTATGGCAACTGTTTGGGGGGATTTTTAAGGGTTTATCCTGATAGATTTTCTCAAAGGACATAGGTGTCTAAGGATCATGGGAAAATGTGAAAAAATTTAAGAAAACTGAAAACTGAGCAAACATTCAGAAAAGTTGTACCAAGGAATTCCACCACCACCACCACCCCCCCACATACACACACATTATGACAATAAACATGCTCATTCTTTGAGGCTAGCAAGGGATGTTCTATGAGAATTTAACTGAAAAATATTTTGGTTGTAGATCATTCAAAACCACTTGCAACAGTACATTGAAAAGATGGCACCATAAATCAAGGTGATTTCAGAAGTAGTCATGAGATTAAAAATATCATTGCTGAAGTCAGATGGATCTTAGCTGAAAGCAGGCAATATCGAAAATATATCCACTTACATTATTTTCACTGTAAAAAGACTGTGTACATCATAACAAATTTTGAACAAAGGAAGTGACAGACATTTTACTGTGCTTGTATGAAGTTAGAATATGCACCAAAAGACAGTTGTTCAAAAGAACAAGAGAATACAGAGTGATTTAAGATCAAGAAAGGTGTGTGTCAGGATCATACTTTTTTAAATGGCATATCTGTTAAATCTGTATATTGAGCATATAATCCAAGTATTTGGAGTATATAAAGAGGAAAAAGCATCACAATTTCAGGAACACTTATTAACAACTTGCAATATTTAGATGATACCTGGCTTGTGGAAGGACAGAAAGATTTGAAGCACCTGCTGATAAAAATCAAAGAGAGCAACCTTTGATATGGATTGCACTTCTATGGATTGCACTACGTAAAGGAAATAAAACCCCACATGATTGGACAAATAGAAAACAGTATGATGAATGGGGAAAAGATCTCATGGTCAAGAATTACGTTTCATGCAGAGTCACAACCAGATCTCATGGAAACATCCATCAAGAAAACAACAAATTTCACTGGGTAAATCTTAAGTAAAAGACCTCTTTAAAAGGCCGGTGAATGAACAAAGATGCCCCTTTGAAGATGAAGGTGTACCTGGCTCATGTCCTGGTAGTTTTAATTCCTTGTACACATGTAAAAGTTGGAAAAGTAATGTGGAACAGTACAGAAGAATTGATGCAGTTCAATGATGGTGTTGGCAAAAAATATTGAAACTAGTGCGGAGTATAGGAAGAACAAGCAAATCTATCTTAGAAGTATCGTCAGAGTGCTCCTAAGATAAGAGAAAGGCAAAATTGTGTCTCATGTATTCTGGATGTGCTATTGGAAAGTTACTAGACTCTGTGGGGGGTGGGGGGTGGGGATCACATTTGTTCCAGTAGAGGGACCTTGTGAAGGAGTCAGACTGTCAGATGGAGTGACACAGTAACTGCAACAATGCGCTCAAGCCTAACAATGGCTGTGAGGATGGCGCAGAAGTGGGCAGTGTCTTATTCTGTTGTGTATCACTTGAGTCCATTCCCACTCCTAGGGCCTCGGAGGACCTGATAGAAATGCTGCTGAGACTGTAACTCTTTGTGGAGGGAGTAATCCTCATGGGTCTCTCACAGGCGCATGGTGGTTTAGAACTGCTCACCTTTTAGATAGCAGCCTACTATGTAATCAGGACCAACTAGATGACACTTAACAATACCAACATCCCAGTGAAAACAAACCTCTGATCTTATTATTGAAAATAGCATTTTCACTATAGAAAGAATTTACTTCCTAAGGCAAGCAAAGATCAAAAATATTTGTTCAATGGTTGATCAAGCAAAAAAATGTTCTTTGTCCAAAACAGTTTACATTTTAATATTTGCTAATCTTATTAATTATTTTATGTATTACTTGTCTCTTATATTTACTTATAGTGTAATGTGGGAATAAGATTGATCTATTGATTAATAGTCTATTACCTATTTAAGAGTCCTTTCTGGTGATTAAAAAAAAATTACTATCCATTGACAAACTCACCAGGTACTCAGATGTTCCACAATTTGTAATGATAGTTTATACATTGTGGCTGTATAATATCATATTAGGACCTTTTACAACATTCTAATGACTTCTTTGTGGTCACAGCATATGTGTGCATGCCCAGAGGAGGAAGAGTTGGACAGGAGAATGCCTGTTTAGTCGAAGGAGAAGAGAGTAGGATTATCTAATGACCGATGCATCAATTCCAGTGGAAGACGTTACTTAAGGTACCCATTCTCTACTCTACAAAAAGATTCCTTTGACAGCAGCCATAATCCATCACCATTTAACAACATCTCAGTAGGTGGTACACAGTAACAAAAGTTACCCAACAAAAGTTTATTATATAAGTAAACATAGCTCACATCATATTCAAACATTGATATTAATGCTACTTTCTTATGGTTCCCTAAAGACACATGGTTTAAATTTGACCATAGTCCAGGTTACAGATTTTTTGAGACCCCTACATCATGGGATGAGAAAGTGGCTCTGATTTACCTTGGTCTGAAGGGGTGTATCCAGTGAATGAGTGGAGAAGGAATTCTTCTATTGGGGGAGGGGGAGGACTATGCAAGGATACAATGTGAAAGAAGGCTATTAGTTGAGGGCTCGGCATGCATAACATTCCTGGCTGTTATACTGAAGCAAAATTTAAATGTAAACCATATCCCTTAAATGATACAACATAGAGAATAGGCTGTAGTGATTACGGACTATAGATCAAATACTCCAAGCTCTCATGGCACTTGCGTTTGTATTTCAGTAATTATACTCTTTTAATGTGCTGATTTGACAAACAGTGGCCATTGGCTCTGACAAGTACTATTCCTGTGAGGTTAAAATGAGGGTCAAGAAATTAACCCTCCCAGCACACTTATAGAGGTGAGAACAACAGGAGTCAGTTATAAGGTGCTTTGATAGGGGACTGTAAAGCCTTGAGTCGTAGGGAGTCCTGGCACTGGGTCACTTTAATGGTTGGTTTCAGATGTCAGTCACCATCAGGAACACTGGTGGAGACTGATAGGTGTCACTTGGGAATAAGCATTTTGGATCACTTTGAAGTCAATTGGATGCAACATGAAAATCTTACAGCCAATGGCAGATTTCCTTTTAAGATATGCTGAATCAAAGTATCACTTAAAGCAATTACTTAAAAAACACTATCTAGTATAAGAAACCCCCAAAGAACATTCTTCTTGGTGGTAAAGTATCAATCAAATAAGCCAAGGACACTTGTTTCCCGTGTCACACAATCCCTCAATCCCTGGGTCCCCGGGCTTGGCTTTGCTCTCCTTTGGACACAGTTTCCATACTTTGCATTTCAATTCTGAGCATCTTCAAGTTTAAAAGAGCTATTGTAAAAAGCTGTCAAAATGTAAGTACACATACGACAAGGAACAATGGTATGTTGACATTTTGCAGCTTTGCAGCTTTGGGGGACACTTTCCCGCCTGTGTCTGGGGGGCATTGAAAAATGGAACCCTCCCTGGGCAAGTCCAGTGACTCCTGCTCTGGTCCCTTATGGTCTGGGTAAAGAGAGAGGGGATCACGAATGACTAGCTGATTTTCTAGAAGATATAAAGGGTCAGAAATGGATTTTCTCTCAATGGCCAGAATATTCCAATCCTGCTTGGTCCTGAAGGGTTTATGTAAACCTGCTTTTATCGGATTGTAATTCATAGCAGAATTTAAAGAGAAAAAAAGGAAAAACAACTTTATGGAGTTGCTGCTCATGGTGACTCTCTGTGTGTCTGAGGAGAATAAGGCTCCACAAGGTCTTTAGTAGCGGGTTGTTTGGAAGTGTTCCACCAGACCGCATGTTTGATGGCATCTCTGAGTGGCCTCAGACAAACCTGCCATCTTTCCCCACCCACCCCCAGCCAAGTAGGTTAGCTGTTTGCACTACCCACAAACTCCAGCCAAGTGCTAACACTCTTGAAACCAAACTAAAATCACATATAATTGAAAGCCATGAATTCCTAATGAGTGAGCAGGAGAAAGTGAAAAGTGCTGAACTAAGGATTGCAGAAGAGCCCTTGTGGTGCCATGGTTGAGCATTCAATTACCAACAGAAAGGTTGTTGGTTCAAACTCTCGAAACCATTCTGCATGAGGAAAATGTGGCCATGAGCCACTGAAGAGATTTCCAGTGTGAGGCGATGAATTGCTACTTTGTAAAAAAGGAGCATAGGGAGGAGGCAAATGATAGGCATTATATAAATTGCTGCACTCCAAAGATTTACCCAAGTTCCCCCAAATGAGTTATTGCTGGCATGTCCCTAAGTTTCTCGAACTTTACTTAAGGCCAATGGGAGGATGAATAATCTTGTAAGAACACCAGAGTCATCACTTGGTGCTTTCTCCCTCATTTTTCTTATTCTAGGCATTTCCCAGAGACCATGCTGCCTCTATCTTCTCCTTGAAACCACTTGAACAGCCTTTGTTCTTAGCATTCCATCTGTTCAGTGGTCACTGTGAGCATGAAGAGAGAGAATCCATGGTGGAGGGAAGGGGGGAAGAATGCCAACAGTAAGATGTGCCCTTGTGGAACATGTAGGGTTGTCTCAGTGTCCAGTTGTTGGGTCACCTGCAAACAAATGGATTTCCCAGTCTTTGCAAGTATGAGATTTGACAATTCAGTATGTAAAGTATGTAAGTGGAAGCTGCACAAGAGTAGCGAAGCCTGTAGATATTTTATAGCCACCAGTGTTTGTGGCTGAGGCAAGGTGCTACCCAGTCAGCTCTGATCCATAGCAAACTTCTGTGCTACAGAATGAAATACTGCCTGGTCCTTCCCCATCTTCAACTTGTTCCTGTACTTGACATGGTTACCACCACCAGCCTATCTCCTTAAGGACCTTCCTCCTTTGTGTTTTCCCTCTATCAAGAGTGATGTCTTTCTCCAGGGAATAATCTCTCTCGAAATTTCCAAATGGAATACAGCATGTCTAAATGCTACATATGGTGTAAACCAAAGTATGTAAGCCACAGTGTTATGAGAGTGAAATATGCCATATGGTGCTTACCTATCAATGAGCTAGCTTCCTAATGAGAGGTGACACAATGTCACAGGTGTAGCACCACACTGTTTTATGCCTTTGATGTGCAGACAAGAGATTGTGGCACAATGGTTCTCAACCTGTGGGTTGAGACTCCTTTAGGGGTCGAAAGACCCTTTCACGGGGTTCGCCTAAAACCAGCAGAAAACACATAAATATTTCACAGTATATAATTACACATTGTGTTGTGATTAATCACTGTGCTTTAATTATGTTCATTTTTCTATTTTTTTAAGTTATGCTCAATTTGTAACAATGAAGATACATCCTGCATATCAGATGTTTACATTATGATTCATAACAATAGCAAAATTATAGTGTTGAAGTAGCAACAAGAATAATGTTATGGTTGGGGGGGTCATCACCACATGAGGCCCTGTATGAAAGGGTGGCAGCATGAGGAAGGTGTAGAACTGCTGTCCCAGCAGAAAGAGTATTACTAGGAAGCCAGGGCTTTAGGCCCCAGAGCCACTTCTGCCATGGTTTTTCAGCATTCACTGTGTCTGTGCTGTTTCTTATATGGACACATACAATGATCTACCCTAAGGTTTGCTTTAACACTACATTCAAATTCTGGTTTCTCTCCCCCTTTTAAAGTCATTTCTCTGTCAGCCAATGTATGATCCTTGTTGCCTAATATGTACGTGATTGGATGGATTTCTTTATGACGAACGGAGTCTGTCTCCCAAGTGAGGCCAGGTCTATAAATGGCATGTAAATTAAACCAATAGCATGAAGACTGCTCTACTCAGATTTCTTCAGGTTTTCTGTGAAGAGTAACTGAGGGTCAGGGAGCAACTGCGTGCATGGGCCTGGCTGCTAATTTAGCATCAGAGGACCTGTGCTAATCCAAGATAATTACTTTTCAGGTCCAGCTTATCATGAGTGTGCGAATGTGGCCACTGTTCAGATGGTGTCCTATAACAAGTTTCAAGTGATGGTGGCGGGTGCACATGAGTCATATTAATAGACACAATTACATGCAGTGGGAAGGTTGGTGCAAAGTTAAGTGATTCTCACACATAGGCAGTATGTGAATGCATGCGGATGTTCATATTATGTCCAGTGTTTAGTTAGCATTGGGACTGCTCACAGGGATGTATAACACTTGATACGCTGATTTGATGTCTTAGGAAAATTCATTTCTATTAAGTTGTCTCCCCTACAGCTCTGTGCAGGACTGCCAATGTCCCACCATTAAGGGTTAATTTCCTTGTGTAATCTCAAACTTTGTCTGCTCTTATGGACAGGTTATGCCATATGTTTTAAAGATATTTTTTGGGGGCATCACTGCCCTCTGGTGGTTGTGGGAGCTACCCAGTCTTGCTTCTGGAGAGCTGCTGCTGGGTTTGAAGCGCCAAGCCTGTGGGCCGCAGATGTTTTAAAGATTTTTAATGGGATGTTGCTTTTCTTTCCCCCCTAAGGAGATAACAAAGTGCTTAATGAAATAAGTCAATTATGATAGGGAAACTATTATATGACATCATTTACATAAAAAGACAAGAAAAGGGGAATACATACAAACCTATGTTTCTTAATGGCTAACAGGTGGGAAGAAGAAGAAAGAAGGAAGGTTATTGCTAATATGCAGTACTAAGTTGGTTTATGGGGATAAAAATATTAGGATTGGTCACAGAATTACTATAATTATTGTCAGTAAGTTGTATGCTGCTAAAAATTTAATTGGGAGAGCAATGTAGTAGATATCGTTACAGCATGGACAATAACAATGGTTAAAGCTTCTAATGTACAATCAAGTACTCATGGAATTTGCTCCATAACTTTGGAAGTTTAGGTCACAGTTTAATGGGACATCCAATTACTTAGTCTCATAATGTGCTTATAATGCTTTTTCCTACAACCTAGTTGAATAGTCCCTGGAGTCTTAAGTGCTTGTAAATGACCATTCAAGGCATAGCATTTAGTTTCTCTTCCCCTAGAGCCATAAAAGGAGGAGAAGGTCAGGAATAGGAAGGAGGAAATAAAATGAGTGGTTAAATGGCTTCTCTGGAAAACTGCCCTCTTTGCCAAGAGGCCAGAAGAACTAGATGGTGCCAAGATGCCATTACTAAACCTTGTAATCTAAAGTTTCATAGAACAATCCTGATCAAGAAGCAGAAAAGGAAGACTAGATTTCATAGTAGCATCGACTTCAGACTTTCTGGAGCCATAGAAACTTGGCATAAGGAAGTATCTCCCAGTGAAAGAAGCACTGGTGATGTAGTGGGTTATGCATTGGGCTACTAAGGACAGGGCAGCAGTTCAAAACCACCAGTCTCAGGAAGTCACAGGGGCCAGTTCTACCTTGTCCAAGGAGTTGCTCTGAGTTGAAATTGACTTGATGGTAGGGAGCTTTGATTTGTTTTGTTGTTTGTGGCTTTATATGAAACAGTTCTACTCTGTCAATAGTCACTATGATTCAGATTTGACTTGATACAAATGCGTTTAGTTTGGATTCGGTTTGGTGTCTAGTGGCCAGTTGTGCTGGAAGAAGTTATGCTACTAGTGTTACAAATACCTGCAGGGTTACATGGTGAACCAGTTTCTGCAGAGTATCCAGACAAGGAAGGCAGGCCTGACAACTGATGTCCATAATGACCTAGTGAAGTCGTTATGGGTCACACGAGAACTTTCTGTAAGTCGCTTGTTTCAGATATATCTTCAGGAGGACCCAATCACTAGAGATTCACATGGTGAATTAGAAAGCAAGGGAGGGTCTGGGAGATTCTCAATGTAGTGTGTTGGTTTAATAAAGTCACTGATGACCTCAAATCTGATAGCTATTGTGAGTTTAGCCAGGACTGGGAGCAGTGTGGATCTGTTTTGCATAAAGTTCCCATGAGTCATAGTCCACTCTATATGGTGGACTAATAACATTCTTTATGGAATCTTGCATACTGTTCTTTTATCTCAGCAACTGACTGCATCTTATTTATTGTTTTACCATTTGTGGACTTGGTGAGATAAAGGTCTCTTGTTAATTCTAATAAGTCAGAGTAACCACAGATAAATGTATCGATTTCTCCAAGTCCCATCGAGGGATTAAAAAGTGACTTTTGATTTCTTATTCCAGAAAGACTCAATGGATAAAGAACAGGGAAATAAAAAGATTTAAGTCCCCAAATAGTAAAGTTTTACAGATAAATATTGTTTAATACAGAAGGTAAACAAAATAGTCAATTCAGTATATTATGTGTATAATTTGCTTTAATCTTGGCAATACCTCTAAAAGGTAAATAATATTTTATCCCATTTTATAGATGATAAAACTAGAGCTGCAGGGCTGAAGACAGTCGAGCTCACTTGGTTAAGTAGGAAGCACAGCAGAGATTCAGTTCCAGGTTCATGAGACTCTAGAAAGAGATTGTGACACTCTGAGAGGTGACGCACTATGGCTAAGTGTTGACTGACTCACACCGCTGGAGAAAAGATAATAGAGAGAAAAAAATATTAACTGCAGTGACATTTGTGGAGTTGTATAAATGCACCTGAGTTTAAAGGTTTAGCAGCGGGGATTAAATTTAGGCAGGCAGAATACAAATATTCCCTAACTAGTCCTCTTGCAGTACCTCTCCAAGCAAACTGATGGAATAACAGGTTTGGAAATGGAATGAAGAGGTGGTGGCCTAATTTAAGAATTACGAATAAGCCTGTCACTAAGTAAGAGATTTAAGGAAAATGGAAAGTATAGCTTATAGTATATAGTAATTCTGGATGATTGCCATTCTCTACACTGCTGTTTTCATTCTTTTTTGAGAAGTTCTGCTGGGAAAACTTTGGGCTGGCTCCAATGCTGTGCTTTGGATTCCTGTGTCCACACGTGCTAGATAGCATTCCTCTGGTTGAGCTGCACCCATGGCTGAAAGACATGACAGGGAAAGCCAGAATGTTTACACTTGTCCACCCTCACTTGTTTTTGGCTATCTGGATTTTATTTCCACTTAAGATTTCATGTAGATGTCAACTCCGCAGATTTCTGACCCTTTAGGAACCTAAAAAAATGGTGCAAATGGATAAATGGATGCTATCAACTATAAGTTAAAGCTTACATGCTTTATGTGACTACAAATAAGAGTTGCATTTTTATGGTATAATGAGGTGTACCCTATGTGTGAGACACACACACCAAGAAAACAAAAGCAGTTGCTGTCTACTCGATTCTAGTTTACAGTAATGCTCATGTGTGAGATTAGAACTGTGTCCAGAGGGTTTTCACAGCGATGATCTCTTGGAAGCAGATAACTGGGCCTGTTTTCTAAGGCAGCTCGCACTTGTTTAAGCCTTGCAGTTAATAGCTGAAAAGTTAACCATGTTGAGTCACTCAGAGTCTCCTGATGATATAGGAAAGTCCCTAGAAAGAGCAATTACACTTGTCTCACTCTATTTCCCAGGCTTTATACACCTTGCTTTACTTCCATGAATAAAGTTCCATTGCAAACATAATGACGTTCATAAGTCCTCAAGGAAAAAGACAGATATCCCAATAGGCAAATAGGCAAAAGTCAGCATTCACTTAATAATATGCATTTAGTAATAGAAGACATGCAGAAAAACAGTAAATCCATAAAAAGATAATCAATTTCATTAGTCATCAACATAATGCAAAAAGAGAAGTTGCTATAGATACATAAGAATGACCCTTAGAGAAATGGAAACAAAACTAAGTACCGGAACATTATTGGGAAAGACCTCTAACACTGCTGTCAGAAACATATATTGGTCTGCCAATTTAGAAAACGTTTGGTAACTATATATGGAAGCTGAATGCATGTGTTTGAATTAGCAAAATCTCTCACTTAAATATACGCCCACAAGGGATGAAAAGTTTTATCACCAACAAACAAAACAAAAATAAACAAAAGAATATCAAGAAGATTAAAGGCACTGTGCTCATAATACCCCAAACTGGACACTACCCAAGGAATATTAGTCATATAATGAGATTACTGTTTTCAGGAAGATATTTATCTTATTTAAAGGAAATAATATTTATAAATTCATTTATTCATATTTTATTTCTTAAATACTTAATGAACACTTGTTGTATGCTACCAGTAGATATTTCTTTCAAGTCTATAATGCCATGATCCATAGAAACAGTCCCAAGCATGACGCTTCCAAATAATTTGCAATTGCAACTAAAATGTGAATTATGAAAAAATGTATACTACATAGCACAATATGGCTTGTACTCAAAACAGAATGTGCTTGCCCTTCTAATGATTCAAAAGAACAGCAGAGAATTGAGAAATAATGTTTCATGTAATGTATCTTGGATTTTAAATTCTACTGATTATATTTTAAAAACCAGTTGAAAGTGTTTACTTTCCCTGAATGTGTAATAGAATTGACATAGCAGTATTGGGTCCTTGTAATACAACACGCTTATTTATTTTTACCTATGTGTGGAAAAGGCAGGACTTCTAAGGCAGCGGGATATGCAGGAAAAGGATGACCCTGTTTTTGACTCATTCTAAGAGCTAATGTTTCTTGATTTGTTACAAAGACTGTATTTCTTAAAGTACCTGCTTTTTGCTTATTTGTTGCCTACGTCTCTTTCTCTCTCCTCCCCTTCCTTCGAGTCCAAGACAGCAGAGTGTGCCTTACACCCAAAGCTGCAGCATAAAGTTCACTAAAAGCTGTTGAACTTCTTTCCTTTCTGAGTGATCATTTCCTCTGGGCAACAAAGACTTGGCCTTTTGTTTTTGCTATGAAAAATGTGACTTAATCTCCAGAGGGTTTTAATATTACAATCCCTTTCATTTTGGTTCCAAAACACATTTTCCCCACTTTTAAGATACCTGGATCCTCACAGTTTGAAAGGAAAATATATATATAAATTAATAAGAAAAATTAGTTTGAAGTTAGACACAAAGTATGACCATTGAATATTTATTTGAGGACTTAATAATATTCCTTATGAGTTGGTCCATTTTTCTTGAACTTACCTTACCTTGAGTCTTAGAATTGTTCTTTTGAAGTATTCTCCTTTCCCTGTCCTATGTAACTCGATGGAGGTATATGTAATTATAGCTAAAAATCTGGGCCCAAGATAAGGTGGAATGTATAATGGTAATTGCAAGGTTGTACAGGCTTTGGTTTCTTGTCTATTGGATCATCCAGACATTTACCTTTTGAGGCTAGTCATAATCCTCTTATATAATCTTAAAAGTCATGGAGAATTTATAATTAATGCATAATTATAAATACAGTAATTAACTTTAGTGATGTGATACCTTCAAGCTTCAAGGGGATGCTTCTCAAATTTAAGCATGAGGAGGTCAGAGGATTTGGTCTCATGTATATCTATAGCCAGTTCCTTTCATGATCTATGAAATTAAAAATAGCTCTTTCCCCAATAGATGTTATTGGGGAAGTTTTTTTTCCAATAATTCATAGTATCATAAAAGGTTATAGAAAATCGATAGCATCTCCCATGAAATTTCTATCTCTGAAATTTAGCAAGTTTCTAAAAAGTATTTTAAAATCTATGACTACTTTAATAATCCCCTAATTTGCAGATGAGGAAAACTCCTTTGTGAGACTATCTGCCACTTAAAATATCAACAGGACTCAATCAGAAGAGTAATCATGCTTCCCCCCCCACCCACAAAGAATTCTTCCACACATTTTCTAGAATGAAGAACAATTTATTATTCTCAAAATGGCTCGGATTTAACCCAGAAAGTGTTCAATGTTTTCCCAGTTACAGTGGATTAGGGCTACTGTTATTTAGTCTTAGCTGTTGAACGGTCAGCCTTGGACTCATGACACCCCAGTGAGACACAAGATGAGACCGATTTGCTCCATTGGAGTTCCACTGTATTTCCCCAAGGGGGAAACAAAGGTTCAGAAGAGAAGAACTGAGGATGCTGCCTACATCACCAAGAGAAGCCTTAATATTTCAATGGATCCAATGAAAACAAAATATCTCAGATCACTGTAAGATTTACGGAGGCTATTGATGTAGAGGAATTAAGAATCTTGAAAAGGGAAGACGTTACATGTCTGATAAGTTTCACACCTGGAAAATGCATTAACTCTAGGAAACATTCCTATAAACGGAGAATAAAATGCTAAGCTCACACTAAGCATTTGGTGGAATTTATCTAGTAAGGAAGACTCTTTTGTTGGTATGAAGTGAAGGGGTGAGAGAAGGAGTGAGAATAATAGGTATAAGGATTATAAAATCCAAGACAATCGTGTGCTCAATAAACTGTCCTCTCACACAGAGCTCTTCCAGAAATATATTTCTCCCCAGAGATCAGTACTTTTAGTGTTCACATAGATGGAACATTCAGCCCAAGTGAAACTAGTTACAATTATAGTGGAAGCATTACCCTGTTTCAAAGTAAAGGATTAATGCACACAAAGGTATGAGAGGAGCTTTTCTAGTTAGCACTTCATCACCATCTTTTCATGTGGGTAAAGACTACGTCTGTCAGTTGCAATCATTTATACACCTATTGACTGAAAAAAAAAGGGCAATTGCTGATGAGGTTAGGAATAACATAAGCCTGATCTTATTGCATTAACATGTGATTTTAAAAATTGTTTTAAACTTGTAGTACGTGGTTAACCATCATGATGTGCACCACTAACTCAAACTAGATACTTGTTCTTTTGCCAAATAATGTCACTTTAAATGTGTGCAAATATCAATATCACAGTGAAATTTAGAACCTAGATTCTGACAAGGTGTGACCACATGCATGCTAATGAAATTTCATCTGTTCCCTTAAAACGTCGCCTCTAAAGATGCTTTATTTGAGGAGAAATGGAACCCATTTAAGTCTAAAATATCCATTCAGGAGAACTATGAAAAAATAAACTGAATGGAAAAAAAATACCTAGCTCTAAGTATAGATGGATTTGTTATTCACTGAAACTCATTAGTAATGTTTTCTAAGGAACTAAATTTTTTAATACATTATGTATGAGAAAGCAAAGTTGTATATTAGGTTAAACCCTTTAAAATAAATACTAGACAGTGAAATTCATCACAATATGCCTCCGTTTAACATTTTCCTGCAGCTAATGTTCATTTTTTAAAGGGTTGGCTAAGAGCCCACAGAGGATCATGTAACAGTGGGAAAAAAATCCCAGATCCCTGGAAAACATTATAGAGACATTCCAATGTATTTAATTTTTAAAAAATGTTATTTGTCAAATTGTTAGCCATCTACTATACTGTGCACTTTGCAAATATACCACCATTTTAAAGTGTTGATACTACATCTTATTGGCCTTCCCACTGACCAAGAATTCTTGGTAAAATATTTTCTTACCACATAAACCACTAGTCAGCAACCATGTCAAACAACAACTCCAATTCTGGATAATAAAATTCGAAGTTGGATAAACTTATTAAGAAACCAACTACTGACACAACATATGTATGTATGTATGTATGTATACAATATGATGAGTGCTGTATGAGTCCCCAATAAAATGAATTAAAAAAAAAAAAAAAAGAAACCAAATGATATATAATGTTGACCATAGAAAACTACAAACTATTAAGTGACAGTACATACAAGGACTAAAGGCATGCATCTATATTGATCACATGTTACTGGCAATTTTTTACTAATATATAATTTTACTCAGTGGATTATTATCTCATATATATCAATATATATGTACATTTTCCCTTAACCAATTAAAGCAGGGTTTTGCAACAAAATTAAGATTGAATTAAAAAAATCAAATAAATTTCAAACCAATTGAGTGCTCTCCTAGTAACAATATTTTTTTAAATAATCAGTACTTTGTTCTTATTTCACATTTCAAAGGTTGTTGTTGCTGTTTTGAGGGAAAGCAGTGTTCCCCCTCACGAAATAGTCAACATTTCCTACTCAACACCTTTTCCCAAGTGTCCTTCTGCTCCCATTGGCAATAAGATTTCCTATCTCAAAAAAAGGGCAAGAGGCTTTTTCAGAATGTCTACCGTTATTGACCTACTTATGAATTCTGAATATTCATTTTGCTTCATAGAACTAAAGTTGTTGCTCTTGAAAAATCAAAGTGATAAGACACTTGGTGAACAGGACAAACATACCACCCACCAGGGCTTTTATAAAGAGTGTCCTCTGTGACCTGGAAGCCTGTGACTGGCAGTTCTGTTTCCTGCAGTTCAGAGACTGTGCCCCACATGGGTTTCAATGGTTGACTCTGGACGTAGATCCCTGGGTCTCCCTTTCAATTTAGTTCTGGGTTGGTTCACAGTGGCAACAGTTGAGTTTGTAGTAGAGCATTTCAATGTTTCCATAGCTGTTTTAATGTAGGTTTTCAGAAGACGAAACCTGTCAATCTTATGTTCAACAGAATGTTCTCTTTCGTGTTATAGATGCTGCTATAGATGGAGAATAATTTGTTGTTTGAGGGAGAAATCTAATGTAGTGGTTACCTTTTCTATGCTTTCCCTTTGCCCGTCTCTATCCATCCCTTCTCTTCTTCCTGAACTGCCCATCCCTTCCCCTCCCCCACCCTACCTGGAATGCACACAATGAACTTTTTCCAAAGAACGGGATTCCTGGCTTATCAGGATGACTAAAATTGTCCTTGTTTGAAAAAGGATGGAGGAAATTGCCTTCATCCCTGGTTCGTTGCAAAAACTTAATGGGAGAACAGAAGGTACATGAAGTACCAAGAAGTATACCTGGTGGCATAGCAGATTACAGGTTGGACCTCTAACTGAAAGGCGAGCAGTTTGAAACCACCAGTTGCTCCACAAGAGCAAGATGAAACTTGCTACTTTTGTCAATATTTAGCCTCGAAGCCCCACAAACGCAGCTCGACTCTGTCCCGTAGGGTCACCGTGAGTCAGAAGTGACTCAATGACCCTGAGTTTCAAACTCTTTGATAGTCATGAGGTTTTGAAACAACTCTAACAGAAAAATGAATAACAGTAGTCTCACATCTCTATGCTAATGTTTTCTACATTAGCATTCTATACTAATGTTAAAGTAAAAATTACTTTAACACTTGGTTGCTTCCCCCCCATCATTTCAAAATATACCTCTCTTCTTAATTGTCCTAAGGACTCTTCACTGAATCTTTACTAAATTATCCCCATATACTTATAATCATATATTTTTAAACTAGGTTTTATTTCCAAGTCTGAGAAGGAACAATATCAAGTACAACTGGAAATGAGGTAGTACCTCTCAACACCAATTTAATTAACTCTCTTCTGCATTTCTGATATTTTTTCTCTGATGCATTGCTGATGCAGCGTGAAGATTTTTACTGGTCATTTTGGGTGTCTCAGTCAGTCTTTAAAAATGTGATGAAATTGTGGATTCGATTGTCCACAAGAGCCCATAGTTTCCAAAGTAACACTGATGAAATATATATATATATATATATATACACACACATACATATATATTACCAATTTTTCTAGTTTTCTTTGACATATACATTCATTTTTTCATCGTGATATTTTACTGTTATGATACTCCTTTCTATATCTGCAGGACTTCCCCCTTGGCAAATTAAGGTTGAATTAACCAAGTGCACTAGCTTCTGCAAAGAGAAACTAAGGGAAGAAGGTGGAGGATTAGCTCTCTGTGTAGGATAAATTATTATATTTTAAAATTTTTGCTGACACATGGATAACCAGCATTAGAAAGCTCATCTTTGAGTGCAAAGGTAATGCATTCTAAGTCCTGAGGTTCTTTTGTAAATTTGAACATTCTAAAACATAAAAAAACCCATAAAAATAATACTTTTGAAGAGATCTAAGTTTCCTTCTTTAAAAATAATTTTTACTTCCTTTGAAAAGAAAAGATTCCACTAGTTTACGGAACACTTTAAACTAATCTGGTAGGTTTTAAGTATTTTTGTGAAGTAATATCATAAATTGGGGAATAATCTAATTAAGTGAAACTCAATTCATCTAAGTACTTTTATAATAAAGAACAAATCTTTGCTTTTCACCCAAAATGTGATATTTATGTACACATACTTATAGCTTCGTTTCCAGATAAGATTTTAGAAGAATGAAGAATGTTCTAAAGTATGCTAAAATGCATTTACATTGCTCTATACTTCAGGTTCATGGCAATTAAACTTACTATATTGCATTTGATTGGTTATGCATTCTTATTCTGGCACTCTTTCAACGAGGTGTGTGAAAATGCTTAATTATTCCTCTTTATCCACTTGTGTAGATTCAATAGTTGTGAGTTCTCTGGTACTGTGTGATCCGCACCACCACGCAGGTGTCACCAGTACTACTAAACATTAGATATTTAAGTGTGCGAGGGACCCATCTATAGATCATGCATACCAGTTGACATATGAATAAGTTTGCTTCCAGTCAAGTTGGGGAACAATTGATAATGAACACTGAAGCTGAAAGAAAGAAGGTGACAGGGCTACAAATGCTTAGAAATCAACTAATTCCTCCTAATTATTCTATGAATGGAAACATGACATAATTGATTATTCTTAAAGATTAAGACTATGAATGTGGTTCAAGGGAGGAAATTAGTCATTTGAGATTTAAGAAACCCGATTTGCCATTAATACTGGGCAAGATAGCTTTTCTGTGTCTTGGTGGTCACAAATGCTACGTGAGAGGATTGGGTTAGAATTCAATGATGACAATCCTTAACAAGGCTGCTTTAATTCCCATGGGAATGATATTTCTTTTGCATATTTACATTAGAAATAAGAACATAGATGGTGGTGACATTTATCATCAAGTTAATATCAGGAAGTCCTGATTATAATAATTGTACTTATTACTCAAGTAGTATCCACTTTTATTATAGACCAAATAATGACTTGCTTATTTTTTAAAAATACATTAGATGTAACTTTCATCTTTTTAGAAATGGTCAAGCAAATTGTTTTTCAATCCTCAACCATAGATATAATTATTTATTCTGAAAATTATATTAAATATTTATTAAATGCCAGCCACATATTTAGGTTTTGGAGATATAGCAATATATAATAAAGAAGGGTCCATGAGCTCAAGAATAGGAAATAGAAATTATTTAACATTAAAAAAAGGTCATTTGAAGTATGAGAATTGTGTACATGGAAATTAAGTAGAATGATTGTTATAGAGAATACAGACGTAGGGATGTGGCTGTGGTGTGGAAAGATGCCTAAAAAGCAGCCATTTGGGCTAACACAATGAGAATAAGACAGTAATCCTAAGTATTGCAGAATTAGAAACATTCAAAGATCAGCTGAAAAAGCTGAGCACCAAGTTCCTTCCTGAAAGAGTGAAAGGGCAAGCTCACCAAGAGGAGACACACCAGGGAAAACCAGGCCTGGTGATCTGCTTCCAGAAGGTTGTGTCTTTCAAAACTCTAGAGAGTAAACATGTGGTGGTATGCTGGAGTGAACTTGACAACAACTAGCAAGAACGAAGTTATGCATCAAGAAGTAATTATCAGTCAAGAAATAGGAAAAAAGGCTGTGTGACATGGCATGGGATGAGACCAGAAAGTTAGGCAAGGGTTCGGTGCAAGAACAAATTAAGAGTTTCTACTGAAATAGTCATCTACCACTACGAGCTTGGAGAAACTTAATCAAATGAACATATCCAAAGGACATTTTTTTCTTTAGAACTCATAGAGAATTCTGTCTTCCAAGTGATGTTAGGAAGGTCACTGTCTGTGTGTGTACATATGGTAGGGCAAGGATACTTATTAAGAATGAAGTGAAAGTTTTCTTTATTGAACTCTTTCTCTAGTAGAGATTGGTGAAGGGTGGAGATTGCTTAAGACCTGAAGTAGATGTTTAGACGTCCTCTTGGTGAGCCTGTATGTTCGCCTTGAAAACTCAGGGGCAAGTTTGTGGGGAGTGAAGGAAATGAAATCATCCTGTAAAGGAAAATGCTGAACTAGTGCAAGTGATAGGGCTACAGAGACAACACACTCTGAAGTATAGACATCTCTGTTTCTCAAAACTGTCTCTGCTTCAACAATGTAAACTATCTCAGTCTCACCAAACTTTCAGTTGTCCACTGCACTGGCACATGTTTTTTGTAAGTGAACTTGTTCTTTATTGAGAAACCAATGGGGGAAAAGGCTGGATTCCATGTCTAAATTGACCCAGGGCAAAAGGGATGGTTCTTCTATAGGAATGAGACTCAGAATCCTGTGACACCTGGAGTTCGAAACCAGAAGAGACCCAGGGACCAGAACTCCCCCAGGAATAAGCCAAAGTCTTAGAGGAACATGAAATAGAAGCTTGATCTGGCATAGCAATATTTGCTTATTGATGCATTCATTTTCATTACCTCATCACTATAAAGTGTTAAAGAAAAAGACATTAATGGGGTGGAGAGACAGAGACATGCGATTGACTACTTTCTTAAAAAAACGATAAGCATTCGAGATTGTAGCACCCAATCAAGCTAGTTGGGTGGGGGTGGGGTTGGTGGAGTGAGTCAAGCCAATTTTCAAAATAATTGGCTGACTGGCTAAGTTTTTCACTGTGCCTAAACATTTGCACTGGCATAATATAGACATAGCACCAAAATAAATATTTAAGAATAGACCTCCACTCATTTATTCTAAATTTTGAGAAATTCATAAATATATATATTTTGCTTTATCAGCACGAATCCATGTGAAAGACTTGTCCCATTTGCTCTGTGATTCAGGATTTTTAAGTGGGCCCAAGTTTTGAAGTGTTGAAAGATATTATAAAGCACTTACAAGTATTCTGCTAGTCAGACTGCTCAATTAGCTGAACATTTATAACCTCAAAATTTTGACAGGCATGATTCATGTAGGAACGACCCTTTGCACAACAGATGGCTTTATTGTAAGTACACTTGAGAGAGTGCATGCAAGCTTTTGTGATTTGAAGGAAATAAAAATTGAGCCTCTCAAGGAAGGAAAATTAGACTTGTGAATAAGTGGTGTGCTTTCGAGAAAAAAAATAGCTGATCTCTTTTCGTTGGAAGGTTTTTCTTTTCATTCTAACTGAAGAATATTCAAGACATCTGTGGGACAGAATCAAATGCTAAATAGATCAGAATTAATATCACTAATCAGGCAAACCAGAGTAAGTAAGCTAAATAAAATTCTGGCCGAGAATAAAAGTAACAGATTAGACAGTAAGACCCACAAACGTTGGCTAAAAAAAACTCACCCCCCAACCCCGCATTTTAATTGCTGTTACTTTATTCCTTGATCTTGCTTTTCTGTAACTGTAGTTTGCTTAGTATGCTTGAAGAACTATAAAGAGGATTCTAAAAGTTCACGGAAAATGGATTAAAAAGATAATGGACCTTTACCATGGACTTTTTGAAGTCTCCTCATAATTATTTCACAGGCATATTTTATAACAATACTTTGTTACTAAAGTACTATATTTTTAGAAATATTTTATCCATTTCTAGAGAAATAAAAATATCTAATATTCATCAAGCAAAAAATATAGCTCTCAGGTATGTAGAACTTTTTTTTGTTATTAAAATCAGAGGCAATGCTACATAGAAACTCACTTTGGAGAAAGAAATCTAGGAGTTTCTAAAATTATTTACACAAATTTATAAAATAAATGAATAATTTCCTTTTCATTTGGAGCCTATTTTATATATATATGTGTGTGTGTGTGTGTGTGTGTGTGTGTGAAACATATATATATATGTAATCTTCCTAGGATCATCCCATAGGCTATGTGTTTCAACTTTTAACATAGACCATATTTCTTAGATAGTGTTTCAATATTATGCAAAGTTACCCACATTACCAGAAAAATAATTTCATGGAGCAAGAAGAAAGTAAACACAGAAAGTTTCTCCCAGGAGAGAACAACAACAACACAAACAGAACTTCAAATAAAACCAAATCTATATCCTGGCAATTTTTCCCCAGGGAGCACCGAACACTGCCCAACAGTCATGTCAAACATCCTCATGAGCACAGGGCCCGCTGGTCTTGCTCATGAATGTTCAAGAGGCGTGCTTCTGGTAAGTCACTTCCCAATCCTTCTGAATCCTCAGTCCTGAGAAGGTCAATGGGGGATCTCTGATGCCCTGGACTGATCCACTCTCAAGGTGTCCAACGTCCAGTTCAGACAGAGATTTAATATCTGATCACCCCGCATCTCTTTGGGCTCATGAGGGGAGTGAGGATGCCCATGGAAGAGTAAGCTTTCTCCCTTAGAAGATGATACCCATCGGCAGCTCCAGCAAGCCAGGAGGACACAAGTCAGTATGAACAATCAACTTCACAAGCTCCCTGCATCAACAGTCAGAGTCACCACAGAGAACAAAGTGATTTTTACCAGCAGATACTGAAAAAAACTGAAACCCAAATTCAGTTCTTTTAATTCAACATGCAGGATTTCCTCACAACTCCTGCTTACTTCAAACAAAGAAAACCTATTAAAGTCATATGCAGTTAATTAACTTTTCGAAAATAAACACGAAAGAAAGTAGCACTGAAAATGTGTGGAAGCAAAAACAAATGAGTTTTCATTCCCTCCATGTACTTATTGTCCCTGTTAATTCTATGAAACAAGAAACAATTTTTATGGAAAAATAATACTGTAAATATACACTCTGGTCTTTTCTACCTCTTTGCTTCTCATTCAATCTCGTTAGGAGTAAATGGTGATGGTGATGATGATTCCCCCCACCCCCCAATTTTATTTGGAAAGAACCTGAAACTGAGAGGGGAAAAAAGCTGCCAATTTAGTCATCAGATTAGAATTGCTGTTTAAGTACAGATCTTCTGATTCTACTTTACATTGGATTTCCTCAAACTGTGGATCTATAAAGATTCTAAATGATTTTTTAAAAATCGACCATCAGCCCAACAGGGACAGCTAGTTAAAGCCCAATCCTCAGTGAAGTTTAGAAAGATCTTATCAAAATGCATCAGTTCTGTGAACACCATTGTTTACACAAGCAAAATACATCTGAGCTCTTTTGTCAATTAACGCTCATGGTTTGCATGCCCGAATGAATTGAGGGGGCAGGGGGTGGAGAGTGAATACTCTAATATAGTAGGTGTTCATTATTAGTTCCCTAGTCATTTTCACATTCTTTTTTTTCTCGTTATAGTTTGAAGAATAAGAAAATTCTTCCAATAACTTCTATTGCAATAAAACTGACTAAAAGATGAAAAAGTAAGCAGAATAAAAGAAATCGAACTAACAGCTGTCCTTGTTTTCTGTTTGTTCATTTCCTTCGTAATGATTTAGTTGACAACAAAAATGAAGTATTGTGCTTCCTGGGTGCACGCACTATTCATTTGCAAAGCGAATGAGTTAAAATCAACCTTGATGGTAGAAATTGCCTGTGAATGGATGTTTACAAAAAAAGAAACTACAAAATATACTACAACATACATTATCATCACTTACAGAATGTACAATGAAAACAGAGCACTGTTAGCTTAGTAAGCATGTTCTAGTCTACAAATTACTTACAAAGATAAGTCCTAGCAAGGCTTCTGCTGTCTGCTTCCATGAAGAGATTATTTTGCTTTTCTGGTAAACGCTCCATGATTTTCTCAACAAATCTGGGTTATCCTTTAAAAAAAAGAGAAAGGACTGACATAATTATGATTTTTAGGATCACCCAAATTAATTACAACTCAAGCAGTAACTCAGACTAAAATAGCAAGAGCTGCTGGTGATCCAAAACCACTCACAGCCTGTCCCAGAGAGTACTTGGCCAGGAGTGCATGTCACTTAAAAAAAGCACACAACCCTTTAGGCTCAGCAGGCAATTCAGGTCTTAATAGAAAAGTCAGCTATAAGTATGAAAAAAAACCCTTTCAATTGTTTTTATATATTTTTCTTTTCACTAGTGAAAAGGGATTTTAATTTTTCTGAAATAGGTCATTATGGGTCCAGGTTTAAGGCACAGAAGGTTTATGAACAGGGGGGAGGGAGGTGAGGAGAGGAGAGAGTCAGAGGGCAGTATGGGAGGGAGGGGAGGAAGGAAGAGGAGGAGGAGAAGGGATTGGGGAGGGAGGGTGGAGAGGGAGAAAAGGGATGAGGGAGAGGGGGAGACAAGGAGACAGGAGCAAAAAAGTAGAAATAGAAATTCTTGTCAAATGGCCATAGTTGTGAGGTGCCGTCTATCCAGTTGTAACTCATAGCAACCCTATGTAGGACAGCGGTCTACACTCCCTATACCCTCCTCATTGCCACAACCAGTGTATTTGAGCCCATTGTTGAAGCCACCGTGTTAATTTATCTCACTAAAGTGATCTTCTACTTGCTTAAGCATGATGCATTCTTTTTCCTGAAACTCTTGGTAATTCTCGGTCTCGCTTGGTGACATGTCAAAAGTACATCAGACCAATTCTAACCTGATTCATGTCTAAGGAGCATTCTGGTTGAACTTCTTCTGAGACAGGTTCGTTTCTTTTTCTCAAAGTCCATGGTGCTTAGAATATATTTTGCCAGAGCCATAATCCGAATATATCAGTTCTGTGATCATGCTTACCCCCTGATCAATTTTCATGTTTATAAGTTGATTGAAAAATACCCAAGTCAGGCACCCCTTAATCCTCAAAGTGCCATCCTTGCTCCTTAACATGTCTGTCTCTTTCAACAAAATTGTCCCATGCCCTGTGTTTTTTGATTTCTTGACTGTTGCTTCCATCAGCATTGATTATGGATCGAAGCAAACAAATCCTTGGCAACTTCAATCTTTTCTCCAGCATG
The DNA here is from genome assembly GCA_004026705.1 of Nesogale talazaci. NCBI lineage: Eukaryota > Metazoa > Chordata > Mammalia > Afrosoricida > Tenrecidae > Nesogale > Nesogale talazaci. The sequence goes on along the minus strand of PVJH01000111.1, from coordinate 37,083 downwards.
AAGATTTTGGTTTTATTGACATTAAATTCCAATTGATACTGAAGCCTGTAGTGTCTGAACCTCATCAGCAAAGGTGTCATTTGGACCTTACAGTTTGTCAACACCCGTCCTCCAATCCTGATGCCTCCTTCTTCTTTCTATAATCCGGTTTCCTGGATGATTTGCTCAGTGTACAAATTGAGTAGGTATAGTGAAGGGATACAATCCTGATACACTTCTTTCCATAGTCCTTGCTCTGTACAAATGACTGCTTCTCGTTTCATGCATGAAAGGGTTCCCCTGGATTCTTGTAGAGATAGGTTGAGTCTGTGCTTCATAGCTTAGCAATCTTTAAAGATACCAAAGGACTTTTGTTAGAACTATTGAAGTAAAACAAGACAGTTTTGGATGTGTCTGGCAAGCAATGCATGATAATAACCACAGTCTGTTGACTTGCATCCAGGGCTGAGAACAAGCTCATTACACTTAAACTATAAGCCATCCTTGAAAAATTCACATTTCTGCCCAAAGAACATTAAGTCAGAATCTACATTGGATTCTTAATGATTCTTATGCATTCACACATTGAATGTAAATTCTGGTACCATTTGTCTGAGGTGGAAAGGAAAATTCTCAGTGGGAAGTGGAACCAGACTGAAAACATTCAAAGTGCAGCCAGAGTCCCTGGTGTCTACTTCAGACAATTGAGAAGCTTTGCTCTATCTTGATTGATTGTTTTGTTGCTTATCAAATAACAATACATTAACTTTAGGTTGTTATAAGTACATTCTAGAGTGTTTATCTTTAAATTCTTTTTGAAAATCAGTTTTGAAAAGATTTTGAAATATTTGAATGAAATTGACTGTGTAAGCATTTCAAATATAGCCCAATATCTAATGTAAACATAGCTGTGAAGGATCTTTTGGTCAGGGATTGGAAAAGCCCACAGAAGTACCTACATTTGGGGCTTCTTTTTTAATTCCATGGAATTGATAATGTCATCATAATATTTCATTTTGTAAGCAATTTCATTTTACTTCTAGATTTCAGATTATCAACATCAAGAAAGAAAAAGGTAGTGTGCTCCGATCACTTTCACTATCTAGTTTAACATTCTAATATCTTTTTAGGTCATCAAATTATAATAGGAAATTAGACTAATTTATACAATTAAAAGTAGGATTAAAAAGCACAGTACCTTTAAAAGTTCGATTTACTTATATTTATTCAATTTAAAATGTTAAATTAGAATGTGCATATGGGAACTTCCAAATGAGTTAGCAGACATATGAGATTTCTCTACTAGTATTTATCCTGAGCAAACAATAAGTAAGAAAGGCTGACATGAAAGAAAACATTAAACATTCACCGATTTGCTTCCATCTCTCGTGGCATTGTTATTTAAGACAAACTCCCCAGACTTCCTTCAAATCCCAATGTAAGATACAAGAGCCAAACAGTGCCCTCACCCTCCCACATGTGGCTTTAATTCAAGCAAGAAGTAATTTCACAAGGCAAATAAAGGTAACTACTCCAAGAAATCCTGCTGAATTCTCTACACCATCACATAAAGAGAAGTAAATCAAAGAAAAAATTCCTTTCAACCCTAAAACATATAGATAGACCCATGGAATAAAGGTAGAATTTATTTTTTAAAAAAGATTCAACTACCTAGTATGGTTCCTTCTTATTCTAGTAAGAGGGAAGAAAGATTTCAATAATTCCGTTTTCTAAGAAGAGAAGGCTCTTAAGAACTTATACGTGTGTGCAGATTTTTGTAGGGAAAGTTTATAGCTTTCTCAACCCACTTTCTCACATCTTCAGATTGAAACAGGAGTGGGAAAACTGGGATGGGATTGCAAATCCATGCAGATGGCATTCCCAGGCTTTTTAAATACAATAGACTCCAACCAAAGTCACCCCCAAAACTCTTGAGCAGTCACAGTTGGCAGCTATCAAGCCCAGGTCCACTCGTCTGTTTATCAGGTCCTTTCAAGCTCCTGGAAGAGTTCCTTTCACCTGCCTTTTGTTTCAGTGATAAGGAGTGTTTCAGTGATGACTTACAGTACACACATCTAACACTTTCCAATCCTATGCCATTATCACAGTCATTGGAGCCCACTGTTGAAACCACTGTGTCAGTTCATCTTACTGAGGGTCTTCCTCTTTTTCTCTGACCCTCTACTTACCAAACATGCTGTCCTCTCTAAGGGTTGGTCCCTCTGATACCACATTCAAGACATATAGGAAAGTCTTGCTTCTAAGAATCATTTCAGATGTATTTCTTCCAAAGCAGATGTGATTATTTTGATAGTTCACGGTAAATTGAATAGTCTTTACCACCATCCTAATTCAAAGACTTCAGCTCTTCTCTGGCTTACCTTATTCATCGTCCAGCTCTCAAATGCCTATAAGGCGATTGAAAATACCCTGGTTTGGGTCAGGTACAACTTAATCTGAGAAAGGACATCTTTACTCTTTAACACTTTAAAGATGTCTCTTTTAGTGGATGTGCTCAATGTCATACGCCATTTTATTTCATGATTTCTGCTTCCGTAGATACTGATTGTGGAAGCAAGGAAAATGAAATATTGAATATTTGACAGTATCAAATGTTTCTCCATTTATCAAGATGCTGCTAATACATCCAGTTATTAGAATTTTTGTTTTCTTTATATTGAAATGTAATCCATATTTAAATTGTAGTCTTTGATCTTCATCAATGAGCGCTTTTTTTTTTTCAATCATTTTATTAGGGGCTCATACATCGTTTTTCACAATATATAAATAAGCATACTCGTCAAGTACCCTCACAAGTCCACTGCTATTATTGTTCTCCAATCGTCCACCTTTTTCCCTTTAGCCCCTAGTATCGGCTTATCCATTCCTTTCCCTCTTCCCCTGGTCTCTCCTCCCCTCCAACCCTCAATAGTTTATACATTGTTATTGTTTTGTCATATCGTACACTGCCCGACCTCTCCCCCAACCCACTCCTTTGATGCCCATCCTTCAAATAAGAGTTTGTGTATATATCCTTGCTGTTGGTTCCGTCTCTCTACCCCCCCTTCCCTCCACCCTTCCAGTATCTCCACTCTAACCATTGGCCCAAAGGGGCCCATCCATCCTGGTTTCCCCATATCTCCAGCTCCCCAATGAGTGCTTTAAGACCTTACTGATTGCATCAAGGAAAGAGGTGCTGTTTGCATATGGAAAACTGTTAGCAAGGTTCTCTGTAATCCTGATGTTGGCATTCTTTTTCATATAGTCCAGTTCCCTGGATTATTTACTCAGCACAGGATACAATTTGAATAAGTACATGATAAACAGACAGGGCCCTGGCACACATATTCCCTGCTTTAAAATTGTTCATTGCCCCTTGTTCTGTTGGAATGACTGCCTCTTAATCTATGCCCAGGTTCTGTATGACCTCCAGTAAGTATTCTGGAATTTCTATTTTTTTCATGTTACTCATAAACACAGTTTAAGGCTTTTTTGGAGTTATTGGCAGATATTTTCCCTTAGCCTGAAACTATAGTGAATTTGGGGCATACGAAGTCATTCAGTACTAAATCCTTGATCATCCTTGTTATTTTACCTGGGACTATCGCTAATCACCACAATTTATTCCACACTCATTCAACATAAGTCTATGATATATTCTAGAGAAGTTCCTGAGTGGTAAAAGCATATCCAAATGATAACTGCAAGATTGGTTATTCAAGTCCAGAAGTTCCTCGGAAGAAAGGTCTAGTCACTGAAACCCACCCCCCACCCCGCCCCCGAGGACAGTTCTGCTTTGACACCGGTGCAGATGCAGTTCATGGACAGTTCCTGATATTGGTACCATAATACTAGTGTTGGCACAAAAATGCTGGCATATCCAGGATGACTTTCCTAAAATGAAATAATTCATTTTTTAATTACCTTTCTTATTTTAAATGCCCCATGGCTCCTCATCATTTATACTGATGAGAAGAAATCCCAAAACAGCATGCAATCCCAAAGCACTAAAATGTCAACCAACTTCATCTTTGTTCTTTCTAAAATATTGCTTGAACATGTTTTTCTAGAATAGAATATTGTTCTTCTAGCCACCCCAACTCATTTTTGTATAAAGAGATAGAGCTGAAAGACTGCCTGAAAAAGTCTGATTCTGGGGTAGAGAGGACAGTGATGTCGCCCCCCCTACCCCCTAACCCCCCCCCCCCACCCCGGCAAATGGGTAAGCACCCAGGGAAATTTAAGAAAGAAAAGAGCAAGATGTCTCTGTCCATTCTGAAGACTGTTCTAGTAGGTGCCCAATGTCAGTGAGGGTTATGAGGGGCAGGGTCTGGTGGGAAAAGGCAGAATATCCCTTCACATGGTAGGTTTCATGGGCATTCCATGCACAGGGATTTCCATTCAAGAAGACCTTGCTTCTGATTTAATGTTGTGTTGCTATCATCTTGAGATTCCTAATAATTTTATTTTTTTTCAACCTGTGTTTTTAAGTGAAGTCTAATGAAACAATTATGTACTTATGAGAAAATTGAGAAATGGTGAACATTTGTGAATACTGTTTCTTGTTAGCCCATGATCTCTGAAATCTAGTAGCCTCCTGTGGCAGTCATGTGCTTATGTTAATTTTATGATTGAAATGTAGGGGTGGAGTCTAGCCTGTTAATCTGGAGATAGCCATTGAGTAGCCTAACATAGCCATTGAGTAGCCAATGAGGCCTCTATGTGGGCATGGATTTCTCCTGAGACTTCTGGGAAATCTCGCGATATTTCCCTTGTGAAGATGAGAAGCTATCTTCCCCATTTGTTGAGAGTTAGTCTCAGAGACGATGGATCATGGGCAAGACAAGATGGCAGCATCTGAGGAGCTGGAGGAGTTGGCAGAGAGACCACACGGCTTTGCCCTGATGGAGCCGGTCCTCTGAAGCTGGGGTGGCCACATGGAGACCTCTGCCAGCGATGAGTTGCTTCTGCTGTTGATGGACCTGAGCCCTGCAAGTGAGGAGCCATTTGGAGACCCCTGCTAGCACCGGGATTCTGCACCCACTGACCTGTGACTTCGTGAGCCAGAAGGAGACTATATAAGCTGATTTGGGGCATATGGGTTAATATTGGACTTATGAGTTTGAACTGGACTGGGCTCAATATCCTGTTCCTCTTGTATATAAACCTTTTCCTTATACCTATATGCATGTCTAGGAAATTTGTTCCTCTAGTCTGCCCGGACTAACACACCTCCCATGTGAGATTCAGTGAAATTCTCAAAGAATCTGTCATAAGCATGCACTGTCTAGAGCTCAGTAAGTGTGGGCAATGATAGTCTCAAGAGGCCACACTTTGCTTTAGAACAGAAAAATATTTTGCAGAAGGATATCAATGACCTCTAAGGAACCCAAATGACAAAGGGATCCACATATTCTTTTTTATCTGTGTTACTATACTGTCTTAGTTAAGTACTTAGACTGTAAAGGAAGACCTACAAGTAAAGGGAAAGACAGGGTGATCTGTTGGACCTTACCTTTTAAGTCTCCCTTAAGTATCAGTACGTTCAAAGGTAGAAAGCCTAGGTATAATGTGTGCATTCTGATAAGTAAAAAACAAGTGAGTCTATTTTGTGCGGCACCTCCACTGTGAAATAAACATGTGTATATAGGCAATGGAATACAAGTTGTGTAATTTTGATGACTCTAAGTACAAGTTATATGGTCCTATTTTTTCTTTGTACTTAAGGTTGACATTGTCTAATAGAAAGATGAGTGGTAAAATCTATGCTAATCATGTAAAGGTTTAATTTTTCTTTACTCAGAATGTTTACATATAGGAATATTAAATGGATAATAAGAAACATAGCAGAAGACTTGTGTTTTTTATATTTTTTAAAATTATTTTTTAAAAACTTATCATGATTAATACATACATCAATTGTATGCAGAGCACATTTACATATCCGTTGCCATCATAATTCTTGAAATCTTCTTCTTCTACTTAGGCCCCTGGTATCAACTCCCCATATTTCCCCTCCCTCCCCACTCCTCCTTGCCCATGAACCCATAATAATTTACAAACTGTCATTATTTTGTCATATCATACACTTTCCACTTCCTTGTTTTCCATACCCCAGGGACGAAGGTATATGTAGATCCCTGCAATTGGTTCCCCCTTTCTACTCCACCTTCCTTCCACCCTCCCAGTATCCCATTCTCACCTCTGGTCTTGAAGGGATCATGTATCCTAATTCCCCATGTTTCTGGCCTACTATCCATACCAGTGTAGATTCCCTAGTCTAGTTGTATTTTTAAGATAGAATTCGGATCATGATAGTGGGAGGGGAGGAAGCATTAAAGAACTAGAGGAAAGTTGTATATTTCATTGTTGCTACACTGCACCTTGACAGGTTCATCTCCCGGCAACCTCTCTGTAAGTGGATGTCACTTCACCTATTGATGAACTTTGGTTCCCCAGTCTGTACTCCTCTCATTTATAGTGATATAATTTTTAGTTCTTTGATGCCTGATACTTGATCCCTTCGACCCCTCATTGTCACATGGACTGGTGGTGTTCTTTCATGTGGGTTTGTTGCTTCTCAGCTAGATGGCCGCTTGTTTACTTTGAAGCCTTTAAGATCCCAAACGCTATATTTTTTGATAGCCGGGCACCATCCGCTTACTTCACCACATTTACATATACACACATTTGTCATCAGTGATCATATCATGAAGGTGGGCATGCGATGTTATGATTTTTGGTCCTTTGAAGCCTGATAACTGATCCCTTTGACATCTCATGACCATACAAGCTAGTGTACTTCTTTCATGTGGGCTTTGTTGCTTCTAAGGTCTTTTCCTGATTTTAGAACAAGAGTGTCCACATTTTAATTTTGCACTGGGTCTAGCAAATGATGTACCTGGCACTAATCCTTCCTTGACTGTAACTACCAGTTTAAACTCCATAGTTGGATTAAATGTATTGCTTAAACTCCAAGTAAAAGACTACATTGGAGATTCTTCTCTACATGGTGTCTTGAAAAAGAGCTATGAAATCTGTATGAGGTGTGACCTTGGAAGCTTCCTCCTTCCCATTTAAGATTGGAAAGTAGTTAGGATCTAGGCTGGAAGGAACAGAAAGAACAGCTAATCCCCTGAGAAAAATTATCCTAGTTTATCATCAATTTTACAGCTTTTAATGGTAACATGTTCGCACCACAATGGTAGGATCCTAGAGATCTGAGAACTTCCCTAGAAACTCCCCTTGTAATACCAATGTTCAGAATATTAGATATATGGATGCAAGGCTGGGTTTTTGTTTCTCCACATTTTCCTCCTCCTCCTGATTGAAGTTATTACGTGTTGAGATGCCAACACCATAACATAATGTCCAACATGGCATAAATACATGAGAAAGAAAGCCTATAGCCTCCTAAGGTTCCAATGAGTACCAGGTATGATGAAGGAATTGACTATAAAGTTTGTTTATGAACAAGAGAATTATCAAGCTACAAAAAGACATAGGGAAACAGGAAATGCAGAAAGTGAAAGAAAGCAGTCTGAAAATGCAACATACTGTGTGACTAACTGTTTGACCATCTGGAAACAGGATATCTTTAGAGACTTATTAAAAGATCAGTGGATTCCAGAGGCGCAGGAGGAAGACAGAGGAATGGGTAGCGGGAGTTCCAGACTTTTGGGGGGACATGAAACTGCCTATATGACACTGCGATGATAGATATATGCTACTACACTTTTGTCAAAACCCATAGAACTGTATTTGTTTGCCTGGGTTGACTAAAGAAATAAATCCAGAAACACTCATATATGTCCAAGAGCTTTATATCAAGCAGTAATTATATATATCAACATGTGAGTGTTTATAACACCTGAGTCCAGTCCAGATCAAGTTTATAAACATCTGAGTCCAGTCCAGATCAAGTCCATAGTCTTAAAACTAGTCCATAAACCACTCTTCAGACTGATAAAGCCACATGTAATGATGCAGAATGCAGGAACATCGCCAGCACCAAAGAGCAAAGTCCTCTAGCAGCTTTCAATAGTAGGAAGTTGAAGGCAGTGAGGGTGAGGTCCCCAGGTCCCTCCTTATGAGAAGATCACACCCCCAAGGAGACATCATCAGGCTGTTAGAAAGAGGAAGGCCCTCGATGAGACAGACTGACACAGTGTGTTTAACTATGGGCTCAAACACGGCAGGTTAGACTCCACTCCTACTCTATCAGTTTGTCACAAATTTATGTAACTATCACACTGTACAACACAAATAATGAACCTTTCATAAAAGACAGACATTACTAAATAATGATGTGTCAATATTGGTTCATAAATTATAAAAAGTACTACATAAACAAAAAGAAAGCCAAAACAAAACTCTTGCCAGTCAGGCAATTCTGAATGATTTTGACCCTTGATAGGGTTTTAAAGGCTTCATGTCTTTATAGTAACAGATAGCTTCATCTTTCTCTTGTAGAGGAGTTGGGAGGTTTTAAAGGTGGATGGTATAATTAGCATTTCAATACTTACCTGATAGTACCAACAACACTCCTTAAGTTGTTAATATTAAGAAACAGGAATGGTATGAACAAACTGTTTTCTGGCTAATTTATCTGTTAACCTAAAACTGTTCTGAGGGGGAAAAGTATCTATTTTATGAAAATACTTGGAAGAAAAATTGGTCCTATCTACTTTGCTAAACATCTTCACTGATGCTGCTGCTTGGTGTTACCAAGTGCATTCTGACTTATAGAAATACTGAATACAATTGAACAAAGCATTCACAGTCTTTGCTGTGTTTGAGCCCATAATTAAACACACTGTGTCAGTCTGTCTCATCGAGGGCCTTCCTCTTTCACGAACCGCTCCTTTACAAGGTATGATATCCTTCTCTAATGATCCTTCCTATAACCTGTTCAAAACACGAAAGATGGAATCACCATCCTTGTTTCTAAGAAGCATGTCTGCTATACTTTAAAAACAAACAAAAACGCTTTACTGTGATTTGGTTGAGAACTTACAGAGATAATTGGTTTTCCATTTAGCAATTCACGCATAATCTTCTTTGTGATGCTGGTTGCAATCCTTACAATGTAACATCACTTTCCCCCCTTTCTCCCTGTCCCTCATATCCTTTTATCCTTGTGAGTTAAACCACCCCAGCATATGATGGCCCTGATAGTTTTACTCCATCCATGTGATTGAAATTGACTCCACGTTGAAGAGGCAGCTCCTGTAGTCACATTCTGAGTACCTTTTGAACTGAAGGGTTCTTCTTTTAGTATAGTACCAGACCAAAATTGAAAACCAAGCTCACAGCTATCGAGTCAAGGTCAACTGAAAGTGTCCCTATAGTACAGGGTAGAACTACGCCTGTGAGTTTCTGAGGGGGTAAATCTTACAAGAGTAGAAATTCTCAGGTTTCTCCATCAGAGTGGCCAGTAGTTTTGAACTGCTGACCACTGTACCAACAGGGCTTCTCAAAGTCAGACTGGCTTATTACTGAGAGGCTTTCAGATCCATTTTTTTTTCTTAAAAAATCATCTAACTGGGGGCTCATCCAACTCTTATCACAATCCATATATACATCCATTGTATGCCAAACACATCTGTATATTTGTTGCCATCATCATTCTCAAAACATGCACTTTCTACTTAAGCCCTTGGTATTAGCTCCTCATTTCCTCCCTCTCTCCCTCCCTGCTCCCCCTTCCCACGGGAAACCTTGCTAATTTATAAATTGTTATAATTTTGTCACATCGTACACTGTCTGATGTCTCTCTTCACCCACTTCCCTGTTGTCCAGACCCTAGGGAGGGGGTATATATAGAACCTTATAATTGGTTCCCCTTTTCTACCTTACCTTCCCTCCCACCTCCCAGTATCAGCACTCTCACCACTAGTTCTAAAGGGATCATCTGTTCTGGATCCCCTGTGTTTCCATTTCCTATCTGTACCAGTTACATCCATCCTCTGGTCTAGCCAGATTTGTAAGTAGGGATCATGATAGTGGGGGGTGGGGACAGGGAAGCATTGAAGAACTAGAGGAAACTTGTATGTTCATCATTGCTGCACTGCACCCTGAGTGGTACACCTCAGAGCCATTTTTTAAGAAGTGATTATCCAGGCCTTTATTCTAATTCTGTTTCAGTCTGGAAGCTTTGCTGAAACCTGCTCACCATTTTTACGCTGAAGGTATTTGAATGATTGGTGGCATAATTACAGTGCTACAACATTATGGAAGCCACTACAGGAAGACAGACAGACAGACAGACAGACAACTGTTCGCTTTTCACTGATAGTACAAATAAAGAAAATAAAAGTAGGTAAAAACCACCAAGCAATGCATATAAAAACTATCCTCTTTTTTTACTGATGGCTTGTAAATTTTTGTGGGGATGACAATGCATAAATTTGCAGACATTTATATAAATCCATTGAGACAAACATGGGTCAAAAAGCCAGACGAGAATACAAAGCTAGTCCTAACTGAATCTCACCTATATTCTGATGATTCTCTCATTAAATGTAGGAAATTTTGTTTTCATAAGAGCCACAATCAGTTGGTTAGGCAAGTTGTGGGGTGGACAGAATTACTTTGCTTTACTTGGGGCTGGGGGAGGAAAAAAAGAGCCTCAGAGTTGCTGCAGGAGAGTGTGGGAGAGCAGAGGAGAGATTCCTCAAGGAAGTTGGGTACATAAAGTGGCATTGGAGCAATGTCAAAGGGGGAGGGGATTTCAAGTGGTGTTTTCTGGCTTAGGAAAAAATTCTTTCCTGATCTTATCATAAAATAAAATTTACATTCTCATGAGTATTTAAATGGAAGTATGTTTGGACATTTGAGGAAGGCTGGGACTGAGGGTAGACTGGACTGATAGGTTGGAGAATTTTAGATGTGTTCTTGGGCTTTAAGAAGCTAGAAACAATTACCAGTTTCCCATTTAATATTTCCTATCTTCTGATATCTTTTGGCTCCTCACACTCACTTTTTCTGGGCAAGGGATCAATTTCCCTCATTCTTTGGTCCCTTTCCAAAAGCAAGAACCCTTGTACCTTCAGTTTTATTATCTAGCATTTTGTCCAGTAAGTGGACTCCTTGAAAAAATGATAAAAGAGAAATGTCAGTTTAGATAGATGGCAAGGCAGAAAGCATTTTCATTATAAGGGGAAGCCTGCTGCCCTGGCCACCTTCAGTGCCCTACTTCCTCCATTCTAACTATAGAACACCAGGGCTTTCCTCACAACTGACCCCAGAAGCTGCCAGCTATAAAGGATTAAGTCTCTACTTCAATAGAAGTTCAACATATAAAATTTTGTTTCAGTTGTTCTTTCAACAGTTAGGCTTCCCCCCCTTAAAACAAAACAACTATGATAACAATACATTGTTAACATATATTTCCTGCTCTATATAATTTGATAGGTTGAAACTGGAATTTTGATTGTTACTAATAATAAGTTTAAACAACAACAACAACAACAACAATAAACCCTCAAAGGTATTTTCTTATGCTTGCTTTGTATTTTGAACCCAGCAGAGATTTTCAAGTCTGAGAGTTTTCTTTCTGGGCAAAGTAGAGACTAATGGTCAAATGTCTTACAGGGTTGAAATTGCTCTTAACAATACCTGGTTTGTGGTCTATGGGTCACAGGCTTCTCCTGCCCTGTAACCTGCTGAAAACTATTTGTAGTTTTTGATCTTAGTTACCTCACCTAACTCACAGTTTTCCTTTCTGACCAATCCAAAGTCAACTCTCCACAGCAGATTGTATCACTCCATGCTCTGCACAGTCCCCACCATTCCCCACTGTTCTTAGAAGAATCCAATTTCCTAGTCTTTATTATAAGGACTCAATGTCCTACCTGGCAGTATCTCTTCTTGACAGCCCCACCTGCCTTCACTCATCTACCCTAATCTTCACTTAAATATAGTCTTCTTATGCTCAAATGATTTTAACTAACTAATTACAGTATCAAGAACATTCATGCACTTATTCATTAAACACTGAAGATTACACATTTTGTTTACTCTATTGATGTAAGCAGAAGAGATTTCATTAAATGGTGTTTCCCCAGTTTCCATTGAATCATTGAAAACATTTGATAAATATGGAAATTTTAAATTCTAACTCGAACTTATATCAGAATCATTGGAGATAAAATATAAGAATCTGAAAGTTGAGCAATTTACTAATTTCTATCTGGTATACCCTAAGGTTTTAATGCTCCATCTACTTAATATCTATTAACAAGAAGGGGAATAATATTTTACACTTATTAATATTACCTATTTGATATCAGTAATTTTTTCTAGTCAACATTACATCTTGAAGGACTTTTGTATACTGGACACTATTAATGGCAGATATTACAGTGTCGACTTGTCTGGGCCAAGATTCTCGGTGGTTTGGTAGTTAAGAAACATAGCTCCTGTCTGGTGAGATCAAACATAATAAAATCACTTCCACGATGACATCTGCTATTAACAACTAATCAACGGAAAGGAAGTTTCCTCAGGGGAATGACATGCTTCTAATTGCTTTTTACTGAGTCTTGATCTTGCATCTGCTTTGTCATCTGATCTCTGGTTCTTTGAATTTGAGCCAGCAGTCGACCACATTGCCTGCCAATTTCTGGAGTCATCACTAGTCTGCCATCTTACCTACCAAACTTAGAGTCATTTGTTTGCAGCAGGAGACTGCCATTTGACCTGCCAATCTTGGGTTCATCAGAGCTTTTGGATAAGCAAGTCAAGAGTAGCCTCCAGGCTGATATCAACATCTGACTCACAGTCCTGTGATTTTGCCTGCTCTACAAATATGTGAGCCATTTTCTATAAAAACTTCTCTCTGATATTATATGTACACATAATTTTAATATTTTCCTCAACATATGTTTGTACATATAAAATATATACAAATATGTGATATATATATATCTTTTATGCATTTTATATGTATACTTTATATGTATATGTCACTATTAAGTGTATGGGGTAACGGTGAAAGAAACATAAGCTTGGATCAGTCTGAATTTGTTGATATGCTCCCACTAAGCACAGATTCTTCATTTATTTTTTTAAGTTCTTGAAGTCAAGAAAGGACATATTGTAGTTTATTTGGTTCATTTGAGTAAGTATAGTGCAATGGCTACCCAGTAAAACAATTTGAACTACCAAGCATATCATGACATGCTATAGAATAAGATATCCAGAGGCTTAGGGAAAGTGGATTTATCATTACAGACCCATAGATCCAAATGTAGAATTCTCAGAGGTCACATTCTTTACCACAATGATGAGAAACAAATTTGTTAAAGGAACACTGGTATCTTTGGAGACAACTGTGAGTCATATTTGACAATGGACAATTTGACAATTTGACAATTGTCCTAATTTAGTTAAGACAGCTAACTACAGTAGGGTTGATTAGGCCTCATGATGATGGAGCCAAGAGGCAACACTTAATCTATAAAATCAAAGTGGGTGTAGTTACCAGTATGAAGCACAGGGTCAAAGTAATAAGAATAATAATTTGACTCATGGATTTGTGATAGTGACTACTTAGGCAGAGTATTCCTAGGAGTGAAATAGTAAGGGAGTGTGATCTGTATAAGTGTAAGAAATCCACATGAAGTGGACATCAGTCTAACCCAAATCATCAGAATAGGGAACCAATATTTAGAAATGAGATGGTAAGATGTTGTCTCACATACTTTGGGCCTGTTACCAGAAAAGACCAGTCCCTGGCAAATTTCATCATGCTTGCTAAAGTAGAGGGGCAGTGAAATAAAGGAGGACCCTCAGTACAATGGATTGACACAGTGACTGCAACAAGGGGCTCAAATACAACAATTGTGAGAATGGCTATGTGCAGGCAGTGCTACCTTCTGGTGTACATTGGTCTCTCTGTGTTTGAACTGACCCAACACTGATGAGCAACATCAGTTGTTCTGTGGAAAATAGTGGATGTAGCTTATACAATGGTGATGGATTATTTTGTAAATTGAATCAGATGGTGACTCCAATTACAGGTGCTGTGCTAGATGTTGTTTTCTTGCTTGAGCAAAGTTATACTCGTCTGGTGTCTGGTATTCAGATATCAATATGGCCAATGCCTTTTTCTCAACGTTGGTTTCAAAGGATCACCCAAAGAAGTTTTTGCCTTTCGTTGGACCTAATGACAACATGGTTACAAGTTGGCCTATGGTTTACAAGGTCAGCAGTTTGAAACCATCTGCAGCTCCATGGGGAAAAGACGGGGCTTCCTGCTCCCATACACAGCTCATTCTTGGAAACCCTTGGAGAAGTTCTACAATATAGAGTCATTAGGAGTCAGTATGACCTCAGTGGCAGTGAGATGACATGGGCGGCTATACACCTTCATATTCTACTTTAGGGATATATTACCTCTCCAGCATTGGACCATAATCTAGAACACAGGAATACCTTATCCACCGACAAGATGACACCATTATATTGATGACATTATACTAACTGGACTTAGTTAGGGAGAAGTATCACTATATCTAGAATTCATAAAAATATCACAGTGACAGTGGGTAGGAAATTAACTGAACAAAAATTAAGCAACTTCAACTTCAGTGAAATTGCTAAGGATTAAATGATGTGGGGTTTGTAGATATATTCTTACCAAAGGGAAGGATGAATTCTTGTATTTGACTCCTCTCACAATAAAAAAGTCCTCTGTATTATTGAGACAATATGTCCCTCATTTTGGGTGTGCTACTCCTGCCTACTGATGAAGTGACTTGAAAAGCTACGAATTTTGAATGGGGTCCAAAATAAGAGAAGACATTGAAATAGGTTCAAGCTGCCATGCCATATGATCCAGCTGATCCAATGATGCTTGATGTGTCAGTGGCAGATAGAGATGCCGTTTGGAGTATTTGGCTGGACGCTATTGTTGAATCAGAGGACACACCCTAAAGATTTTGGAGCAAAGTTCTTCATTCTTCTGTAGATCATTACTCTCTTTTGAAAAAATAGCTTTCAATGTTACTGGTTCCTAGTAGAGATCAGACTCCCCACCATTGGCCAGCAATTCCCCTTTCAGCTTAAGCTGCCAGTCATAAACAGGGTGTTGTTTGACCCACTGTATAAATTGGGAGGTGCACATCAGCATTCCATCATTAAATGTAAGTGATATATGTGAGATAAGTTCAGCAGAAACTGAAGGTACAAGTCAATTGCATGTGGAAGTAACCCAAAGGGCAATGTTATCTACTCCTGTCATAATTACTTTCCCTCTCCTAGTCTGCACCTATGACTTTATGGAGAGATAAGTTGACTGTGAAAGAAAGAACTCTTGCTTGGCTAGAGTTTGGCTAATGCCATTCTCACAATCGTTATGCTTGAGTCCACTAGTGTAGCTGTTATTCCAATCCAAGCCTGTGAAGCTCGTCCTCATTTTTGATGATCCTTCACTTTGCTAAGCATGATGCCTTTTCCCAGCGATTTTCTCTTCCTTCTAACATGTCAAACACAAGTGAGATAAATTGACATTATCTTCCCTTCTAGGAATCACTTCAGCTGCATTTTCTTGAGGACAGATTTGTTTGTTCCAGAATTTCAGGGTACTTTCTATTTTATTTTCCAATATCAGAATTCCAATGAGGTCTTTATTCACAGATCAGCTTTCATACACATGTGAGGTATTGAAAATATCATGGCTTGGGTCTGATGTACCTTAGTCTTCAAAGTAATATCATTGCTCTTTAACAATCTAAAGAGGTCTTTTGCAGCATATTTGTCTAGCACAATATTCCATTTAATTTCAGGATTGCTGCTTCTATGTGATCTGATTGTTGGTCCAAGTAAAATGAAATCCTTGAGTATCTCAATATTTTCTATATTTACCATGATGTTATCCAATGATCCCACTGTGACAATTTTATTTTCTTCACATTCAGTTACGATACATACCAAAGGTTGTATGTCATCTTTGAGCTTCATCAGTAAATGCTTTAAGTCTTTCTGGCTTTTATCAAACATCTGTCTGTCATTGGTTGTTCATAAGCCTTTTTTCAATTTTGATAGTCTGCTCTTCTTCATAAGTCTAGCTTCTGGGACTACTTGCTCAACATACAGATAAAATAAATTAGATGAAAAATAACCTCCTGAGGTATACTTTTCCTTATTTTGGATGGAAGTAGAGCACAATAGGGATAATTGAAGAAAAGATCAATGACTTGGAAGACATGACACCAGAAACTATACAAAATGAAACACAAAGTGAAGAATAGACTAAGAAACAAAGAAAAACCAACTTATTAAGAGCTATAGCAATTCTCATCAATGGAAAAAGGAGGTATCAACTTCAGAATATCACACAAAAGTGTTGGTGTACATGCAGTCCTATACCTCCCTGCTAATTTTCCACTCCCCTTAGCAATTCTCATCTTGAAATATTCATTTAGAAAACTAATAACATGAAGTTGGAAAAGTAGTGTGAGCGTTACACTAATATAATGAAAGGGGAAAATGCTAGAGGTTTTTTAATAGGAAAAAAACCTGATCAAAAATTTCTTTTAGGAAGAATATTCTGGTATCTGTGCGTTATTCAGCCTTTGAATGAATCCAATCACAACTCTGGCCACTTACTACATCCTCCCAGCACTCAAATACACATGCGTGGTACCCAAGAAGATAACCAGTTGCCTACATCTGGGATGCAATTTCCCACATCTCTGTCCTTGCCCATGCTGTTTCTACTTCTGGGATTCTTTGACCCCATTTATAACTAATAACTCCTACATGTACTTTAATGCTTAGCATCTCTTGACTACTTTCATAGTGCTACCTAAGACACATTTTAGGGGATGCTTCTTTGAGCATGATATTCTTCTAAAAGTTGGAGGTCAGTCACAATTGCTATGTTATGAAACCACCCAAAATATTAACAAAGATATCATAATGTAGTATTATTTGTATATATTATTTTCCAGAAAACTGTGACATAAATACTTCAGGTGGGCTGCAATATCTAATTCATCTCTGATTTTTTGCAACTAGTTCAGTGTGTGGCGCTTATTGTATATTGGAAGAAAGAATGTAGGCAATTTTACCTTATACTTTAAACATATTCTTTAGACAATTTGGGGTTTTTAAAATGCAGGATCTACACAGTGCTTGCTATGAGGACATCAATGATTCAGTGCTAGAATGCTCTCCTCTGAGGAAGAACAAGTTTCAATTTCTGACTAATGCACTTTTTGTTACTTTTTCTTTTTTAAGAATTTTTATTTGTTTAATTATATGTGAACATATACAGCACATACAGATACGTGTATACAAATTCCCACAACCATCCCTATACTTGCAAATATTTTTTCTATTGCTAAGATGCTAACTGGGTTTCAGGAAAACTTCCAGACTGAGACAGACCAATAAGAAAGAGTTCATATACTATTTTCAAAAATCAACTAATGAAAACTCTATATCTCATAACTGGGTGATATGTAACCAATCATAGAAATCCATAGGACCCTACAATATTTCTTTCCATGCACTGTGAAGTTGCCATAAGTCTGGGCCTACTTAATAGAAGTTAAAAATAGCCACCTGGTTTGTGGATGACTATATGCATATATTAATTAGCTCATTTCATCTTCACAAAAAACTATGAATTTGGCTATTGTTAATGAGTAATTTCATTTTATAGATGATTTTGGAGGAGAGCAAAGTGCATCAAGTACCACAAGTTGCTCACCTAACATAGCCAGTGGAGAACTGAAGCCATCCCTAACCAAGAGCTTGCGTATTTGGCCAGACTGCCTTCACAGACACTTGCTCTCTCAACCAGAATATTTTAAAATCACTTCTGGCCCAGCCACCAGTAAACTACATGATGGTGAGCATGTCATTTAACTTCTCGGCATTTAAATGTCTTCAATTCTGAAACGGGGATTATAAGAGTACCATCCTCATAGAATTAACATGTGAAGCATTTTGTAAACCCATGGAGTGGGCCCACCATGTACATACACACAGTAGATAACTGAGAATGTATTGTACACTATGTGGCTAATTGAAGCCATACTACCTGCTGATGATGATTAATAGTGTCTGGCTTCTGAAGAAGGATGGTATTGACATCCTTTTTTTTTTCTTCCCTTTTTATGAAGGATGGGACAGAGCTGTCACTTTCTATGAAAATAAGAACGAGGAGGTCAGAGGTGTTTTTGATACCAACACAAAAGAACCTCTATATGGCTTTCAAAACGATGGCAGCATTACGATTCTGAAGCCCAGGGTTTCCAAGGCCGACAGCAGTCCACTTGACCTTTCCTCCCTCCTTGCAAGGGAAAATGGAAGGGCACCATGAAAGGAGGAAGACAACCTCAGGGGAAAAAAATTTAGAAGTGGGGACCTTGAAAGGAAATTAAAAAATCAGAATTCTACACAAGAAGCAAATCCTGTGTGAGGAGCCTGTTGAATACTTATCAACAATGCTTTACAAAACTCCAGCATTGGACATGTGGAGCCAGTTGCTTTCTAATTGCTACAGCAGGCAACCACTGGGAAGAACAAAGGAAATATTTAGCACATCGTAAATTCTTCTACAGCCCTGTGGAGTGGCTGGAGTTCAGATTACACGTTTATAACTAGCCTTTGAGAGCCATTTCTACTTCACTTTGAGAACATTGTTGGGGAAGCGATTCGGCACTGTTCCTCCTCACCTTCTGAAGAAACACAGGCCAAGTGTTTAAATTTAACAATTGAGTTCATTTGTGTTGGGATCCAATGGAATCTGGAAAGATGTAGGAGAAATATTTTCCCTTCTGGCATTTGCTTTTTAGTGGGGAATGGATTTCTGAGTGGGAAGGAGTGCGATCCACATAGTGTATAGTACTAGGGAGTGCTGTGAAGCAATATGAGAGGATGGTAGCCCTCTCATAAGGTCAACAATAAACAGTCGGAAAAATAGTGGATTCAGTTCACATGGTCAAGGCTAGCAAGCAAGAGAAAAGCAGCAAACAGCTTTCATACTACCAAGAACAGACTGGAAAACTTCAGCAAACAGCTCGGGGAGAAGCAACCATAAGCCACTCTGGACAAGAAGAAACCCCTTGGAGATACAAGTCAGAGATCAATTCAAATGGCTCCTAAAACTATTCTATTTGCTTTACGAGGGAGAATTGTGCAGGTCTGCGGTGTCTGGCTATCTTTGCCTCCAGAAGAGATGGCTCAATTCTCTAATATTTTTATGGACACATGTTCCAACAGATAAAAATACATGCTAGACGATGACTTGCTATCAGCATTTAGATCTCTATGGTTGGGAATAGTCATAGGGACCACTTTGGAAATCTCCCCCAAATGATTCACAAAATATTGGGGGCCATTCTCCCCCTCTTCTAGTAGGTGAGGGGTTTTGGTGGTACAGTGACTTAAGCGTTCAGTTGCTAACTGAAAGGTAAGAGGTTTGACTCCACCAGCTGTTCAGCTGGAGAAAAATGTGGCAGTCTGTTTTCACAACATTTCCCAGCTTTGCTAACCAGATGAGGCCATTCTACTCTGTCATAGATGGCCGCCATGGTTGAAAATCAACTCCATGGCACACAGCAACAGCACACGAGGTGACTATATTATCCTGTCCTTTAGTAAAGAAGACCTATCTTTTAATCTTCCCAATGAGTGAAAGTTTAGACTTTTCTAAACTTGCAATTAAATTTCTTACTCTCCCTCCCCAACCAGAATTGATGAATCTTTTAATCAGAATGTCCATATTTTAAATGTATAGTGGTTAATGGTAGAGGGGAACTACAGGTAAAATAATAAACATATGAATCAATATCCACAACTGAACTTGCTACCACTTGAAACAACTTTGAAAAGAATAAAAATTTCTATAGTTATCATGTGTAGAATCAACTTTGTCAAACTCTTCCAGAAAGAACATAAACTGTGGCCTCACTCTTGTCTTCGCTCTTAAATTGAGGGTTGCAGCACCAGCGTTATTGCAGCGTGGATTTGTGGGTGTCGGGTGCAGTGTTAATCCCTACTGTAGGGTTTGGTTTTGTTATATAAACAGATAACCTGGATGAATTTAATGAATCAGCCATTAAGTTCTTACATTTGTTTTTGTAATATTTAAAAGTTTATCTTATTTAAATAATTGCTGGTTGCTTGACAGGATTAAATTTCTCAGTTATATTGTCTATACATTCAAAATTCATTATATAAGTATACTCAAATTCATGAGTACCTATATATATATACACACACACCTATATATACCTCAGTAGGAAAGATTTCATCTTTTTTAATGCTCAACATTTGCTTTGAACATAAAGTAATCCTTTTTATATCTGGCATTATGAAAAATTATTAAAGATAATGAAAATAATTTTTCACAATTGTAATGTCTATTTTTTCAGCAAAAATATAATGCCCAAGTGAAGTGCAAGAAGTTATCATCTGAATTGTATGTAAAAAACACAAACAACAAAAAAAAATTTCTATGTATCAAAGAATATCTTACATATTTTAAACACACTTTCAATCTTTGGGGCCAAAAAGAGTAAACTATATAAAGCATGGAATAAAATAGGAAGACATTTACTAGCTAAAAGCTTGCCAATAATAGAACATAGAAGAAAGTACTTGGTCCATTGACTTTCACAACAAATAAAAATATCTAGAAACTTAAAAGTTTTGTAAATTCTAGTCAGTGATTCCCTAATTTCAAGAAACATTTGATTCAAACAAAATTCAACACAACCAGTCCCTCAGTTTTATTTATTAGTCATAACTTAAAGCGCTGGTCTAGAATCACTATGTCTCTAGAGATTTTATTGAGTAACCAATTAATTGCTCTTATTAACCATGCATTTTTATTGGCAGTTTAGTAATTACATGCAAACCTGAGTACCTAAAAAAGCATGAGATAGGATAAACCTCTAATAAATATAATTCTAAGAGGGCATCTTTTATTGTTGTGAAGCTTATAAAATTGAAGGTCTCATGTTTTAAGAAGATAAAAAAAGGAATTCCTTCTCTGCTGTGAAGTAAATGGGCTATCTCACCCATGAGTAATGGGTAACGTTCTTTCACTCAGAGAAAAGGCTCTCAGGGTTCCCACCTGCAGCATTCAGGAATTACAGGCCTCCTTCCCTTGAAAGAAACTTAATAATCACTATTCACAGGTGAAGTGTGCTTCAGTTGAATATAAAAAGTTGAGATAAAACCAGTCAGCTTTGTTCCCAGTGCTGTTATTTTCCCAGCATTCCATCCCCACCATCACTGCAAAAATACTTGAGCAGCTTTAACGTGATCCAAAGGTGATGCTGTAAGTAAGTACCTTTTCTTCTCAGCTTAGTTCCCTGTTTATCAGAGAATCAGAGGTGGTTTCAAAGGTCAGAAAAACAAGTTGCCTGAAAACGTGGATTCAAATCCAAATATAGTAAGGTCGGCTGCGTTTTTACGTTTGTACGCTCCTTGTTGCCATCCAGGTCTAACCTGACCTGAGGGTTCCTGTTTCTGAGGTTCAGCTTCCCAGCTCTCCATGTAAATATCAATGTAAGAAATACATACCAGGAGGCGCGGTGAAACGGCTTCAGCAGCGGGAGCCGCGCGATGACTAAGCTGCGAGCTTTTTTACCAGAGACGACCGGTTTCGCGCCAACAACATTTTGGGGGACAGCAGCCGGCTCCGTGGCAAGGGAAGAATGGCACGGCCACGTCACAACGCTGTCTGTGGCCCCAGAATTCTGACGCCTTGGCTTGGCAGCTAAACTTAGGGAGTTATTAGAAGAGGTTTCAGAAGGGAAAGGTGGCTTCTTGGTTGATCTCTTTGTAAGAGTGTCTAACCAAGTTGCTGTCAACATGGACAAGCAGTTGCACTACAGTGTATACCAGACGGTCATAGAATACTATTCAGCCAGCAACGGGCACCCAATGGAAAAGTGACCATATTTTAACATTGGTAAAACGGGACACCATTGACCAGGGAGGAGGTAGGGGAGGGGGATAGAAGGCGTACATTCCCTTCATGTTCTCCCGCCAGTCCCTAGCTTGTCGTGTATTCTTTTAAAAAATCAGACTTTAAAAAAAAACTGTTTAAAATCTGGACTGTCCTGGAAAAAGCAGGACTTCTGGTCACTTTTCAAAGATGTCCAGGATGTAAGGAAAGCACTATCCAGAGACACAGAGAAAAACTCTATCAGACCAGTACCTCATCCTGTGAGGCTTGGAGACATTGAACAACCATGAACTTGGTTCTTAGGCAGATGCTCCATCCTGGTAGTTATGGAAAATATTCATTTTCATTGGCTCTTTTCTCCATTAGGAGGAAAAAATCATTTAGGTCTCAAGGACACCAAGAAAATATAAGTTAACTTATTTTATATCCCATTGTTTCCAATTACCAATACTATACTTACCAAAGTTGTTCAAAGGACCCCCTGGTGGCATAATGACTCTGTAAGATGGGCTGCTACTGACTATAAGGTTGGCCATTCAAACTCATAAATAATATATAATAGAAAACTATGTGGTGCAGTTGTACTGTCATAGAGAGTCACTTTGAATTGAAATCAAATCTACAGTAGAGATAGATGTTCACTGTAAAAAGTTGACCATAAAAGGTAACTGAGTCAGGAGACATTCCACTAGCTTGATCTGTAAAATTAAATGTCTAGTGAAAAACTTGTTTTGAATTTTCTCCTAAATTCTATGTCTGAGAACCACTGCTGCTTTGATTTTTTTATGTTCAGCTGTTGAAGTTTTAAAAATATAGATGAAATGTAAAATTTATGATGCAGAGTAAAATATACTGTTTGACCCTAAAAAAATACATTCCAGTAGAGACAAAATTTAATATATGTTTGCATGTATATAAAAGTGTCACTTTAAATTGAAGTACAGTTTGTTCATAAATAGAACTTATGTGGAACTTTATAACAAGAAATAGAAATAGATATTATCTTTCCAAACTTGGTAGGAAGGTTCTTTAAATCTTTTTATAGTTTTAATTCAAGGACAATGTATGTGGCATCTTTCTGCTTCACCTTGATGGCCCATGTGACATCTAGGGCTGCTGGCACACCTTTTTGCTTCAGAGGGGTTTAAGGTTTGGAGGGCAATATTGTCACAACAAGAATATTTGTAACAAAAGCGCCTACATGCCCCCCCCACACACTCGAACCGCCTTAAACTCTGACCCTGGTGTCTACACCCCATGACGCTAACAATGAATGGGAGTTGAGTATCTGCTGCTCCCGTTAAACCTGACCTATATCTCTGACTCTACCCTGCGCCTGCAGGGACATGACTTTGCTATCAAGAATGAGGGTGTCGTGGTGGGTCATTCACATGGTAGCCATGGTCTCATCGCAGCTTCCGTGAGTCAAACCAACCCCACTGGTTTGAGTTTGCCCCTGGGAGCAATCAGGCCTGGAGGGGAAGATTGAACTTTCACCTCCTCCTTCTTCAGCCCTTTCCTTTGAAGGCATACATTTGTTAAATATCTTTAGCAGGGAGGTAAAGACCAGTAGGAGGAAATAAAGCATCCACATCAACCAAAAATGTTCCCTTTTTTGCAGAGGAATCACAAGATATTGAGAAGATCATTATGAGTAGTGAGACAGGTGCTCGCCCTTGTCAGGACGGCATGGCTGAAGGGCATGTGAGGTGTGTTCAAATGTGAGCAGAGAAAACCTTGTAAGTATCCAGACCAACTAGGGCAGCCCAGGCCAGGAGGCAGGGAGGGGTAGGGTGAGGCCATGATTTAACATTTCTTCTTATTTTGTTTCAGTTTTATCTGCATTAATAACTTGGACCTTACATAAGTTAGATGATTTTATTAAAGAATAGAAAAAAGGGGAAAATTCACTGCTATCGAGTCATCTGATTCATGATTTGCAAGTGTACTCAATATTCAGATACATTTCCATTGAAACCATGGATCAGCTATTTCACCCCAAGCTTTCTTTCTCTTGAAATTCAGCATTTTGTGTAACTATGTGATGCTTTAAGAATGTTCATCAAAAATAAACTTTGCCATCATGCACCATGCAGTTTTCAAATATGTATTTTTCATATACCCACAATCACTTCAGAAATTAGATAAATATATATAAGAAAACAAAACTAATACACAATGAGGAGCCACCTATACAATGAGAACCACCTACACACACACACACACACACACAAAAGTACACCTGATACAGATACTGAGATGCTAAGAATGAGAAATGTTGTTCAAGTATTTGATCAGTGAGTTTCAATACTTTGTGATATCAAACAGTTTTTATTTGGTAAGGCCAAGTTGTTTCTTACTAAATTGTTGATTCAAGCACAGTAATTACAAATTAATTACATATCAAACCATTCTAATTTACTATGGAGCCCATCATGGTTTTACCAATAATTCACTGTAAAATGTAGTACTGGCTCCTTATTAAAAACATAGAGTATTTAAAAGGTACAAAAAATTGGTTTGTTGTGTTGACACTGGCATGTATATTAATGATTTTCATACCATAAAAAAGTTACTTGTGTTTTTTTTATTGGGAAAAGGCATTTGAATATATGGGCCATAACAAATTATGGCTAGCATTACAAAGTATAAATATGACATAAGAGTTAATTGTGCTTATGAATAATCTGTGCATAGACCCAATGGTAGTCATTTGGACAGTTTTATCTCACATCAACACTCTGCTATTACTTCTAGCTCCAATAACTCATGTCAATGGCCACGAGATCTCACAGACATATTCATGTCTAAAAGGTTTATTAAGGGAGTTAACAGGTTGCAATGCAGGCAAGACATACTCAGGATATAGTTGTTCAGTCAGGACACGTTACAGAGTTCTTTCTGGACTGTTAATATAGACCCAGATGCCACTCTGTTGTAAGCCTCAACCCAAAGGCATTCAGCTGCAACTCTGCGCCTCAATAAATCCACTGGCCTTCCAATCCAGTAAACCTCAGCTTAAAGATACTTGCCTGGGTCAGTAAGTCCAGCTCCCCAAGAGGCCCCCCATTCCATAAGCCAGCATCCTGTCCAAAGGCATTCTGGTGGACTTGCACTGTGGGGATGCACCACTCTGTCTAATGCACTACGTTTCTGGATTTGATTCTGGTTTTTCTGGTGCTCCTTCTCAGAAGTCAAGATTGTCATCTGGATTAAGGAGATTCACTGTGACAGAATCTCAGAATCCAGAGGATGATGGGCTTCACTTTTGGTTCTTACTAGTCATGAATCCCCTCCCTCCTCCCACTTCTCTGATGGCTCCTTTTTATGTCCAGTGGAATGGAAATACAATAAATCCTGTTAACAATTACTCATAGGTGAGTCCTATTAATATCTCCTCTTAGTTTCTTAGCCAGACTCATATAAGATAGGGTTGTTTTGTGGGAGTTACAGAGACGCTGGCTGGAAGAGCCACATTAAATGACTAGTTCACTGTGTCTGCTAAAAAGATACAACACAGTTTAAGATGAGGACAGATGTGTCAGGGTTTAATCCTCTCACTGTACTTATTCAAACTTTATGCTGAGCAAATGGTCCAAGAACTCAGACTACCAGGAAAGCAAAGAATGGTCTCCAGGTTGGAAGAGAATTTGTCAACCACCTGTGGTGTGCAGATGACACAGTCTGAGTGCTAAAAGCAAAGAGGACTTGAATCAGTTATCAATCAAGCCCAGAGAGTATGATCACACCACAACATAAAGGAAACAAAACTACTCAAATCTGTATCAAGAAGCAATATAAAATACTGAAATTGCTAAAGCTGTCATCTTTTTTAAAACTTAGATTCACAATTGACTCCCACGGGGGCAGCAGTCAAAGCAAACTGTATACTCCATGGGGCAAATCTGCTGTGAAAGAGACTGCTTACCTGTGTTAAAAGCACAAACAACAGCTGTAGGACTAAGGTATGCTTGATACTAAGTGTGGTATTTTCAATCACATATGCATGTGACAGTGTAAACATGAATATAGATGATTAAAGGAGAATATGTCTTTTTAAAGGATGGTGTCTATGAGGAATATTGAAATGACATTGATGTCTAGATGTCTTGGGGATGCTAGTGGGTCAGTGTTGGTCTGCTACCTTCAAAGTCTTTGGGTCAAACCTACCAGTTGTTGTAAAGGAGAAAGGTGGGAATATCTCTTCCAGAAAACAATTCTAGCATCGAAAAGTTTATATAGGGCCCCTTTGAGTCATAATCCACTTGATGGCAGTGGTTTTGATTGTGGGTTCAGGGATAGAAAAATAAACAACAAACAAAAATCAATCCTCTAAGAGATAATGTCAGAATGCTCCTTAGATTCAAGGATGGAGAAACTTAATGTCTCTTATTTTTGGCGCATTATGAGGAGAGATCAGTCCCTGGGGAAGGACATCAATCTTGGTAAAGAAAGACCCTCCAAGAGAAAAATTGATCCAGTGGCTGCCCCAAGCCTCAAGCGTTAACAGTGAGGACAGCAAAGGATAGAGCAGTGTTTCCTCCTGTAGTACATAAGAGAGCTAGATAACTGCAGAATGACTTGAAGATAGCTAGTAAGCATTTTTCACAGGAAAGACATTTAGGAGACTTGATGCCATAGACAAGGGTCCGCACTCTATGGCCCACGGGCCACATGTGGCCCGCTGACGACATTTATCCGCCCCCCCCCCCCCACCAGGTGTTTTTGTCACCATTTAGCAGCCAACTCATCCCAGTTCCACAGTGAATTTGTTAATAGGGTGTTCTGTTTTCTTTTGAACTCTGGTCCAGCCCTCCAACAATCTGAGGAACAGTGAATTGGGCCCCTGTTTAAAAAGTCTGAGGACCCCTGCAGGGTTATACATTGGGCTGCTCACCGCAAGATGTGTCGTTTGAAACCACCATCTGCTCTGAGGCAGAAAGATGAGGGCTTCTACTCCTCTAGAGTTACAGTGCTGAAAACCCTCAGCGGCAGTTCTTCTCAGCATATTGGGTGGGGGTGAATCACAATCACCCCCATTTCCCTTTATTGGAAAAAAAAAAAGGTCTCTCTCTCTCTCTCTCTCTCTCTCTCTCTCTCTCTCTCTCTCTCTCTCTCTCTCGTTTAGTTAAGAAAGAGAACTTAATATTTGGGTATCAGGCTGTGGTTTTAGATATTATCTTTTATTTAAAAAGAAATGAAAACAAGTTATGAAGCACAGACAATGCCTAAGTCTCTTCACATGTAAACCTCTTTTCAATGAGCTCATGTCAGTCATCCGTGGGTGGGCATTTCCAACGCTAGGTAGGTTCCAATTAACAGTTGTCAATGCGCATTCTGCTTCTAACTCTATTACCAGTTCTTGTTTCTTTGTTAGCTGAAAAAGCCCGTCTGCCAGCATTTCTTTTGTCTTTCAAAATCTTATAAAATCCATAGTTATAAGGCAGGTCTATGAAAGTTTCAAAATAAGGAAGATGAATTCAAAAGCAGCTGTGGATGCACTTTGATTGCAGCGTTTCAATGCCAGCCCTGATGGCTTCACAGCAACTTCATATTTAAAAGATTCTGAAAGTTGATTGATTGTTCCCAAATGGCTACATAGTTTTATTTGATTAACCAAGTATATTTTTGCCAATATGTCTGGCTACCTATTTAAAGTTAGTGCACTGCTGGCAGAATTACAAAAACAGATTTTAAGGATTGGAATCAGATTTGGCAGTGAAGGATTCGGTTCCAAACTCATAGGTGATCTTAAGATTTCATTTGACAAAAAAGAGAAACGTTTGCAGTCAAAAACAAAAGGCTATCCTTTCACAGGGGGAAAAAAAAAACTTCTTGGCTGCTAAATATGTTTATTTTTCTATGTTTTTAGTTCATCATTGGTCCTTTTGAAGAAAAAACTTCAAGTGATATTATTTAAACATATATGCACACAAGCACACATGCACACACACATTTAATCAAGATCTTTATTTACATGTAAGGGGGAAAATCCTTCTCCTTAAAAGTGAAGTTTTTTCTTTTTTCTTTTCTTTTTTTGGAAAGACATCTTTTCAAAAGTTCATTGCAATAAAAGAATCTTTGTCCTTCCTCTTGGCATTTTAGGGTTTTAACGAGTTGTTTATATATCTCAATGGCTTGAAAAGACAGATGTATTTTATGTAATCTTCCATGTAAGCTTTTTTCATTTCCCTTATAAATTACTTTTCCATATTTTAAAATGTAGTTATGTTTTCGGGGGAAAAGGTCCAAAAAATATGAGCCGTTATTTGTTGGCCACCGCGAACCTTTAGATAAAGTAGGTATAAATCACCGTAAGCAATAAAATTCCATCCTTAAAGTAAACCACAACTTTATTGAAGACATGTCTATTAAAATTGTGTTGTCCCATTTTAATTTTACCTGAACATTTAAGGTATGAGTTTCATTTGAAAGCTAACAGTTAACAACCCATGTTTCATATTCCAATGAACATAAAAGAGATCTGTTTCAATTAGAGCAGCAAACTTTCTAAATAACAATGATGTACTATTTTTATGCTCTGTGAGCTGAGACAATACGTTACAAACATATATCCAAGGAGGAAGGCAAACAATAGGCACCAAGATGCCCAATCCCTGTAATGCATAATTGAACCATAATAAGTTAGGTGTTCATGTCACTTTACATATGTGTAGAGTCCGATCCACAGGAGTGCAGATCTAATGAAAGGTTTTCTTGCTATTTAACTTTTA
The DNA here is from genome assembly GCA_004026705.1 of Nesogale talazaci. Classification (NCBI taxonomy): domain Eukaryota; kingdom Metazoa; phylum Chordata; class Mammalia; order Afrosoricida; family Tenrecidae; genus Nesogale; species Nesogale talazaci. Next base: position 8,433 of record PVJH01000111.1, on the reverse strand, counting down.
TAAATCTTTCCTGCTTTTATTATTATTATTATTATTATTATTATTTTTATCTTTCACTGGCTTGAGGACAAATCAAGTAAGAACCTTAACGGCATCTGGAACTGGAGTCCAGAAAACAAACAACTTCTGAAATGGCTTCGGCAGGCTAACAAATGTGTGCTTTGATGGATGATTAAAATACCCTCAAAGTTCAAGAAGCATGGCTGACATAGCTTGTGTGAATATTGCTGGTGTGGGTAATAAGATTCCCCTGGCTTCTAAATACCTGATTGTAATGAAACAATCCACTCCAATCTTCACAATTAAGGTAACGTGAGTTCTATTATTTGTGAGAACTATTAAAATAAAAAAAAAGCAATGTGAGAGCTCCCCCTATTGACTCACGACAATGTATAATGTACCCTAAAATACACGGTAAAAGACCCCAAATCAATATAAGGTTTCAGAAAGTTTAAAGGATATTTAATGTCATATAATCTTAACTGAGAATTTACCCCAGGGCAATGAGAACAAGGAAATCTTAACTCATCGTTTTTTTTTTTTTTTTTTTTTTTTTATTTTTGCTTGTGAAACAGGTCTCATAAGTTTGGGAGGAAATCCATGAATGGTCGAACTGGAACTAGGGCACAGACCCCCCCCACCCAGCCATCTGTTGGCCCAGTTTTTTCGCTATTATATCTACCATGATGTGCACGTTAGATAAATCGGGATTGAGAAGTTAAGTTTAAATTTTCGTCACATGAACAGGATCTCAGCATTTTGGAAGAGCCATGTGTTGAATAAAGCACAACGGTTACAAGTGTTGGAAAATAACAACTCTCGGGAGCTGAAATATGTGGCAGATCTTATGGAGAAGATTCTAGGAAGTAAGGGCAAATGCAGTCGTCATCCTTTATATTATCAGGATTTCCATCTCTAACTCATCATGAGATAGTCCTGATTCTCTTTCTGAGCTACACGGGTTGTTTTTTCCCTTCCCATTCTTTCTGTAACTGAAGATATGTACAAAGAAATTGATTAAGCCCAATTAGTCTGTTAATTCCTAGAGGGAAAGAATTGAACTTCATGCATTTTGTTGCTATTAGGTGCCGTGCAGTCTGTTCCTATCCATAGTGACCTTCTGGACACCAGAATGAAACACTGCCCCGCCACCGGCCACCTTCACAATTGTTCCTATGCGTGAGCCAGTGTTGCAACCACGATGTCAAGCCATCTCCTTGAAGGCCTTCCTCCTCTTTGCCGCCCCTCTACTTTATTGGTAAAGTATCATATCCTTCTTTAGGGACTGGTATTTCCTAATAAGATGTCCAAGGAATATAGGACCACGTATCGCTATTCTTGCCTCTGAAGAGAACCCAAGCAAGGAAAAATTCTTTACGATTTCAACCTTTTCTTGATTTATCACGAGGTTACCTATTGATCCAGTAATGAGGATTTTGTTCTTCTCTACATTGAGTTGTGATTATGTTAAAGGCAGTGATATTTGATATTCAACAGCACGTGTTTCAAACCCTCCTCACTTCTAGCAAGTAAGGTTATGTCATCTGCATATTTCAGGTTGTTAATAAGCCTTCCACTAATCCTGATGCCACGTTCAAATATATATATGAATTTCATATTATAGTAACAATTATGGGGCTTTGAAGGAGTGCTTTCTTTTATTATCATCAAATCATTTTCTTGGAGGCTCGTACATTGCTTATCACCATCCACACATACATATATTGTGCCCAGCACCTTTGCATGCCTGCTGCCCTCATCATTCTCAAACCATTTGCTTTTCCACCTGAGCCATTGACATCAGTTTTTCATCTTTTCCCCTCCCACTCCACTACCCCCTCCCCCATCAACCCTTGGCATTTTATAAATTATTATTATTTTGTCATATCTTACACTACCCTATGTCTGTCTCCCCTTGCCCACGGAAAAAGAACTGAAGAGAAGTTTCCCTAGGGAGGAGACCCCTAAGGCTAATACACATAGGAGAAAATGCTCCCAATCAGCCATCCGAGAAATGCAGATCAAAACAACCTTTGAGGCTAGCCCAGATCAGAAAACCAGAGCGCAGCAAGTGTTGAAGGGGATGTGGCAAAATAGGGATTCTCCTATGTTCCTGGTGTAGATATGTACAGCAACTTTATAAAGCAGTCTGATGATACTTAATGAAAATGGAAATTGAGCTACTCTCTAACCCAGCTATCCCTCTACAGGGTATAGATCCAGAAGAGGTAAGAAATAAATCGCCATCAGTTGTACATGCTCCAATGTTTATTGCAGTGCAAGCCACAGTTGCCAAGAGTTGGAAACAATCTAGCTTTCCATCGGTAGAGTGGATCAGCAAACTCTGGCACATACACACAATGGAGTACTATGCTTCACTCAAAAGCACCATTGAGCACACATCATATGTATTCTTATGAGAAGAGCTGGAGGAAAACATGCTTAGTGAAGGCAGTCAATCACAAAAGGAGAAGTACAGCATGAGTCCCCTGAGATAAGTGTAATCAGCATGGTAGGTATAGAAGAGAAGCCTCCTATATCAAAACCTTCGCATTGAGTGCTTTCATTTGTCATCAGCTTGCTAAGAGCTCATTTCAGCTCCCATGGCTGTCATTTTCAAAAACTTGCAACCCTAATGTTTTATTATCCACCTGACTCTTTCAAACTTCTGAGATTCTACCATATTTGAAGCTTAATCTCTTTAACCTAAATGTTTAGCCTTTACCATAGTTAAAAATATATCCAAAGATAAATCCAAAGAGGTAATATTTATTGAACAAAGTGTTATGCTTGGTGATGTGAAGGATAAAACCTATATTCTGAAATAATTTAGGATGCAAAAGTAATCCATCCCTTCAAAAATGATAGCCTACTCCATGTTTTTTATTCCCAACAGTTTTACTTGCAAGTAATTTATAATATCATATAATTCAATAGTCCAATCATTCAATCATATCAATGAGAATTGTACCATCACCACCACATCAATTTTAGACCATCCTCCCAAACCATGGTTAAACTGTATCCAAAATGAGTTACGCAAACCCAATCTATTCCAGTGCCCCCTCCCTGACAAATCCCCACTATCCATCCCAAAAATTTCCTTTCCCTTCCCATCACCTACCCCATAATCCTTCTCCTCCTGTGTGTCACAATTAGGAGACACAATAGAAAACAATAAAAATCAAAATCATACTAAGATGGTAAAGATAAAAACATACTAGTATACAGACAAAAATATAAATAATGCATTAGGAAATGACCCCTAATAAAATTTAAAAAGCCAGGGCAGAAATTTCTGTCCAGCTCTGTACAAATTTGGTATTCATTAAGTGTTGCTCTGATGCCTTTCTCCTCACCATATTTGAATGTGAATTTTGTGTTTGAATATTGACTATTTGAATTTTGTAATTATCATCTTTGGATCACACAAACTGATGTGCTTCTTCCATACAGACTTAGTTGACTCTTTAGTTGAATACAAACTTTTAAGACCCCAGACACTATTCTGATTGATAGCCAGTCACCTTCTTCTTTCTTTGCCATACTTTATACCCTTACTTTCAGTGATCTCCACATGAAAGTCAGTAGGAGCATAGTCATGATGTCAGAACTGATTGTTCTTAAGATGGAACTGCGATTTAGTGAGAGCCCAAAACTCATTCCTGGATCTAATGGTTGTTTTGTTTGTTTGTTTGTTTGTTTTAATTTGGTGTAACTTTAGAGCCAATACATAATACATATAATTCCATAGTTCAATCATGTCAAAAATAATTGTACAATTTCTTCCAGAATCATACATGTTTTTCAAAATATTCTTGTCCTTCCTGGACTTCTTGATATCATCTTCCTCTTACCTTCCCCATCACTCTATACCTGCCTTTCCCAAATCATTGTTATATTTTCTTTCCTTATAGGCTCAAAATCACTGCATTTCATTTAGCAAAAAATAAAGAAACAAATGACACAGCTTCGAGAGGGTGAGCCCCAATGGTGATACATCTCTGAGATACACCCTAATATAAATGAGCATAAGATGAATATAACATAACAGCCATCACATAATTTCCGGGATTCCATCTACTTTCTATAATTATAGTAAAACAGTTAAAGGCAGCAAAGAAAAGACTGCTTCCATAACTCAACACAGTTGAACTTTTGGAACTCCCTTTAATTTGTAGAGTTCATCTAAACATATTATATATAACATGGATCTAAATTCAAGGACTTTTAGTGGAAATGATTTTCTCAGTCTGGTGTGTATTTTGTAATTGAATCATCTATGTATATATATTTTTGGCATCAGTGCCTCTGGTGGTCATGGGTGCTACCCAGTGCTGCTCCTGACAGCCACTGCTGGATTTGAACTGCCAAGCCTGCGGGCCACAGTCCTGCACTCAACCACTTATGCCACCACGGCTCAGCTGTATTTTGTAATTGAAATGAAGTATATGCACAGTACCATTATACCACCCCCAGCCAGTATTTTGGAATTTGTTTAAAGGATCTCAGGTGGTGCCATGTGTTAAGCATTTTGTACTAACCACAAACATGGTTGTTTAAACCCACCAGCTCATAAGCAAGAGAAAGACTGTCTAGTTCTGTAAATGTTTATAGTCTTGTATACCCCGTGAAGCAGTTATGCTCTGTCCTGCAGAGTTGCAATGTCAAAATTTTGAATTTGACATGAGAAAAGTAGGTTCGTGTGTTTAGAGTTGCTTATGTATTTTAAATACATGAGCTGTTATCTGTTTTAAATCTCTTCACCTTTTTCCAAACACAAAGTGCACACAATCTTAGAACTTTTAGCAACTCAGTATGTGTTTTCTACTGTTCAGCACAAATTTCCACTGGGTTAGATAAATCATTTCAGTGGCCACACACAACTCCCAGACAATAATCACAATTATGAGGTTTCCTGTGGAAGTTAACAAGTGAAAAATTCAGATGAGAAAACTCAGGATACAGTTATTAAGACAGTCTCTGCAGTGTCCATGGAGAATTCTCTCTCTGGTCTTCAGAAATTGGCCTCTATTCTGCCAAGCAATGTTACAGAGTTGTGTACATACACAGAATCTCCCAACTCTACAAGCCAGTCTCCTGCCTCAAAGCACTCAGCTTTACTTGCTCTATAGACTAAGAAAATCCACTACTCATCCTCCTGCGCTGACTCCTGATTCTGTTTCTATTGCTGCTCCTCTGACATCCCAACCATCTCCTGGATCAAGGAGCTTCAGCACACAGGGATATTGGAATTCAAAAGATAAATTCCACTCCTGGGTCTTCCCTTTTTTTAATAGTGAAATCCACTCTCCTGCTTCTGAGATTCATTCCTTTTATACCCAGCAGCATGTGCCCCACAACTAACTGTGTTAATAATCATCCACAGCCGAATTATATCACATAATCAGTATATTCTCCCACATCCTTACACAGACACATCAGGAAAATGAAGGTCATTTATTGGCAGCGTAACAAAGATTATGGTTAGAAAAGACAGCCAAATTTACTCACTGCATTGCAGCAGGCTATAACTGATCAAATTTCAGCATATGTGACAAAATTATTATGAAATAATATCAAATTATGAGTAGTTATTGAATAATTGCATTCCAACATAATGTATTGAAATAGAAACCAGGTAATTTTCTTTACATATTTGATTTTAGCATTTGATGAAATTAAAATAATAATAGTTAAAAAGCATTTCACTCACACTTCTAAAACAATTTTTTGAGAAGTTGAACAGAATGGATTTCAAACTTGGTGAGCGTAGTATACCTATGCTTTATGCAAACTAATATTTCTTTTTTAAGATCAATATTTAGCTAACCTTTTATGGTCTGCCTTTTATTTCCTCAAAAACTATTTTTCAGAGTTATGAAATTTAGAGGACATCTGATAAACCAGCTATTAATTTCAACTTCTGGCTCACCTGAGTCATCTAAGAATTTGGAATTAGAAACCTAAAATGTGTCACAGAAGCATAATTTGCTGAGAACTTTCAGTATTGAAAAAATTGGAAAAAAAAATGAATAGGGAAAAAAATCTAGGGAAAAAATAGGGAATTTCAATCAGGTAGAGACATAAAGAATATTCTAGTTTTCATCGGATGCTAAATTATTTGGAGTGGCCTCAGAAAATTAATTGGTTTCATCTGTATTTCTTCTTAGTAGCAGTAGCTATGCTGTGTTCTTGTGTGTGTGTGTGTGTGTGTGTGTGTGTTTGTGTTGAATGATCAGTACAATTAGCTGGATAAGAAAGTTGGCCAGTGACGTATCTGACAAACAGTGGAGCTCAGAGCCCAAGAAGTTCTACGAGAAACATTCACAGCCACTGACCTCACCTTCGGCTCAGCAGTCTGTGCTGTGGGGGGAGTTCATATTTTAGTAGCAAGTATTTCTGGTTGCCAGCTGCTAGGCATGAAGCAAACTCCTTGCTTTCATGGAGCCTCATTTCCTAATTCCAAAAAATTAGGATAATTGCATTTAACTTGCTGCCTGGTTGTGAGAATGAAATGAGATAAGGCATGTAAATTACCAAGCAGGCAGAAAATTGTAACCATTATTTTCAGATAAAATCAAACTAAGAATACGGAGTAGGAAGGTTAAAGGGAATAACTAAATCAGATTCCAAAAGAGATTCATGTCAAGAATACAATGATGGTTAAAATTTAGACATTTATTTCTACCTCAGAGTTGTAAATCAAAAAGGAAAATGAAAAATTTTGATAAATTCGTCAAAATCTGTTGAAAATAGATTTGATTTGAAATAAAAATAAAAATATTATTTTAATGTATTGCTTAACTAAATTGAAAATAATTTAATATAATTAATATATTAGTAATCAAACAACTAATTTTTAAACGCAGTGATTGGCAAAAAGGGGGCCTTTCTAAACATTACCTCATATTGTTCTGTAAAGTTTTCAATCTCATTGACAAGAAGATGAAACATTGAGAATAATGGACCAACAGAAATTAAAATACAGTATGCGCAGATGATATAAAAAATCTGGAAGTCCAAAATAATTGGACAAAATACTAAAAGCAGTAAATCAAGACAGTCACAAATGCACTCATGAGCAAATACAATGGAGAAATGACTACATCCAGATAGTAACAGATACAGTAAAATACTCTAAAATAAAACCAAAAGAACAAACAAAAATAAAAATAAATATATATAGTAATTTCAAGAAACATAAAATAAGAATTAAGTTTTAAAAAAACTTTCTTGGATGCAATGATTTTAATATGCTTCTGGAAGTATAGGCATATGCCAGAAAATTCTGAAATAAATGTAAACTGTGATATGGCACATGTTATATAAGATATTAAACATACTAAAAGCTACAGTTGTTAAAAACACATGTAGTAAAGCTTATTCTACAAAATAAAGCAATGAGCAATAAACGAAGAAAGTGTGCAGTAGAAAAGCAGTGAAAAAGGAAGACCCTCAGTGAGATGGATTGATTTAGTGGCTGCGACAAGGCATAACTTTTGTGAGGATAACACAGGACCAAACAGGGGGGCATTTGGTGGTACAGGGTGTCACTATAGAGAGAAATTGACAGGAGGGCATGTAACAACAAGGGAAGCAAGGGGGACAATTTACATGAGCCTAGATACATGGAAGCCCTCGGAAACATTACACAAAAGTCATAAGAATTATGCAAAAGATTAGGTGAAATTGTGTGAATTTCACAACAGAAAAAAACTTATGGGACCACATTTTAAAGCAAATGACAAAATATTTGGAAAATATATTAGAAACAGAATCCTAACTACACTTATAGTCAAAAGATTGTTACAAATGTTAAAAATAAGTGCAAAGCTCAGTAGATGAATGAACAAAAATAGGAATAGTCAATTGATAAAAGCTTTTGAAAAAGTATTCAGCTTCACAAGTAGTTAAGAAGGGTGAAAATGAAAATATGTATATTTTCAATTTGTCCTCTGAGAGAAAAAAATTGTGAAAAATGAAATATCCCCAGGCAGCATTAATAGAAATATAGCTGAACAAAATGTTCTGGGAGACAAGTAAGGCACACCAAATTTTTTTCAAATGTACAATCTATATAATTTGGGAATTAGACCTACAGGAATTAGTAAAAGATACACACTCAAGAATACGTTACAATATCGCTTATAATAATAAAATAATAAAAGAGAGAAATGACTCAATTAATGAGGAGATTTGCAAATAAATATGATAAAGCTACAAAATGGGACGTCATGCAACCATTACAATAACTTGGCAGTTTATAGTCAAAAGGAAACCTCTTTCCTCTACTGTTGAGTACAGACAGCAGGACACAGCACACCTGTGAAGGTTTCTTTTTTTTTTTTTTTAATTTTATTGGGGGCTCTTACAGCTACTACAACATTCAGTACATCATTTGTATCAAGCACATTTGCACACATATTTCCA